>JAOPSE010000616.1:0-402542 GCA_029449295.1 Zea luxurians
TTTTTACATTTTTAAAAAAACTTTATTTTAAATTATATATTTTAATAAGTTTTCAATAAAACGACGTGTTTTATTTTAACTAATTGACTAAAAAAAACTGATGTAACTTTGAGGTAGCTGATGATGGATAGTGATTGGAACCGGCGGCTGTTGTGTAGTAGTAGCAAAGTTCCTGTGATATTATTACCGTACCCGCACTTGGGCCTTACGAAAGCTATACTAATTGGTTGTTACTATCTGAAAGCGTGGGATGATGAGTTTGACTTTGATGCACGGTTCAAAAAAATTGGACCAATGTTTGTTGCCACACGTGGACCAATCAATGTTTGCCTGGTTGGGACATCCACTTGGGAGAAGCAGGCCGGAAGGAGGCGTGAACCAGGACTCAGGAGGAGCTTCCGAGCGCTACCAGCTCAGGGAGGGACTATCCGCCGCCGGTCCGCCCACAGGGGCTCCACGGCGGAATCAGGGAACGGCCGGGTCGGCCGCTGGTACGGAGGGAAGGTTGGGGACATGGTTTTAGAGGATCCGGCTGGTTTGCTGGTGCCCGTCAGCCGTGGTCCGGACTCCGGACGGCACGGGGACTGCCCGAGGACGGCAGGCGATTGGGATAAGATCAAGCGGAGCGGGGGAGCAGAGAATCACCGGCCGTCACGCCGGCGTGACACCGGCACATGGCAGGGACATCAAGGACGGGCCGGGCAGATCATCAAAACTGAAAAATATTGGGCCGCGTCACTCATGTCACGTGGAGTGTGTGATGCGATTGGGTAGGGTTCACCGTAGACCCGTAGTACACGTACCCCTACTAGCTTCCATTTGACCGCCCCGCACACCCCCAACCTTCCCCCTCATGCCCTCACCTATAAGGCTATCCGCACTCATACTACTCTATTTCTCTACCCTAAAAGGAATATTTCCATCCTAGTCAGCGAGATTCTCTACTCTATCCAACATTCCCCGCGATCACGATTACTCTATATATCTACCATATACGTCTCTGGGCCCACCAGTAGCAGCATTCAGTAGGCAGGCGCTGCTGTCCTCTGCTCCCTGGGCCAGCAGCAGCAGCATTTAGCGTAGACAGATCACGAGCGCTACATTTGGCGTCGGTGCGGCTGGAGAGAGAGTGCGGGCAGCTTTTCCAGTACGCCGCTGCAGCATTTGCAGTAACTGAAAGATATAGCGCTCAGCTTTAGCGTTCGTCACTGCGCTCAGCCTAAACGGCGGTCAAGAAAATCCAAATCAATTGGGAAACGAGTATAGTGTACATCTACAAGAAGACAAATGTAATTTTAGTTCTCAATTAAAATAAATGTTTCAAGTGTTGGAAGAGGTTCATTTAAAATTCCTAAGCAAAGTGGTTGTTAGTTTTTAATCTCACATTGCTAGTTTAAGGTGGTACAAATTAACTTATATAGCTATATTCATTTCCACGTCTAAATAAATAAAGTAATGTGAGAGAGCATGACTAGTCTCACACGCACGCGTGTCCACGTATTTTTCATGTGTAATGTCGCGTGACTGTGATACGCGACCGTGGCGTGTCATTCTGGCCACTTATATCTTTCATTAATTTAATTTTTTTACGATTGTCATAATCATGGTTAATTGATTGGTTACCCATTAATGGGCGAATTAAGGAAAAAAGGCTCCTTGAGGGCAGTCGCACCTACATTAGGCCCTGAATGTGTTCAACCGTTTTTCCTTCTCCTGCCTTGGAAAGTGTGCCGTGGCGATTGAGTTACCGTGATTTCACAAACCATCTTCCTTGCATGCACTGAGGAGGAGGACGAGCAGTATCTCCGAACCTCCTGCCGTCGTGAAGCCTGCACGAGGGGGCGACAATAAGGTTTCTAGGCAGCGCATCTTGCGCTACCGTCGAAGTCGTTCAACGACGTTCTGCGCTACCTGACGGACGGATCAACGCATCTGCATCGGCGATCTGCTACATCTACTTTTGTGCTCGATCACCTAAGCTCTAACAAACTCGACGTGAGTAAAACACGCACACAAGAGCACAACGCAGCACGCAGCACACACAAAACCAAAGAAGGGAGGGCAAGAACACAAAGACAGTGACAACTTAAAAACACGCTCAAATCTCTCTCAAATACTAGAACCAATGTGGTCGTGGAGTCTCAAAGTTGTAGAGTGCTCTTAGAATGCTTGGTATACTGCTCCATGGTGTTTAGGGAGTCCTTTTATAGGTCCAAGGGCCTAGGAGCCTTTGGTGCTACATTTGGAAGCTCCCAGCCTTCCTCTATCCGCGGGTGCACAGGACTGTCCAGTGCACACCAGACAGCTCCTGTGCAAACGGGCACAAAATCGCTCATTGGACACTTTCCTTCTCGGGTGGGCACCGGACTGTCCGGTGACCCACCTAGTCGTTGGAGCTTGCTGACGTGGCCGAAGAGCCGTTTGCCGCTAGTCGCACCGGACTGTTCGGCGCTTTGCCTGAAATTTCCGGTGAATTTTAGTCGATGAGGCTAAGGAGAGGCCGAGGCTTGGCCAGTTCAGCCGTACAAGCCCCAGACTATCTGGTGCACACCGAACTGCCCGGTGCTAGCTGGACCAGCCCACTTTCTTCTCTTTTGTGCCAAACTCCTTTGGATTCTTTTAGCTTGGCTTGATATGATCCCTAGCACTTAGACAAACATAGTTAGCAACTAAAAACAATTGACTAAGTGATGAAATCATAACCTTTTTCTCATCTTTTCACAATTGACTGAGTGATGGAATCATATCCCTTGCCTCCTCTAGTCAACAATCCATTCATCTCACACCAATTAGAATGGATAAGATATAATGGTTTCAAGTCTCTATTTTCCTCTAAACTTTTGAATGGTTTTCGATGTTGTTTTGCTTGCACGCAAGATTGGCACTTTGATCCTTTGACAATATTAAACTTAGGAATTGATTCTAATATGGAAATTCTAGCAATGGTGTCAAATCTAATATGACAAAAACATGAGTGCCACATATCAGCCTCACATTCTTTATTAATTATGGATGCAAAATTCAGATGATAACTCATATCAAAAGTACTTAAGTGGAACAAGCCTCCGCTCACATAGCCTTTCCCAACGAAGTTTTCAAACTTGGACATTATAACTTTATTAGACTCAAACACTAACTTATAACCATCTTGGCATAACAGGGAAACACTAATCAGATTCTTGTTTGTTGTCGGATCATGCTGCATGTTCTTCAAATGGATAGTCTTTCTTGAAGTGAGCTTCAAATAGACCATACCAACACCAAGAACAGAAGTAGCTGATCTGTTTCCCATCAAGATGGAGGAACACCGCATCCCCTGGTAAGAAGAAACATAGACAAGTCAGAACGCACATGAACATTGGCACCCGTATCGACCCACCAATCTGAAGATTGAATGGCTGAAAAAACAAATGTTGAATTACCATTCCCAAAGGATCAGTGAAAGGGAATTGTGGCCTGCACAAAGAAGCTAAACACACAGCAGTGACCTGGGTATTTTTGTGAATCATTTCTTGCGCATGAATAGCATTGTAATTCTCATCATCACTACCTAGACATTGCATTACATTTTCAACTATGTCCCAAATGCTAGGATGAAGAGAAAATAAGTGATTACACATTTTATGACTCCACCAAGAATAGTCTTCCTCATCGAATTGAGGAGGCTTGCTAAGAGGAATAGATAGTAACGAGCATTCAAATTGTAAGGTATGCGAGAATAATTGAAAGAGGTCTTAGAATAGTTTTGCTTGATTGTCTTTTTGATGGAGGAGGAGCCGTCATTGTCCTCTTGTGAGGAAGAGGAGTCGTTGTCATAGTACACTGTCTTCTTAATGCACTTTCTCCTCTTGCCTTCTATAAGGAAAATGGACCCTAGGCCATTTGGCTTAATAGATTTTGGTGTTTGATGATCAACATAACCTGTGGACTAATGTGTTTGCTAGTGTTTGTGCTTGTAGTTCACAGGATGCTAAAGTTACTTGGACCAAGACATTGAGGAAACCAACACCTCAAAAAAAGACATTATGAAGATCAAGTGAAGTCCAAGAAACAAAGTGTTGCCGGTGGACTTTCTGGTCTGGTGCACCGGACTGTCCGGTGCCACACGCCGGACTGTCCGGTGCACCAGGAATAGTAACCCTAACGGCTAGTTCCAGGTGCACTGTGGAGAGAAGACCACCGGACTGTCCGGTGTGACATCCGGAGTGTCCGGTGTAAAAATCCTACGCGCCAACGGTCGTCTGCGGTGTCAGACCAATGGCTAGGCGCACCGAACAGTGAACAGTGCACTGTCCGGTGCACCACCGGACTGTCGGGTGTGCCGCAGAGAGCGCATCTTTTCTCCAATGGCTAGATTTGTGTTGAGGGATATAAATACACCCCAACCGGTCATTTCAAGGTGTGGGAGCCAAAGAGACATACCAAGGCACGTAATTCACATTTCAAAGAGCTCATACACCCAAGTAATAAATAGAATCACTCGGTTATTAGCGTAGGTGCTTTGTGAAGTGCTTAGGTTAGTTAGACTGCTCTAGCGCTTGCTCTAGGTGAATCCTAGTTAGTTGAGTGAGTTTAGACCACACAACCCCTCGGCTCTTGCGCGAGTCATTGTAATTGTACCGAGTGGAGCAAGAGTCTTGCGAGACCGTGACAACCGCATTTGTGTCACGGCCGCCACTGTGTACTGGAGGGAACGAGGTTCACGGTGTTTTCAGCCGAAAGCTCGATAGTGGAGACGGCGTGGAGCGTCTAAGAGGTGCCGGAAGCGGAGCACCACTTGCGCATGGAGAAGGCCCGTGGCTCTCTACGGAGTTACTCGACCGAGGTGCTTGGCCCATGCGTGGGCTTCCCTTGTGTAGGGACACCAACGAGGATTAGTCGGGACCTTGCGTGGTTCTGGATACCTCGGTAAAAATACCAGCATTATCCACAAGAGTTTGCATCTCTACCTTGCTCTTTAAGCTTCCGCAATTATATTAATCATTTAAGTGCCAATCTTGTCTTTATACTTATATAGTGTAGATTGAATCTTAGCCATTGCAGTAGAGATAGCAACACTTAGACAAAACCTAGTTTGCACATTCTAGTTTGATTATTTGCATAGGTTTTATTCTAGGGATTTATTTATGGCCTAGTTTAATGAAAGTTTTAGAAGTCCTAATTCACCCCCCTCTTAGGCATCACCTGTTTCCTTCAATTGGTATCAAAGCATGGTTTGGCTCATTTGAAACACTTTAGCTTCACCGCTAAAAGAGCCGACACTTTTCAGAGGAATGAATGGATACCCATAGGCCACCACACTTCGATGACACTAACTTCCCATATTATAGTGCTAGAATGGCTTGTTACCTAGAGGCTGTTGATCTAGGTGTTTGGAGAGTCACTCGTGACAGGATGAAACTCCCTAAGAATCCCGAGAAACCCACCACGAGTGAGAAAAAAGAAATTCATTTAAATGCTAGAGCCAAAAAATTGCTTGTATGAATCTCTTAGGATGGATATTTTAATCAAGTTTTTACATTGAAAACTGCTAATGAGATTTGGCTAAAATTGCATGAGCTCCATGACGGCACATCAAATGTCCGTGAGCAAAAACATTGCCTAGTCTTAAATGAGTATAATTCTTTTGCTATGAAAGATAATGAGCTTGTTAGAGATATGTATTCTTGTTTGAATCTAATCATCAATGAGCTCAATTCTATTGGCATAAATAAGCTAGATGATGCAGACATTATGAGGAAGATTATCTCTCTGCTACCACAACAAAGATATGGGAGCATCATCACTATTCTTCACAACATGGAGGACTTGGGTACAATGACCCCAACAATTGTGATTGGGAAAATCGCAACTTTTGAAATGTCACGAAAAATGTGTCGAGGAGAGGAGACAACTTCCTCAAGGCCATATGTGTTTGCATGTGATGAAAGGAAGGGTAAAAAGAAGGCTCCCACTCCAAGTTCCTCAAGTGAAGAAGAGGAAGAAGAAGAAAGTGATGATGAAGAAGATAATCAACCATCAACATCATCATCCGAGGACGAAGAAACATTCTGATGCGCCGGAAAGGTAATGGGGATGATCCGCAAGATTAATCGAATGGGTGTGCCCTGTAGGGTAGAGGATCTTTTCTTTAACATTGACAGGAAAAAGCAAAGAAATAGAGGATGCTTCGCATGCGGGGAGAAGGGCCACTTCAGGGACAGCTATCCAACTATGGCTGAACACAAAAAGGAGAGGAGCAAAGGCAAGGCACTAACAAGTGTCAAAACTTAGGACGATTCTTCAAGCGAAGATGAACCTCCAAGGACGCGTAGCCACCGATCCTCATCACGCTCATCACACAAGTGCCTTATGGCAAGAGGTATAATGAGTATTCCATCCTCTAGTGATGAAAGTAGTAGTGATGATGAAGGTGAGGGAAAGCCCTCCATAGATGAGTTTGCGGAAGCCATTAAATTTTTTCAAGATGTCTGCACTAAGCAAAAGCTCAACTTAAAACTTTGAAAAATAAGTTGATTAGCTCTCAAAATGATTATAAAGGTTTGCTAGAAAAATGTGAAGCATTTGCAAATTTGAATTGTGAGTTATCAACTAAAATTGAGCAATTAGAGTCTAGTGCTCCATCCACTGCTACCGATGATAGCCTTATTAAAAAGAATGAAAAAACTTAAGGCTAAGTTAGCTAGCTCCCAAGAAGTCATTGAAAATTTGCTAGGGAAAATGGAAATTCTTAGCATACACAATAATGAGCTAACTACTAAGCTAGAAAACATTGGTAGCACCCCAGAAGTATCTTTGGTTGAAATACCTAAAATTATTAAGAAAGATGCTTCTACTTCCTGCTTTGATTTAATTAATGATTATAACCCCTGCAATCAAGCTCTTATTAAGGCTGCTATTATAGAAACTTGTGCGGACGAGATTGCAAGGAAAATGAGCAATTAAAGCAAGAAGTAGCTCGCCTTGGAAAAGCCTTGTATAACAAGAAAGGCAAAACCAAACAAATCCAACCTCCACAGGATAACACCACTGCGGGAGTGAACAAGCCTGTGTGTAATACCCACTTTGTAAGAAAATCAAAAAGGAGAAATTACAATCATGTATGTGTGTGCATCTCTATCTATCATCACATGTGCCTGATTGTGATTAAAAATGAGTAAAACTCCACTAAGACAAAAGGAATAAACCATGGCATAATCTTGGATTTTTGTGTGTGCATTTAAAACAATAATAATATGAAAAAAATAAAATAATAACGAGAAGAGGATTAGAGGAAAGAAGGAAGTATTATCCAATATAAAATAATATTATAATTAAATAAGACCCTCATAATTTGGTATGACCAATATGCATAGTTCAAAGGAGTTTAAATTTGCATTTGAGATTGCATTCAAAATTGGGATTCAAAAGAATTGTAAATAAAAGAAAACAGAAAAACAAAACAAAAGAAAAAGGGATAAAAGCTTACCTGGGCCGCGGGATCTAAATTTCGGCCCACAACCGAACTCGTTCGCGCGCTCCACACTGACGCATGGGCCCCACGTCCATCTATTGCGCGCGTTGGGTCTCGTCTCTGTGTTGTGGGCCACCATGTCAGTCGTCCTCCTTGCCCGACGCGCAACGAACTCCGCGCGGGTCGCGCGGGATCGCCGCGGAAGCCTCGCCGGTCAGCGTCGTAATCTGCGGATCGAGTACCCCGTGCCGTGCGCCTATAAGACCCGGTAGGTCCGCCGCCATAGCCTTAAACCCACCTCGGTAGCCAGCTGAGAGAAAGGGGAGGGGGCAGAGCACGTGAGATCCACCATCACCGTCGACAGCCGCATTCGCCTCCCTGCGTGTCCGTCGGAGGTGATCGGAGACCTCCTCAGGGCGCTCCGGAGTCGGATTGTCGGGCAGGCACCAGGAATTCCTCGGCAAGCGCTGTCCGTCACCGTGTAATCGCCGCAGTACCCGCCTGCGCCGTGGCCAAGCTCGCCATCTCCACCCTGACCTCTGGTAAGTGCACTAGTCTGCTCGTTACATCCGTGGGGCCGTGTAACCCCAATAGGGCAGCAGTCTGGTCGGTGGGTAGTCATAGATTGCTCGCCGGATTTTTGTATGCGCCGCTGGGCCGCCATTCGTGGTGGGAAGCTCCTTAGCGTCGACCGACTTACTAGTTCGACCTCCAGATTGTTCCTAATTGTTGCCAGTTCGGTGTAGCACCTGCCCGTGGTGAGGATTGTGCGTTATGGCGTCGGATTGCCTCTCTCCGGCGAGAGGGCGCCGTGATGTCGGGCGGCGCCGCTGTCGCTGGCAGAGAAATTGGGGGAAGCGCCACGGACCGTTGGATGTGTTTTTGCGCGGCTCTGATTAGATTGGGATTCCCCTCCGGTCGAATTCGATCTGGGTCGTCAAGCGTCGATCGGAGGGTCTAGATTTAATCCGTGTTATGGAAGTAGAGTGGTCGTCGGATCTCGATCCTTCGACCACCGTTGCGTACCGATTCGCAGGGGATTGGTTTCTAATCTGCGCCGTAGGGTTCTGATCGTGCGGTCGATACTCACCGATACCCTTTCGCCATATGGCCGAATTGCATAAGAGTCCCTGGGGTTCTAAGCAATCAACCCGCAGTCCACTCAGTAGCGTTCTGAGTCTTAGAAACAATTACACCGTAGCCCTTGTACTCTTCACTATTTGATGCCCAATCCAGCGAGTATTGAAAATCAGGAATTAATATCAGAAATTAGTTTTAACGCATAGATAAATTGCAGAAACTTGTTTAATTCATAGAAAATGCATATGAACTCCAAATTGGACTATTCCAGTTCCTATAATTTTATAATATTATTCTCTATCAAATAGTACCACTGTTTTTACATGAAATACATATTAAAATTTATTTCTCACTTGACCCTATATTAAATGCATAAAATCTTTGAAAATTCATAACTTAAAATATATAACTCCAAAATTAATAATTCCAGTTCCTATGATCTTATTTTAGTGTCTAGATTATTACTGTGTATTTTATTTATATGTTTGTTGTAATGTTAATTTTTGCTATACTATGTATGTATTGTGTTGATGCGAGTAGACGAGCAAGCAACAGAGGATTCTGGAGTTCAGCTGGTAGAGACTGCTGAGCAGGAGCTCGTTGAAGGCAAGTTGTGCCCTTGATCATTTCTTTTACCCATTCATGTTCTTATTAATCATAATGATCTGCATAGGTTAATTTTGCTGGGACCCAATAGGTTACCCTAGATTTGACTATCTTTATACCTTGTTTCACCACTGGTTTTACTACTAAATTTTTGGGTAGTACATGCTATTGCTTTATGTGGATTTGGGTATAGAGATATTTATTACTCATGATTACACTTGTTATTATCTGTTCATTATTTTATGTTCATGATAAGATCATTATGTTAATGGGAACATGGAGAACCACCCGGGAAAACAGTGCTACCACAAGGGTTTAATGGGACGCCCTTGGCTGATTAACTAGGAAAGCTAGTGGATGGCTACCTTACCCGAAAGGGGCAAGGGCAGTAGGGGAGTGGTCAGTGTAGGGAGGTCCTTGGGTTGATTTTGCTGCGATGGCGGTCAGGCGAGGGATTCCTGCACTGGAGCTTCCTATAAACTGTAGCAGGTAGTCTGAAACTAGTGGAACTTTGTAAAGGCCTCGTAGTGGTACCCTGCCTCGCTTCCTTGGTAGAGGTGTATGGGGTCTGATCAACTCTGTGGCAAATGGGTAACACGACTTGTGGGTAAAGATGCGCAACCACTGCAGAGTGTAAAACTGGTATACTAGCCGTGCTCACGGTCATGAGCGGCTCGGACACTCACATGATTAATCTATGGAACTTAAACTTAACCTGTCATTTCATTGCATTTGGGACTATTTTATTATTACTTTTATTTATTATTACTATGGATTGGTATTCACTTACACTTAGTAACCGCTAATAAAATTTTGACCAACTTATAAAAGCAATGCTCAGCTTCAGCCTTTATTTCATTGATCAGCCTTACACTTCATGAACTCCCACCTTTGGTGAGTTCATGCCACATTATTCCCCATGACTTGTTGAGCTATGAACGTATGTGAGCTCACTCTTGCTGTCTCACACCCCCCACAGGAGAAGAACAGGTGGTTCAGGAGGAGCCACAAGGCGAGGAGTATGATCTGATCTAGGTGGCGTTTCTCAGTTGACATTGGCGCCGACGATCCTTAGTTCGTTTTATATTTATTATTTTATTTTGTAATAAGTCTTCCGCTATGTAATAAATACTCTGATGTTTTATGACATTTATCTCTATACACTCTGTTATTATATATGTTGTCTTCTTGGCGCATGTATGAGATGCACCCGGCTTGTTCCTTAAAACCGGGTGTGACACTGTGGAGGGCGAAACTATGATTTGTAGGCTATGTCACAAAGAAGGTCACAAGTTTTTCCAATGCAAGGCGATGACCGAGGATAAGCAAAAGCAAAAGCTCAAGCAAAAGCCAACAAGCAATATCTCCAACACCTACATAAAAAAGGTGGATAAAAAGGATGCTACACCATATTTTATCAAGAAGAAAAAGAATGGAAAGTTGGTAGCAATCAAGGCCAACAAGCAAGCCAACAAAGGGAAAGGGGCCAAACACATCTGGGTGCCAAGAAAATAATTTCAACCATGAAAAGCATCAAGAAGGTTTGGATCCCAAAAGGGAAGTGAGGAGTCCGAAGAAAAACGGGGAATTTGGAGACTTGGCAAAGTTGGGATGTATATCATGGGATACATCATATTGGATCAAGTTTATTGCCAAGTGGGTTAGTGAATATTTTGGACCAATTTCCCCACCCATGACTAAGGTAACTAGATTTATTGTATTCCTTATTTTTAGATATGCGTATCTATTTTCTTGTATCTAGTTTTATCTTTCATGCCTAGTATTTCATTTGGTACTTACTTTAAATTAACAATACATGCATACTAGCTAAATCACATGGTAGGATTGCTCGTTCTCATTTCATATTCTTGAGCAAACCTACATGGTTTAAAATGTTTAATTAAGCACGACACATAGCTTATTTAACATCCCTAAGTAAATGACACTAATGCTTCAAAATCTTATATCCTACAATTGGTATCATTTAACTTATATGTGCCAAATCTCGAATTATAGATTATCTGCCCCTCTTGATATCAAATCAAAGTGCATGTATCCTACAAGTATTCAAAACTTGTATGCACACTTTTAGGGGGAGATTACTTTATAATCTAAGTCTTTGAGACTAATACCTGTTTTCAAGTCTATTTCATGTAATAGCCTCATTGTACGGAAAATGAAGTCCCTCGAGAAAGACAACAAACTTCCACTGCAAATCTCAAGAACTCTTATGCCTCACAAGCCTACCATTGGTCTTCAAATGGTCCGCAACGATTTTCAATTGGTACCTTTGAGACTACAATTGGTAACATTTACATGTACTCTCCAATATTTGGTTAGACTATATTTCATATCTTACACTTCCCATGTTGCTATAAATGCATATATTGTTGACTCATATTTTGTTACCTATGCATAAGGGAAGTTAGTCTATTCAAATCATGTCTTGCACCTCTATTTCTCACATGCTTTTTCCTAAGTAGAAGATCTCTGTCAGGGGGAGTATTTCTTCGTCTCTAAAGGGGAGAAAATTTTTTCAAAAAAAAGAGAACACTCAATTAGGCGGAGTAAAAATTTGGTTCTTTAATTGGTATTATTTTACAAATCCTTTATGAGGGCAAGTCTTATTTTCTTCCTACATGCTTTTAATGTCTTCCTTTTCGGTGGTTGATGCCAAAGGGGGAGAAGTTGTAGGCCATGAAAATTGTATCAAACACCAAACACCACCAAATTTAAATTTTGATCATTCAAGTGGCACTACAAGAAATTTGTTCTTTTATGACAAAATACCTAATGACAAGGTCAGTTATCATCATATAATGTCAAATAATATGATGGAATTTTTTGAGTCGTCATAATTTCATGAGGCCAAGATTTTATGACGATAGTGTTTTTGTTGTCACATAAGGGTACGAAGATTCGTCATATATTGTCAGGCGCCAGGAACCGGTAGACGGTTTTACTTTTATGACGCTTAGATGTGCCTTTATGTGATGATTTTGCGGCGTCACTTTATGTTTTTTTTCCAAAAAAAGGATCGTACCCCTTTCTGTTGACCGCATTCACTTTCCCATCTCCCCCACACCACCGAACACGGAAACGAGCGGAGGGCGGCTCTGGCGGTGCGGAGGACGGCGAGCGGTGGGCGAGCGTCGTGCGGCTGGTGGCATCTGGGCTGTGCACGACCGGCGTTGGGCAGGCTCTGGGTGTAGCTGGCTCCCCGTCTCCCCAGGTGACGGCGCGGTAGCCTAGGCAGAGGCAACGCGAGCTCCGCTGCTAGGCCGCCCGGAGGAGCGCGGATCTCCAGTGACCGCCGCGACTAAATCAGGTTGGTAGGTGGCGTGCTCCTACTCCCCACTTGCTTGTGGTGGGCACTACATTGAACTATCTAGCTTCTTTCCTGTTTGGTGAACCAACTCGGAGTCAACAACATGCTAGAGTAAAACTATGCTTTTTTATGTTGCCCGATTAGTTTAGGTCTTTAGGATGGGTATAGGATGCTATTGTGCAATATTAATGATACACTTTAGTGTCATGTCACATGTGCTGAATTTCATTGTGATTAGGAATTATAATCCTTTTTATGCAAAGGGTGGCCTTTATAAAATGTTATGGATGTGCAAATGTTTATTTGCTTCTTTCAAAGATGTTTATTATAACATTATGTTCCCATGCAACTTCTGATAACCCGTTAGTTGCTTGTAACTACTGAAGAAATTTTCTCACTATGGTCATTTATCCCCTTCAGACAACAGTGAGGCTTTCTTTTCTTGGCACTTGAATAATTTAAAATTTGAGATCACTTACACAATAATGCTATATTTCCTTGTTCTATCTAAGTTGTATCATGTATTCACCATAATCATGTATTACATTGCTCTTTTCATGAAACATAATTGCTTTCTAGTACTTTTGTAGAAGCAGCCTTTTTATTAATATATATACTCTTGATATGATGCTATTGGAGAAATATTATTTGACTTTATTAATTGTGTAGAGTGGACTCTGTGGGCATGGAACATTAGCTGCTGCACACTACCTAATCTCATCTGGCAGTGATGCTATAGAGTTTGTGGCAAAATCTGGACGTCTAACAGCTAAGGAAGTTGTCGTACGAGAGGATGCAAGCAATTTATATTCTACTGCACAGTACACCCGCTCAAAGTTTTTTTGTAGAATTGGATTTCCCTGTTATCTCGGTGGTAAAATGCAATACTGCAGAGGTGTTTTCACTTCCTGGTTCATCTTTCAATTGGAATCACAGTTGCTAATCATTCCCATGTGCATCAATCATGGGTCATGTCGCAGGCCTGGTCATCAACTGCGCGCTCTCGGTTGGCTATCCATGGGTCATGGCTTAGAGAAGATGCTTAATAGGGGAAACCGGTTGGCTATCCATGTGGCTGAAGGGAAGAAAAGACCGGAGGTCCCACTTCAAGCAGCGAAGCTGGCATCGGAAACTGGTGTTGCCCTTAGAGACAACCTACCTATCTACAAATCTTGGAAGCTTTATGACAATGCCGTGGGGCAGGCAGAAGTATGAAAAGTGCTTGACAAAGTCGCTGTGAGACAACTATTTAACTCCTCAATAATTTTTAGCATTAATCTACTCACATGTGATATAACTGTTTCTAATAAATCGTTTGTGTGGCTTTAGTCAAGGTTGGATGTCGATGTTAAGAATGAGGGACCAAGCAAAGATGCATGCACAGATATCATAAAGAGGGGAGTGAGGCAGACGTATAACCTGAAAAGGAAGTACTTCGACGAGTCACTTACAAAAGAATAATTGTTGGCCATGCAACCTCCACCTAAAATGAATAAAGAGGATTGGACTGGGCTGGTAGAGTATTGGTGTGACCCAAAGAATCAGATCAATAACTACATTTTCTGCTTTTGTTACTATGCAATGCAAACTAATATGTAATGCAAATTGTGCATGTGAATGAAAAATTTGTATTGCATTTGTGCTGTAGGAAAAATCTGCTAAGAACAAAGCAAACTGAGCCAACGTGTAGCTTCACCAAAGGACTGGAGCTAGGTCCTATATAGCCCATCGTTACAGCCTGGTATGTATACTATGTCTTTTCTAAAACTAGCTTCAAAGATGGGAAATATGTAGCATAATAATTACCATGTGCTACTGAAATGTAAAGTTACCATGTGCTCCAATTACTTCTGAAATGAGCTAATAAGTCATGAAATGAATAAGTGCAATATCTCTTTGGTCTGAAGGACTTACATTTTGGAGTGTTATTGACTATTCATTTCATCAGATGTGAGGTTTATGCCAATAGGAAAGCTGTGATATGTCATGAAATGAATAAGTGCAATATCTCTTTGGTGTTGATTGAGTAGCTAATTCTAAGATTGACCATCTGATTTCTGAGATGAGCTCCCATGTTCATAATATTTGCGCTGTGCTAAATGAGGTATAATCAATAGGTGCTTATGCTCCAATTCTTTTATGGTGACCATCTAAAATAGAAAACAGCAGGACAATTGCTATGTCATCAAACATGATCATCATCAGTACTAGGGTTTCTTTAGGCCATGTTATTAGTCTTGACCTATCTAGGTAGCATTGATGCATGTTCATGTGTTCTTTTTCTTAAACTGTTAGTCATTATTTGACTATGTTGTATTGCTGTTGGCATGTACCAATATTTCATGGCAAATCTTATATCCCAAGTTTTTTATATGCCGCAAAGGACTAAGTACAACAACATGGAGCCGGATGCTGTTGATTTCTTTGGGGAATGTATGAATAGTCCCCGAAATGGTCGTACTCCGCTTGCAAATGAGATATATGTAAGTTACATGTACTACACTCAAGTAAATGCCTGGTTCAACACTTTTGTATGGCCTTGTTACTAAGTACATTCATTTTATGTAGGAGCAAATGGTTGCAGAGAAGGAAAGAGAGCTAGAAGAAGGAGAAGCACAAAAGTCACCCTCCAAGATTGTTGCTGATAGTCTCGGCCTGATCAGCCGCTCATCCACCTTCCTTCCAAACATTGGTGTCCCTACAACGTCCAAGACTGGTCGGTCCACATCGCTAGCTGCACAAGCACGCATGCAAGCTCAGTTTGAGGAAAAACTCCAAGCTGAAAGAGAGGAAGCTGCTAGGAAGCAGGAAGAGTTGCAAGCACAACTACAAGCTCAACAGGCCGCACTTGAAGAAAACCAAAGTTTGCTGCGCCAGACCCAAGAGGAAGTGAAGGGGATGCATACCAAGTTTGAAGAGACCAATGCACTGCTACGAGCTGTCCTGAAACTTCAGAAAGATTGAGGTAGGGATGCATACCAAGTCTGAGGATGATGCCTTTGCTTAAGGTTTTTCTACCTTGCTAGAACATATATGTGGTTAGTCCTTTGTTAGAACTACGTGCAATCTGTTTGAATGCTTCAAACCTTTGTGGTGGAACTTTTGTATGTTTGAACCCACAACAATCTATTTGAATGCTTCAAACCTTTGTGGTGGAACTTTTGTATGTTTGAACCTCTGTTGTGGAAGAACTAGTGTGCTGGAATTGTGTATGACTTGTGATAAGAATGTTGTGTATGATGGCTTTTCTGTGTATTATGATTCTGTGAGCTATCATGAGAGCTCAGTGTGTCGTCACTGTATGTGGGTGTCATATTAAACTAAACAAAACCAAGCTGTCACATTATCCACAGACTAATATATGACAGTCCTGGATCATAAAAAAATACACAAAATTGTGACAGATAACACCGCCATAAGTGACGATCCCAACATTAGTTGACGCGTTGACTGGAAAAAATATGACAGATAACAACGTCATATATAGCAGCAATATGTGACGGACTAACGCAGCCGTCACAAAAGGTAATGACATTATGTGACGGTACTCTGAAAAGTCATCACAAGGTACATAATGTGACGGTCGTTATATGATGACCCTTATGACGCAGCGTTTTCGTCATAAGATGCTTTTTATGACCAATTTTGTACTAAACATGACACTTTACTTTTGTCATACAAAACCATTTTTTTGTAGTGTGGTTTTGGCACTTTGGTCTAAAATAGGAAGTAACTGAATTATGGAGTGAGGGGAGGCTTAAGTCCATAATATCACATTGTGGGGACAATCATGCATCCTAGCAAGTAGATTGCATATTTTCACTCAAATGTTTGTTATATTTGCTTGCTTTGGTTGTGTTGTCATCAATCACCAAAAAGGGGGAGATTGTAAGAAAAATGGACCCCGAGCCATTTGGCTTAATAGATTTTGGTGTTTGATGATCAACATAACCTATGGACTAATGTGTTTGCTAGTGTTTGTGTTTGTAGTTCATAGGATGCTAAAGTTACATGGACCAAGTGAGAGCACCTAGAGGGGGTGAATAGGTGATCCTGTAAAATTAAATACTAAATAACAACAAACTTGATTATCAAGGTGTTAGTGAAATCAAGCGGCTAAGAAACGCGCTCGTGCGAACAAAGCAATCACAATAAGCAACACACGAGACACACAATTTTTATCCCGTGGTTCGGCCAAGTGACACTTGCCTACTTCCACGTTGTGGCGTCCCAATGGACGAGGGTTACACTCAACCCCTTTCGAGCGATCCAAAGATCAACTTGAATACCATGGTCTTTTCTTTTAGTATCTTTTCCCGTTTGCGAGGAATCTCCACAATTTAGAGTCTCTCGCCCTTACAATTGAGATTACAAAGAAAGCACAGAGTAAGGTTGGGGAGAGCAACACACACAAGACTCAAAATCACAGCACAACCACGCACACAAGTGAGAAGGTGAGCACTCAAACACAGCATGAGGAGTTTACAACTCAAATAGTGCTCAAATCTCAAGAACGATGATCCGATTGTGTGAAAGCGAAGTCTAGAAGTCTTAGGATGCTTAGAGTGTGCTTGATGTCCTCCTCCATGCGCCTAGGGGTCCCTTTTATAGCCCCAAGGTAGCTAGAAGCCGTTGGAGACCAACTTGGAAGGCCATCCTTGCCTTCTGTCGAGTGGCGCACCAGACAGTCCGGTGCGCCACCGGACAGGTCCTGTAGACAGTCCGGTGCATGATCTCCTTCCAAAATAGGCATATCCGACCATTGCAGCTCCGGGCCAGTTGGCGTACTGGACAGTCCGGTGCACACTGGACAGTCTGGTGCCTCCTTCCGACCGTTAGAGCTGCCACGCGTCGCCCGCAGATTTCGCGGCCAACCATTGGCGCTGGCGACCGTTGGCTCACCGGACAGTCCGGTGAATTATAGCCACGTCGCCTTTCTTCATTCCTGAGAGCAACGAGTTCATCGCAGATGACTCACCGGACAGTCCGGTGCACCACCGGTCAGTGCAATGATTTTTAGTCGTACGTTGTCGTTGAGTCCCGAGAGCGGCAAGTTCACCGTGGACCAGCCTGGCGCACCGGACACTGTCCGGTGCACCACCGGACAGTCCAGTGTGCCAGGCCGAACTGGAGTTTGGCTGCACACAGCCAAGTCTTTTGCAATTCGATTCTCTTTTCTTTAGCACTGTTTCTAGCACTTAGATAACCTCATTAGTATTCAAAAACAAATGTACTAAGTCTAGAAACATACCTCATGCCTTGATTTGCACTTTTCTTTTCAATCTTTGGCACATTAGGACTTAAAGAATATGTGTTGGGCACTTAATCACCAAAATACTTATAGAAATTGCACAAGGGCATATTTCCCTTTCAATCTCCCCCTTTTTGGTGATTTATGCCAACACCTCAAAAACAACAAAAAACGTGCAACATCAATTCAAATTGAAGATCCAATTGTTTTTTACTATAATTTGGCATATTTGGATCACTCTTTGCCACCACTTGGTTTGTTTTTGCAAATCAAATTCTTTTTCCTATCTCTAAGTCAAACACACTTGTTTGGGCAAAACGAGAGATACTCCATGAGAAAAATTGATCAAGTGCCAAAAACTCCCCCTTTTTCCCATAATCAAAATTCTCCCCCACAAGAGACTAAATTTTGCAATAAGAGTATTTTGGACAAATCAAGAGTTCTAACTCTATTGTTTTCAAAATTCACAAGTGGTTGGCTGATCTATTTGCTTTGGCCTTAATTTCTCCGCCTTTGGCATTAAGCACTAAAACGGGATCATTTTTTGCCCTTTAACCCCATTGCCTCACCAAAAATGTCAATTAAGAGCAAATGACAAATAGAGCATAAGAATGAACTTGGAATTAAATACACCAATACCGGAGTGCAGTGGAAGTCTTTGCATCGTCCAAGTCTATTTTCCCTTTCAATGCACCTTTGAGACTACATCAAGAGTACTCAACCAAACAGGTTAGTCTCAAAGGGTCAAGTTGTAGCACATCTCCCCCTTAATATGTGCATCATTCGCATATGGACTTATGAGGTCCGGGGATCACTTGTACAACTTGAGCACCATAAAGAATAATAATTGATTGAAATGCACACAGTAACATGATCAAAAGCATAGAACACATGTACGCTATAGATCAATCCAAGTTACGCGAATCTAGGACATTTAGCTCACTACGCAACCTACAAAACCTTTTCTCATCTAAAGGCTTAGTGAAGATATCGGCTAGCTGGTTCTCGGTGTTGATATGGTACACCTTGATATCTCCCTTTTGCTGGTGGTCTCTCAAGAAGTGATGTCGGATATCTATTTGCTTAGTGCGGCTGTGTTCAACAGGATTATCCGCCATACGGATTGCACTCTCATTGTCACATTGGAGTGGGACTTTGCTTAGATTGTAGCCAAAGTCCTAGAGGGTTTGCCTCATCTAAAGAGTTGCACGCAACACTGTCATGCGGCAACGTACTCAGCCTCAGCGGTGGATAGGGCAATAGATGTCTGTTTCTTTGAACTCCAAGACACCAGGGACCTTCCTAGAAATTGGCACGTCCCCAATGTGCTCTTCCTATCAACCTTGCACCCAGCACAATCGGAGTCTGAGTATCCAATTAAGTCAAAAGTAGACCCCTTTGGATACCAGATCCCGAAGCAAGGCATAGAAACTAAATATCTAAGAATTCGCTTAACGGCCACAAGGTGACATTCCTTGGGATTGGATTGATATCTAGCACACATGCATACACTTAGCATAATGTCCGGTCAACTAGCACATAAGTAAAGCAATGAACCTATCATGGACCGGTATGCCTTTTGATCAATGGACTTACCTCCTTTGTTGAGGTCAACATGTCCGTTAGTTCCCATCGGTGTCTTCGCGGGCTTGGCGTCCTTCATCCCAAACCGCTTGAGAAGATCTTGTGTGTACTTCATTTGGGAGATGAAGGTGTCGTCCTTGAGTTGCTTCACTTGGAACCCAAGGAAGTAGGTCAGCTCGCCCATCATTGACATCTCGAACTTTTGTGTCATCACCCTACTAAACTCCTCAAAAGACTTTTGATTAGTAGAACCAAATATTATGTCATCGACATAAAATTAGCACACAAAGAGATCACCATCACAAGTCTTTGTAAAAAGAGTTGGATCAGCTTTCCAAACTGAAAGTCACCTAGAGGGGGGTGAATAGGGCGAAACTGAAATTTGCAAAGTTAATCACAACTACAAGCCGGGTTAGCGTTAGAAATATAATGCGAGTCCGAGAGAGGGCGTAAAAACAAATCGCAAGCGAATAAGGAAGTGAGACACAAGGATTTGTTTTACTGAGGTTCGGTTCTCTCAAACCTACTCCCCGTTGAGGTGGTCACAAAGTTCGGGTCTCTTTCAACCCTTTTCCCTCTCTCAAACGGTCACCTAGACCGAGTGAGCTTCTCTTCTCAATCAAACGGGAACCAAACTTCCCTGCAAGGACCACCACACAATTGGTGTCTCTTGCCTTGATTACAATTGAGATGATCGCAAGAAAGAATGAGAAAAAGAAGCAATCCAAGTGCAAGAGCTCAAATGAACACAACAATCACTCTCTCTAATCACTAAGGCTTTGAGTGGAATTGGGAGAGAATTTGATCTCTTTGGTGTGTCTAGAATTGAATGCTAGAGCTCTTGTAAGTAGTTGGAAGGTGAAAACTTGGATGCCATTGAATGTGGGGTGGTTGGGGTATTTATAGCCCCAACCACCAAAGATGGCCGTTGGAAGGCTGCAGTCGCATGGCGCACCGGACAGTCCGGTGCGCCACCGCACACTGTCCGGTGCGCCAGCCACGTCAGCAGACCGTTGGGGTTCGACCGTTGCAGCTCTGACTTGTGGGCCCGCCTGGCTGTCCGGTGGTGCACCGGACAGGACCTGTAGGCTGTCCGGTGTGCCACCCGCGCGTGCTCTGCTCCTCTGCGCGCGTAGGCGCGCATTTAATGCGTTGCAGTCGACCGTTGCGCGCAAAGTAATTGTTGCTCCGCTGTCACACCGGACAGTCCGGTTTGCACCGGACACTGTCCAGTGACTCACCGGACAGTCCGGTGAATTATAGCAGAGCGGATTCCTGAAGCTGGCGAGTTCAGAGTTGCTCTCCCTTGGGGCACCGGACAGTCCGGTGAATTATAGCGGAGCTCCTCTGAAAATTCCCGAAGGTGAAGAGTTGGGCGTCGAGTTCCCTGGTGCACCGGACACTGTCCGGTGGTGCACCGGACAGTCCGGTGCGCCAGACCAGGGTGCCTTCCGGGATGTCTTTTGCTCTCTTGTCTGAACCCTTTTCTTGGTCTTTTTATTGGTTTGTTGTGAACCTTTGGCACCTGTTGAACTTATAGACTAGAGCAAACTAGTTAGTGTAATTATTTGTGTTGGGCAATTCAACCACCAAAATCAATTAGGAAATAGGTGTAAGCCTAATTCCCTTTCAATCTCCCCCTTTTTGGTGATTGATGCCAACACAAACCAAAGCAAGTATGGAAATGCATAATTGAACTAGTTTGCAAAATGTAAGTGCAAAGGTTACTTAGAATTGAGCCAATAAATATTTTCATAAGATATGCATGGATTGTTTCTTTATATTCTCAACATTTTGGACCACGCTTGCACCACATGTTTTGTTTTTGCAAAGTTTTGGAAAATCTTTTCAAGGTCCTTTTGCAAATAGTCAAAGGTAAATGAATAAGATTTTTGAAAAGCATTTACAAGATTTGAAATTTTCTCTCCCTGTTTCAAATGCTTTTCCTTTGACTAAATAAAACTCCCCTTCAATAAAATTCTCCTCTTAGTGTTCAAGAGGGTTTTAAGAAACCAATTTTTGAAGGTGCTACTTTCTCCCCCTTTTTGGATATAATAAGATACCAATTTGAAGAACTCTTTTTAAAATAAGGTGGTGGTGCGGTCCTTTTGCTTTGGGCTAATACTTTCTCCCCCTTTGGCATGAATCGCCAAAAACGGATATTTGAGTGAAATATAAGCCCTTTTAGCTACTTTCTCCCCTTTTGGTCAAAACGATAGGAGTGAAGATTATACCAAAGTGGAGAGTGATGCGGAGCGACGGCGAAGGATGAGTAATGGAGTGGAGTGGAAGCCTTTGTCTTCGCCGACGACTCCAATTCCCTTTCAATACACCTATGACTTGGTTTTGAAATTCACTTGAAAATACATTAGTCATAGCATATGAAAGAGACATGATCAAAGGTATATATAAATGAGCTATGTATGCAAGACATCAAAAGAAATTCCTAGAATCAAGAATATTTAGCTCATGCCTAAGTTTGGTAAAGGTTTGTTCATCCAATGGCTTGGTAAAGATATCGGCTAATTGATCTTTAGTGTTAATATATGCAATCTCGATATCTCCCTTTTGTTGGTGATCCCTTAGAAAATGATACCGAATGGCTATGTGTTTAGTGCGGCTATGCTCAACGGGATTATCCGCCATGCGGATTGCACTCTCATTATCACATAGAAGAGGAACTTTGGTTAATTTGTAACCGTAGTCCCTAAGGGTTTGCCTCATCCAAAGTAATTGCGCGCAACAATGGCCTGCGGCAATATACTTGGCTTCGGCGGTAGAAAGAGCGACTGAATTTTGCTTCTTTGAAGCCCAAGACACCAAGGACCTTCCCAAGAACTGGCAAGTCCCCGATGTGCTCTTTCTATTAATCTTACACCCCGCCCAATCGGCATCCGAATAACCAATTAAATCAAAAGTGGATCCCCGAGGGTACCAAAGTCCAAACTTAGGAGTATAAGCCAAATATCTCAAGATTCGTTTTACGGCCATAAGGTGAGCTTCCTTAGGGTCGGCTTGGAATCTTGCACACATGCATACGGAAAGCATAATGTCCGGTCGAGATGCACATAAGTAGAGTAATGAACCTATCATCGACTGGTATACCTTTTGATCGACGGATTTACCTTCCGTGTCGAGGTCGAGATGCCCATAGGTTCCCATGGGTGTCTTGATGGGCTTGGCATCCTTCATCCCAAACTTGTTTAGAATGTCTTGAGTATACTTCGTTTGGCTAATGAAGGTGCCCTCTTGGAGTTGTTTCACTTGAAATCCTAAGAAATACTTCGACTCCCCCATCATTGACATCTCGAATTCTGTGTCATGATCCTACTAAATTCTTCACATGTAGATTCGTTAGTAGACCCAAATATGATATCATCAACATAAATTTGGCATACAAATAAATCATTGTCAAGAGTTTTAGTAAATAAAGTATGATCGACCTTTCCGACTTTGAAGCCATTAGCTATAAGGAAATCTCTTAGGCATTCATACCATGCTCTTGGGGCTTGCTTGAGCCCATAAAGCGCCTTAGAGAGCTTATAAACATAGTTAGGGTACTCACTGTCTTCAAAGCCGGGAGGTTGCTCAACATAGACCTCTTCCTTGATTGGTCCATTGAGGAAGGCACTCTTCACGTCCATTCGGTAAAGCTTGAAGCCATGGTAAGTAGCATAGGCTAATAATATACGAATTGACTCAAGCCTAGCTACGGGTGCATAGGTTTCACAAAACTCCAAACCTTCGACTTGGGAGTATCCCTTGGCCATAAGTCGAGCTTTGTTCCTTGTCACCACACCATGCTCATCTTGCTTGTTGCGGAAGACCCATTTGGTTCCTACAACATTTTGATTAGGACGTGGAACTAAATGCCATACCTCGTTCCTAGTGAAGTTGTTGAGCTCCTCTTGCATCGCCATCACCCAATCCGAATCTTGAAGTGCTTCCTCTACCCTGTGTGGCTCAATAGAGGAAACAAAAGAGTAATGCTCACAAAAATGTGCAACACGAGATCTAGTGGTTACCCTCTTATGAATATCGCCGAGGATGGTGTCGACAGGGTGATCTCGTTGGATTGCTTGGTGGACTCTTGGGTGTGGCGGTCTTGCAACTTGCTCATCCTCCTTGTCTTGATCATTTGCATCTCCCCCTTGATCATTGCCGTCTTCTTGAGGTGGCTCATCTTCTTGATCTTCCTCTTCATCATCTTGAGCCTCATCCTCATCTTGGGTTGGTGGAGATGCTTGCATGGAGGAGGATGGTTGATCTTGTGCTTGAATGGGCTCTTCGGATTCCTTAGGACACACATCCCCAATGGACATGTTCCTTAGCGCGACGCATGGAGCCTCTTCATCACCTATCTCATCAAGATCAACTTGCTCTACTTGAGAGCTGTTAGTCTCATCAAACACAACGTCACAAGAAACTTCAACTAGTCCTGAGGACTTGTTAAAGACTCTATATGCCCTTGTGTTTAAATCATATCCTAGTAAAAAGCCTTCCGCAGTCTTAGGAGCAAATTTAGATTTTCTACCTCTTTTGACAAGAATAAAGCATTTGCTACCAAAGACTCTAAAATAGGAAATATTAGGCTTTTTACCGGTTAGGAGTTCGTATGATGTCTTCTTGAGGGTTCGGTGTAGATACAATCGGTTGATGGCGTAGCAGGTGGTGTTGACTGTTGACCGCCTCGGCCCAAAACCGATCCGGCGTCTTGTACTCATCAAGCATGGTTCTTGCCATGTCCAATAGAGTTCTATTTTTCCTCTCCACTACACCATTTTGTTGTGGCGTGTAGGGAGAAGAGAACTCATGCTTGATGCCCTCCTCCTCAAGGAAGCCTTCAATTTGTAAATTCTTGAACTCCGTACCATTGTCGCTTCTAATTTTCTTGATCCTCAAGCCGAACTCATTTTGAGCCCGTCTCAAGAATCCCTTTAAGGTTTCTTGGGTTTGAGATTTTTCCTGCAAAAAGAATACCCAAGTGAAGCGAGAATAATCATCCACAATAACTAGACAGTACTTACTCCCGCCGATGCTTATGTAAGCTATCGGGCCGAATAGGTCCATGTGTAGGAGCTCCAGTGGCCTGTCAGTCGTCATGATGTTCTTGTGTGGATGATGAACACCAACTTGCTTCCCAGCTTGGCATGCGCTACAAATCCTGTCTTTCTCAAAATGAACATTTGTTAATCCTAAAATGTGCTCTCCCTTTAGAAGTTTATGAAGATTCTTCATTCCAACATGGGCTAGTCGGCGGTGCCAGAGCCAACCCATGTTAGTCTTAGCAATTAAGCAAGTGTCGAGTTCAGCTCTATCAAAATCTACCAAGTATAGCTGACCCTCTAACACTCCCTTAAATGCTATTGAATCATCACTCCTTCTAAAGACAGTGACACCTACATCAGTAAATAGACAGTTGTAGCCCATTTGACATAATTGGGAAACGGAAAGCAAGTTATAATCTAAAGAGTCTACAAGAAAAACATTGGAAATGGAATGGTCAGGTGATATAGCAATTTTACCCAATCCTTTGACCAAACCTTGATTTCCATCCCCGAATGTGATAGCTCGTTGGGGATCTTGATTTTTCTCATAGGAGGAGAACATTTTCTTCTCCCCTGTCATGTGGTTTGTGCACCCGCTATCGATGATCCAACTTGAGCCCCCGGATGCATAAACCTACAAAACAAGTTTAGTTCTTGATTTTAGGTACCCAAACAGTTTTGGGTCCTTTAGCATTAGAGACAAGAACTTTGGGTACCCAAACACAAGTTTTGGAGCTCTTGTGTTTGCCTCCAATATACTTGGCAACTACCTTGCCTGATTTGTTGGTTAGCACATAAGAAGCATCAAAAGTTTTAAATGAAATGCTGTGATCATTTGATGCAGTAGGAGCTTTCCTCTTAGGCAATTTAGCACGAGTTGATTGCCTAGAGCTAGATGTCTCACCCTTATACATAAAAGCATGATTAGGGCCAGAGTGAGACTTCCTAGAATGAATTCTCCTAATTTTGCTCTCGGGATAGCCGACAGGGTACAATATGTAACCCTCGTTATCCTGAGGCATGGGAGCCTTGCCCTTAACAAAGTTAGACAATTTCTTAGGAGGGGCATTAAGTTTGACAATGTTTTCCTTTTGGAAGCCAATGCCATCCTTGATGCCAGGGCGTCTCCCACTATAGAGCATGTGTCGGGGACCATAATTAGGGGTACCCTCAAGGCTCCTAATTCTCAGCTGGTAACCCCCATCAGCACAAAGCTGCAAAGGCCTGATGGGTGCGATCAAGTCAGGGATCAGTCCATTCGAGGGACTCGATCACGCCTCGCCCGAGCCTAGCCTCGGACAAGGGCAGCCGACCCCGGAGGATCTCCGCCTCGCCCGAAGCCCCCCTCCAGCGGCGAACACGTTCCCGGCTTGCCCGAGGCCCTGTCTTTGCCAAGAAGCAACCCCGACCAAATCGCAGGAGCATTTAATGCAAAGGTGGCCTGACACCTTTATCCTGACGCGCGCCCCTCAGCTGACAGAGCCGAAGTGACCGCCGTCACTTCGTCGCTCCACTAACCGGTCTGATAGAAAGACAGCGCCGCCTACGCCGCTCCAACTACGGTGCCACTTGACAGAGTGAGGCTGACAGGCAGTCAGGCCCGGCCGCACACCATAGGAAACTCCACTCCGCCCGACCTAGGGCTCGGACTCGGGCAAAGCCCCGGAAGACGGCGAACTCCGCTCCGCCCGACCCAGGGCTCAGACTCGGGCAAAGCCCCGGAAGACGGCGAACTCCGCTCCGCCCGACCCAGGGCTCGGACTCGGGCAAAGCCCCGGAAGACGGTGAACTCCGCTCCGCCCGACCTAGGGCTCGGACTTGGGCAAAGCCCCGGAAGACGGCGAACTCCGCTCCGCCTGACCCAGGGCTCGGACTTGGGCTCAGCCCTAGAAGACGACGAACTCCGCTTCGCCCGACCCCGGGACTCAAATTCCGCCCTGGCTTCAGCCAACGGCCTCCGCCTCGCCCGACCCAGAGGCTCGGACTCGGCCTCGGCCACGGAAGACGGACTCGACCTCGACCTCGGAGAAGCCTCCACATCGCCCAACCTAGGGCGCGGACCGGCCACGTCAATAGGAGGCGCCATCATTACCCTACTCCAAGCTGACTCAGGCTACGGGGAACAAGACCGGCGTCCCATCTGGCTCGCTCCGCCAGATAGGCGATGATGGCGCCCCGCACGTTCCCTGACGATGGCGGCTCTCGGCCCCCTTACGAAAGCAAGAGGACGTCAGCAAGGACTCGACGGCCCCGACAGCTGTCCCCCCGCCAGGCTCCAGCACTCCTCCGACGGCCACGACATCACACAAACCGGGTGCCAAGATCTCTCCGGCCGCCACGATGGCGTGTACTTAGGGCGCTAGCTCTCCTCCGCTAGACACGTAGCACTCTGCTACACCCCCCATTGTACACCTGGACCCTCTCCTTACGCCTATAAAAGGAAGGGCCAAGGCCCTCTTAGAGAGGGTTGGCCGCTCGGGGACGAGGACGAGACGGGCGCTCGCATAAGGCCACTCGCTCCTTCCCCCGTGTGGACGCTTGTAACCCCCTACTACAAGCGCACCCGACCTGGGCGCGGGACGAACACGAAGGCCGCGGGATTTCCACCTCTCTCTCGCCCATCTCCTGCCTCCTCGCTTTCCCCCCTTCACGCTCGGCCTCGCGTCGACCCATCTGGGCTGGGGCACGCGGCGACACTTCACTTGTCGGCTCAGGGACCCCCCGGTCTCGAAACGCCGACAGTTGGCGCGCCAGGTCGGGGCCTGCTGCGTGTTGACGAACAGCTTCCCGTCAAGCTCTAGATGGGTAGTCTCCAGCAACCTCTCTGGCCCGGGACGGTGCTCCGTTTCGGGAGCCTCGAGTTCATGTCTCTCGACGGCAGCTACGACATGATACTCTTTCCACCGCCGGGCGACAGCGACAGTGGCGGCTGATAGTCCGCCCGCCGGCGGTGGAATCGACGACGTCTTCCCCGCGTGGCGGAAGAACAACCTTCGAGCTCGCCCCGTCTTCTTCCCCGTCGACGGAGGAGGAGGAGGCGGGGCAACCAAGGCCAAGCAGGAGGCGGCACCTCGTCGGCCGTCGAGCGAATCGACAACGCCAGCACTCCAACGGGGGGCGCGCCGGGCATCGGCCTCGTGCTTGAGACGAAGGCGAGCACTGTTTCCCCGCGACACGTCAACCCCGAGCAAACGGACGACGCCAGCACGCTCGCGAAAGGCTTGCTGGGTGTCGCCCTTGTACCTGAGATGATGGTGCAGTCAGCCCCCGACGTGACCTCATCACCGCCCGTCGACCAAGAGGTACCGACCGATTCCCATCCTACGCCTTTCAGATTTAGCCTCGACCTGCCTAGCGGCTCCGCTTTGGCGGACGCTCTCATAGAGGTGAATCCGAACCCTCTGGGGTTTCGTATGCGGTCACCTTGGGACTGGCTGACGGACGTCTCGACCTACGGGCCCTCCGGGTCCGAGGAAGACGACGAGCCCAGCTTTCATTGGGATTTCTCCGGACTTGGCAACCCCGGTGCCATGCGGGACCTCATGACCGCATGCGACTACTGCCTTTCCGACTGTTCCGACGGTAGCCATAGCCTCGGCGACGAGGACTACGGCCTGAGCCGCGAATGTTTCCACGTCGATCTAGGGGGTCCCTCCGAAGGCAACCATCTCGGCATGCCGGAGGACGGTGATCTCCCTAGGCCGGTGCCTCGCGTTGACACCCCGCGGGAGCTAGCCGTGGTCCCCGTTCCGGCGGGGGGTCACGACCCACAACTCGAGCAAATCCACGGGGTGCAGGCCAGGCTCAACGAGGGAGCAGGAGCGCTTGAGCCAATCCGCCGGGACGTCGGGCAGGCATGGGCGGGCCAACCTCCGGCCGGAGAAATGCGTCATCTACCCCAGGGCTTCCAGCACCGCATCGCCGATGATGTCAGGCTTAGGCCGCCACCCGCATCCAGTGGGGTCGGCCAGAACCTGGCTGCAGCATCAATGCTCCTCCGCGCGATGCCGGAGCCATCAACCACCGAGGGGCGGCGAATCCAAGGAGAGCTCAAGGATCTCCTGGAAGGCGCCGCGGTCCGGCGGGCTGAGAGTTCCGCCTCCCGAAGGCAGGGGTACCCCTCGGAACATCATGCCGCGACTTCCCGATTCATGCGGGAAGCCTCGGTCTGCACCGAGCGCACGCGCAACACAGCACCTGCGGCCCCGGGTCGCCTCGGCAACGAGCACCATCACCGCGATCGTCGGGCCCACCTCGACGAGAGGGCACGCCGAGGCTACCACCCCAGGCATGGGGGACGCTACGACAGCGGGGAGGATCGGAGTCCCTCGCCCGAACCACCTGGTCCGCAGGCCTTCAGCCGGGCCATACGACGGGCGTCGTTCCCAATCCGGTTCCGACCCCCGACTACTATCACAAAGTACTCGGGGGAGACGAGACCGGAACTGTGGCTCGCGGACTACCGTCTGGCCTGCCAACTGGGTGGAACGGACGATGACAACCTCATCATCCGCAACCTCCCCCTGTTCCTCTCCGACACCGCTCACGCATGGTTGGAGCACCTGCCTCCGGGGCAGATCTCAAACTGGGACGACCTAGTCCAGGCTTTCACCGGCAATTTCCAGAGCACGTACGTGCGCCCCGGGAATTCCTGGGACCTCCAAAGCTGCCGACAGCAACCGGGAGAGTCTCTCTGGGACTACATCCGGCGATTCTCGAAGCAGCGCACCGAGCTGCCCAACATCACCGACTCGGACGTCATCGGCGCGTTCCTCGCCGGCACCACCTGCCGCGACCTGGTGAGCAAGCTGGGCCGCAAGACCCCCACCAGGGCGAGCGAGCTGATGGACATCGCCACCAAGTTCGCCTCTGGCCAGGAGGCGGTCGAGGCTATCTTCCGGAAGGACAAGCAGCCCCAAGGCCGCCCACCGGAAGATGCTCCCGAGGCGTCAACTCAGCGCGGCACCAAGAAGAAGGGCAAGAAGAAGTCGCAAGCGAAACGCGACGCTGCCGACGCGGACCTTGTCGCCGCCGCCGAGTACAAGAACCCTCAGAAACCCCCAGGAGGTCCCAACCTCTTCGACAAGATGCTCAAGGAGCCGTGCCCCTATCACCAGGGGCCCATCAAGCACACCCTTGAGGAGTGCGTCATGCTTCGGCGCCACTTCCATAGGGCCGGGCCACCCGCGGAGGGTGGCAGGGCCCGCGACAACGACAAGAAGGAAGATCGCCAGGCAGGAGAGTTCCCCGAGGTCCGCGACTACTTCATGATCTACGGCGGGCAAGCGGCGAACGCCTCGGCTCGGCACCGCAAGCAAGAGCGCCGGGAGGTCTGTTCGGTGAAGGTGGCGGCGCCAGTCTACCTAGACTGGTCCGACAAGCCCATCACCTTCGACCAGGACGACCACCCCGACCATGTGTCGAGCCCGGGGAAATACCCGCTCGTCGTCGACCCCGTCATCGGCGACGTCAGGCTCACCAAGGTCCTCATGGACGGAGGCAGCAACCTCAACATCATCTACGCCGAGACCCTCGGGCTTCTGTGTATCGATCTGTCCTCGGTCCGGGCGGGCGCTGCGCCTTTCCATGGGATCATCCCTGGGAAGCGCGTCCAGCCCCTCAGACAACTCGATCTTCCCGTCTGCTTCGGAACACCCTCCAACTTCCGAAGGGAGACCCTGACGTTCGAGGTGGTCGGGTTCCGAGGAACCTACCACGCGGTATTGGGGAGGCCCTGCTACGCGAAGTTCATGGTCGTCCCCAACTACACCTACCTCAAGCTCAAGATGCCGGGCCCCAACGGGGTCATCACCGTCGGCCCCACGTACAAACACGCGTTCGAATGCGACGTGGAGTGCGTGGAGTACGCCGAGGCCCTCGCCGAGTCCGAGGCCCTCATCGCCGACCTGGAGAGCCTCTCTAAGGAGGTGCCAGACGTGAAGCGTCATGCCAGCAACTTCGAGCCAGCGGAGACGGTTAAGTCCGTCCCCCTCGACCCCAGCAGCGACGCCTCCAAGCAAGTCCAGATCGGCTCCGGGCTCGATCCCAAATAGGAAGCGGTGCTCGTCGACTTTCTCCGCGCGAACACCGACGTCTTCGCGTGGAGTCCCTCGGACATGCCCGGCATACCGAGGGACGTCGCCGAGCACTCGCTGGATATCCAAGCCGGAGCCCGACCCGTCAAGCAGCCTCTGTGCCGATTCGACGAGGAGAGGCGCAGAGCCATAGGCGAGAAGATCCACAAGCTAATGGCGGCAGGGTTCATCAAAGAGGTATTCCATCCTGAATGGCTTGCCAACCCTGTACTCGTGAGAAAGAAAGGGGGGAAATGGCGGATGTGTGTGGACTACACTTGTCTGAACAAAGCATGTCCGAAGGTTCCCTACCCTCTGCCTCGCATCGATCGGATCGTGGATTCCACTGCTGGGTGCGAAACCCTGTCTTTCCTCGATGCCTACTCAGGGTATCACCAAATCAGGATGAAAGAGTCCGACCAGCTCGCGACTTCTTTTATCACGCCCTTCGGCATGTACTGCTATGTCACCATGCCGTTCGGCTTGAGGAATGCGGGCGTGACGTACCAGCGGTGCATGAACCATGTGTTCGGCGAGCACATTGGCCGCACGGTCGAGGCCTACGTCGATGACATCGTAGTCAAGACGAGTAAAGCCTCCGACCTCCTTTCCGACCTTGAAGTGACATTCCGATGTCTCAAGGCGAAAGGTGTCAAGCTCAATCCCGAAAGGTGTGTCTTCGGGGTGCCCCGAGGCATGCTCTTGGGGTTCATCGTCTCCGAGCGGGGCATCGAAGCCAACCCGGAGAAGATCGTAGCCATCACCAGCATGGGGCCCATCCAGGACTTGAAAGGCGTACAGAGGGTCATGGGATGTCTCGCGGCTCTGAGCCGCTTCATCTCACGCCTCGGCGAAAGAGGTCTACCCCTGTACCGCCTCTTAAGGAAGGCCGAGCGCTTCGCTTGGACCCCTGAGGCCGAGGAAGCCCTCGGGAACCTGAAGGCGCTCCTCACGAAGGCGCCTATCTTGGTGCCCCCAGCTGCCGGAGAAGCCCTCTTGGTCTACGTCGCTGCGACCACTCAGGTGGTTAGCGCCGCGATTGTGGTCGAGAGGCAAGAAGAGGGGCATGCATTGCCCGTTCAGAGGCCAGTCTACTTCGTCAGCGAGGTACTGTTCGAAACCAAAATCCGCTACCCACAAGTTCAGAAGCTACTGTACGCGGTGATCCTAACACGGCGGAAGTTGCGACACTACTTCGAGTCTCATCCGGTGACTGTGGTGTCATCCTTCCCCCTAGGGGAGATCATCCATTGCCGAGAGGCCTCGGGTAGGATTGCAAAGTGGGCGGTGGAAATCATGGGCGAAACAATCTCGTTCGCCCCTCGGAAGGCCATCAAATCCCAGGTCTTGGCGGACTTCGTGGCTGAATGGGTCGACACCTAGCTACCAATAGCTCCGATCCAACCGGAGCTCTGGACCATGTTCTTCGATGGGTCGCTGATGAAGACAGGAGCCGGCGCAGGCCTACTCTTCATCTCGCCCCTCGGGAAGCACCTACGCTACGTGCTACGCCTCCACTTCCCGGCGTCCAACAATGTAGCTGAGTACGAGGCTCTGGTCAACGGGTTGCGGATTGCCGTCGAGCTAGGGGTCCGACGCCTCGACGCTCGCGGTGACTCGCAGCTCATCATCGACCAAGTCATGAAGAACTCCCACTACCGCGACCCGAAGATGGAGGCCTACTACGATGAGATTCGGCGCCTGGAAGACAAGTTCTACGGGCTCGAGCTAAACCACATCGCTCGGCGCTACAACGAGACTGCGGACGAGCTGGCTAAAATAGCCTCGGGACGAACAACGGTTCCCCCGGACGTCTTCTCCCGAGATCTGCATCAACCCTCCGTCAAGATCGACGACACACCCGAGCCTGAGGCGCCCTCGGCCCAGCCCGAGGTACCCTCGGCACAGTCCGAGACACCCTCGGCTCGGCCTGAGCCACCCTCGGTTCGGCCCGAGGTACCCTCGACCCCCGAGGGTGAGGCACTGCACGTCGAAGGGGAACCAAGCGAGGTCATGCCTAATCAAAGCTGGCAGACCCCGTACCTGCAATATCTCCACCAAGGGGAGCTACCCCTTGACCGAGCCGAAGCTTGGCGGTTGGCGCGGCGCGCCAAGTCGTTCGTCTTGCTGGGAGAAGGGAAGGAGCTCTACCACCACAGCCCTTCAGGCATCCTCCAGCGATGCATCTCCACCACCGAAGGTCAGGAACTCCTCCGAGAAATACACTCGGGGGCTTGCGGCCACCACGCAGCACCTCGAGCCCTTGTCGGAAATGCTTTCCGACAAGGTTTCTACTAGCCGACGGCGGTGGCCGACGCCACTAGAATTGTCTGCGCCTGCGAAGGGTGTCAGTTCTATGCAAGGCAGACCCACCTACCCGCTCAGGCTCTGCAGATGATACCCATCACATGGCCTTTTGCTGTGTGGGGTCTGGACCTCGTCGGCCCCTTGCAGAAGGCACCCGGGGGCTACACGCACCTGTTGGTCGCCATCGACAAATTTTCCAAGTGGATCGAGGTCCGACCCCTGAACAGCATCAGGTTCGAGCAGGCGGTGGCGTCCTTCACCAACATCATCCATCGTTTCGGAGTCCCGAACTCCATCATCGCCGACAACGGCACCCAGTTCACCGGCAGAAAATTCCTGGACTTCTGCGAGGATCACCACATCCGGGTGGACTGGGCCGCCGTGGCTCATCCCATGATGAATGGGCAAGTAGAGCGTGCCAATGACATGATTCTACAAGGACTCAAGCCTTGGATTTACAACGACCTCAACAAGTTCGGCAAGCGATGGATGAAGGAACTCCCCTCGGTGGTCTGGAGCCTGAGAACGACACCGAGCCGAGCCACGGGCTTCACGCCGTTCTTCCTAGTCTATGGGGCCGAGGCCATCTTGCCCACAGACCTGGAATACGGTTCCCCGAGGACAAGGGCCTATGCCGACCAAAGCAACCAAGCTAGTCGAGAGGACTCGCTGGACCAGCTGGAAGAGGCTCGGGACAAGGCCTTCTACACTCGGCGCGGTACCAGCAGTCCATGCGACGCTACCACGCCCGAGGGGTCCGGTCTCGAGACCTCCAGGTGGGCGACCTGGTGCTTCGGCTGCGATAAGACGCCCGAGGTTGACACAAGCTCACGCCCCCCTGGGAGGGGCCGTTCGTCATCGCCAAAGTTCTAAAACCCGGAACATACAAGCTGGCCAACAGTCAAGGCGAAGTCTACAGCAACGCTTGGAACATCCAACAGCTACGTCGCTTCTACCCTTAAGATGTTTTCAAGTTGTTCATATACCTCGCTCTCACGCAAAGTTTAGTCATCAAGGAAGGGTCAGCCTTGCCTCGGCAAAGCCCGACCCTCCCTCGGGGGCTAAAAGGGGGGAACCCCCTCTGTGTCGAAATTTTCCTCGAAAAAAGATCTTTTCGGCCGAAATATCTTTCGTGCTTTTCGACTACTTCGAAAGTGGATCCTGAAAATGACGGAGTACACGTAAGCAGCCAAGGCTGACCGAGCCGAGGGACTCCTACGCCTCCGGGATACGGATACCTCACTCATCACCTTCTGCCATAAGTAACTCACGTTCGGATAGGTGATTCCGCGGACCGAACAAGTCTTCACGTTCGGAAGCTCTTCTGCCGAAGCGGTTCTTCGAGCCTTCTCGACTGCGTCGGTGACAGAACCCCATGGACGGGTAAGAGTGCGCGTAAGCGGCAGGGCCGATCGAGCCGAGGGACTCCTACGCCTTCGGGATACGGATACCTCACTCATCACCTTCCGTAAGAAGCAACTCTCGCTCGCACAAACAGTTCTGTTACCGACAAGAAAGTCCAGATACTCGAAACAAGAGGAAAGGAGACGCGGCTTTACAATATGGCGAGGGTGTGTTTCGGCCTCGGGGGCCGCAGAAAACACACGCTACAAGATAATCCGATCTTGCAGGCTCGGATCCTGACGGCTAAAGGGAGCAGCAGTACCCCCGGCGTCGACAACACCTCCGGCGAGGTCCGACCTAGCCTCGGACGGCGACGTGGTCCAAGGGTCTCCGCTCTGAAGGACAACGTCATCACCAAGCCCAGGCCATTGCCGCCAGGGTCTTCTCCACGGATCCGGCCTGAGCAGGCGGCTCGGCCGGTCACCCCGGGGCCTCGGCTAGCTGTCCCCCAAGGACATCAGCTCGGCCTGAGGCCTCGGCAGGCCAATCCCGGCGTCGGTCCCACTAACGGACGACCCGGCCAGGCTCCGGCTGACCTGGTCTTCTTTTCGAGCCAACTCTGCCTCTGTTCGCGCTGGCACCGCTACCCCTGGCCTCGGCTCATCGAAGAGCGGCTGCGGGTTTCCTCTAACTAAGCAAGGGAAGCCTCGGACAACAAGGCTGACCGAGCCGAGGGACTCCTACGCCTCTGGGATACGGATACCTCACTCGTCACCTTTACACGGGGCGACTCACGCTTGGTGAAGCGGTTCAGACAACCAACAGGCGAGTCTTAGTGCTCGAAAATGGGGAAAAACACGGCTCTGTGCCGAATTTACATACATGTTCAGGCCTCGACAGCCACAATGAACAAAAACACCGGCACTCAAGGTGCCATTACAAACGGGACTCCGGTTCCAACCCCACAGCAGCAGCCATGATCCCGGTACGGACGCGGCCACCGGAAGGCTTTCGTTCGCGTCCCTACTCAAGGGACACGAAACAGACATCAAAGCCAAAGAGCTGGGGGCCGGCCCGTGGGCGGCACCGACGGCCTCAAATGGGGGGGAGCTTCCTCCGGCTGCCACCACAGCAGCACGGACGGCGGCGTCCGCCTCTCCACCAACACCGACGGTCTGCAAGGCGCACCGGCAGGTCCTCACTCCCGTCCTCGCCGCGAAAGCGAGGAGAAGGATGGAATGTTGCATCCTAGCTGGACAGCAACAGTTCGCCTTCCCCGGCATGGCTGGAGGATGCCTCCTCCGCAAGGGTGGAGGATGGTTGCCACCACCAGAAGCTGGAAGAAGAGGTGGCCAGCCGGCCCGCGCGGGAGGTAGAGCCCCGGCTCGCCTCGCCCCCCGCCCCAGCGAGGATGATGAACATCCCTGAAGCTGAGGGTGGGACCAAGATCGCAGCCCGGCCTGCCTCTCCCCACCCAGGGGCTGGAGGTCACCGTCTTGGGTGACCGCCGGCGGAGGGGTGCAGCCGGGCTGCATGATGAAAATCCTTGAAGCCGAACGACGGCTGAAAGGTACCAACTCCCGCAGAGTTGCGTTCCTCCAACGATGAAGCGGGAAGACGGCGGATATCCCCCATCCGGGGGCTTGGAAGATGGAAAGACACGATGCATAAGGGAGCACGAAGACACGGTCGCCTTCCAAGAGGATCACCCTCCTTTTAAAGGCGACTCTCCCTACTTGCGTCCCCAGCCGTCATGGGCTGAGTCTTCTCTAACACGCTCCAAGGTCCTCCCCCCACGGCGCGGGGGCTGGGTCCCACGCGTCATGCAAGCCGGTCCAGAGCAGAAGAAGCCAAACCGCCGCGCGCGGTGCGTGCAACCGCCCGGCGGTTACAAGCACTCCACCACTTTTGCCCAGACCAGCGGGCGAAAGGGCGGGCAGCCATGCAGGCGGCATGCAACCACGCCAAGTGGGCGCACCTCTCTGACTCCCAACGCGCCCAGCTTGGAGGACCAGGCCCACGCGTCATGCAACCGGCGCGCCGAATGCTTCGTGCCTGCAACTGCACCGCCACCTGCGCCACCACCGCGCCTCCTCGACTGCGGAACCAATACCGCGACTCAAGGCGACCCAGCGCACGACCCAGCAGCTCCAGCCTGGCGCGACGGTCAATACGGCCGAAGACGGGCCGGTAGTAATGGCGGTGGCAGGCGGGCAGGAGCAGCGGTCATGTCGTCAGCCAAGCTTACATCCCATCCGGGGGCAGCGAGAGAACCCTCTCTCACGGCGTGAAGATAACACGCCCGTGTTCCGTTCCTCGAACGGCTCGTGCACGCGCAACGGCTGCCCTGCGAACCACTCGCCCCGTCGCATTAACTCCACGGCGGGACAGGCGGCGCCTCTGGCAGGAGAAGCGAGCGGCGCTTCGCCTTCGCCATAATGACCGCGTCAAAAAAGGTACGCCGCGTCGTTCGATTTCGTATCCTTTTCCTTTTTTCCTCTTTCTCTCTCTTGCAACAGGGACCGGGAAAGGGGGATACCCCGGAAGGGATCCTTCCCCGTGAAGGAACCAGGCTCCGAGCCTCCCTACTGATCAGAGGTTCGAAGGCTGGCCCCTCGGAAGGGTTCAACAGCCGCCTCAGAGCACGTGGGCTCCACACCCACTACTAGTTAGAGGTTCAAAGGCCGGCCCCTCGGAAGGGTTCAACGACCGCCTCAGGCTACTCGGGCTCCGCGCCCACTACTGATCAGGGGTTCGAAGGCTGGCCCCCAAAGGGTTCACAGCCGCCTTAGACACAGAGCGAGGGATGACCATGGGTACGTTCGATACATAACCAAGGCTCAGGCTGCGCTCTCGAGGTACCCTAGGACATTTCCGAGACCAGCGGGAATGATCTTGTAACAGAATCCCATCAGAGGGAGGCATCGAGCCCTCGGACCCCATCACCAGGGGACCGGGTCCGGCAGATCACCCGCAGGTACTTTTGAGCGCGCCTCTGGGCCCCTAGCCGACCCCTAACGAATGGGGCACGGACGTCCGCTCGGATCACCCGCCTGCAGCTCACCGGAGACACCATGTTCGGCGCCCACCGAGGGCAGCATGGCGCTCTCCCCCCTCCTCCTTGCGGAAAGGCGACGCAGGGGCGTATGTAGAAAAAGCCGAGTCTGTCCCTGAACGCCCTCTCGCCCTGTGCAGAGGCTCGGGGGCTACTCTCGCAAACCCGGCTCCGGCTAAATCGTTGACAGCGTCAACATACCAGCCCGGGAACTTGGGACCCGACCGTACACCCGGGCTACGGCCAATTCGCATGAGGAACGACCAGACCAGCCAAAGCATTGCTCGAGGCGTTAAGACCTTGGAGGAGTCAAACCACTCCTCCGAGGCCTCGGGGGCTACATTCGGCGGGTGCGCTCGCGCGCACCCACCGGAACAAAACGCAACCGAGAAAGGCTGGTCCCCTTGCAAAAAAGTGCGACGAAAGCCTCCAAGCGAGTGCAAACACTCTCTTCGAGGCTCAGGGGCTACTGTCGGGGACCATAATTAGGGGTACCCTCAAGGCTCCTAATTCTCAGCTGGTAACCCCCATCAGCACAAAGCTGCAAAGGCCTGATGTGTGCGATCAAGTCAGGGATCAGTCCATTCGAGGGACTCGATCACGCCTCGCCCGAGCCTAGCCTCGGACAAGGGCAGCCGACCTCGGAGGATCTCTGCCTCGCCCGAAGCCCCCCTCCAGCGGCGAACACGTTCCTGGCTCACCCGAGGCCCTGTCTTCACCAAGAAGCAACCACGACTAAATCGCAGGAGCATTTAATGCAAAGGTGGCCTGATACCTTTATCCTGACGTGCGCCCCTCAGCTGACAGAGCCGAAGTGACCGCCGTCACTTCGCCGCTCCACTGACCGGTCTGACAGAAAGACAGCGCCGCCTGCACCGCTCCAACTACGGTGCCACTTGACAGAGTGAGGCTGACAGGCAGTCAGGCCCGGCCGCACACCATAGGAAACTCCGCTCCGCCCGACCCAGGGCCCGGACTCGGACAAAGCCCCGGAAGACGGCGAACTCCGCTCCGCCCGACCCAGGGCTCGGACTTGGGCTCAGCCCCAGAAGACGACGAACTCCACTTCGCCCGACCCCGGGACTCAAATTCCGCTCTGGCCTCAGCCAACGGCCTCCGCCTCGCCCGACCCAGAGGCTCGGACTCGGCCTCGGCCACGGAAGACGGACTCGACCTCGACCTCGGAGAAGCCTCCACATCGCCCAACCTAGGGCGCGGACCGGCCACGTCAACAGGAGGCGCCATCATTACCCTACTCCAAGCTGACTCAGGCTACGGGGAACAAGACCGGTGTCCCATCTGGCTCGCTCCGCCAGATAGGCGATGATGGCGCCCCACACGTTCCCTGTCGATGGCGGCTCTCGGCCCCCTTACGAAAGCAAGAGGACGTCAGCAAGGACTCGACGGCCCCGACAGCTGTCCCCCCGCCAGGCTCCAGCACTCCTCCGACGGCCACGACATCACACAAACTGGGTGCCAAGATCTCTCCGTCCGCCACGATGGCGTGTACTTAGGGCGCTAGCTCTCCTCCACTAGACACGTAGCACTCTGCTACACCCCCCATTGTACACCTGGACCCTCTCCTTACGCCTATAAAAGGAAGGGCCAGGGCCCTCTTAGAGAGGGTTGGCCGCTCGGGGACGAGGACGAGACGGGCGCTCGCATAAGGCCACTCGCTCCTTCCCCCGTGTGGACGCTTGTAACCCCCTACTGCAAGCGCACCCGACCTGGGCGCGGGACGAACACGAAGGCCATGGGATTTCCACCTCTCTCTCGCCCATCTCCTGCCTCCTCGCTTTCCCCCCTTCGCGCTCGGCCTCGCGTCGACCCATCTAGGCTGGGGCACGCGGCGACACTTCACTCGTCGGCTCAGGGACCCCCCGGTCTCGAAACGCCGACAGCATGCTTCTAGCAAATTTAAATTTTTCGTTTTCTAAGTCATGCTCGGCAATTTTAGCATCTAATATTGCTATATGATCATTTTGTTGTTTAATTAAAGTCATATGATCATGAATAGCATCAATGTCAACATCTCTACATCTGGCACAAATAGATACATGCTCAACGGTAGATGTAGAGGGTTTGCAAGATTTTAATTCTACAACCTTAGCATGTAATATATCATTTTCACTTCTAAGGTCGGAAATAGTAACATTGCAAACATCAAAATCTTTAGCCTTAGCAATCAATTTTTCATTTTCATTTCTAAGGCTAGCAAGAGAGATATTCAATTCTTCAATCTTAGCAAGCAAATCAATATTTTCATTTCTAAGATTGGGAATTGAAACATCACAAGCATTTGAATCAACCTTAGCAAGTAAATTTGCATTCTCATTTCTAAGGTTGACAATTGTATCATGGCAAGTGCTTAGCTCACTAGATAGTTTTTCACATTTTTCTACTTCTAGAGCGTAAGCATTTTTAACCTTAACATGCTTTTTGTTTTCCTTGATTAGGAAGTCCTCTTGAGAGTCCAAGAGATCATCCTTCTCATGGATGGCACTAATTAATTCATTTAATTTTTCTTTTTGTTGCATGTTTAGGTTGGCAAAAAGGGTACGCAAATTATCCTCCCCATCACTAGCATTACCCTCATCACTAGAGGTTTCATATTTAGTGGAGGATCTTGATTTTACCTTCTTCCTTTTGCCGTCCTTAGCCATGAGGCACTTGTGGCCGACGTTGGGGAAGAGAAGACCCTTGGTGACGGCGATGTTTGCGGCGTCCTCGTCGGAGGAGGAGTCGCTGGAGCTCTCGTCAAAGTCCCACTCGCGGCACACATGGGCATCGCCGCCCTTCTTCTTGTGATATCTCTTCTTCTCCTTTCTTCTCCCCTTCTTGTCATCGCCCTTGTCACTGTCACTAGAAATAGGACATTTGGCGATAAAGTGATCGGGCTTACCACACTTGTAGCAAACCTTCTTGGAGCGGGACTTGTAATCCTTCCCCCTCCTTTGCTTGAGGATTTGGCGGAAGCTCTTGATGATGAGCGCCATCTCCTCATTGTCGAGCTTAGAGGCGTCGATTGGTTGTCTACTTGATGTAGACTCTTCCTTCTTCTCCTCTGTCGCCTTGAATGCAACGGGTTGTGCTTCGGGCGCGGAGGGGCCATCTAGCTCGTTGATCTTCTTTGAGCCTTTGATCATCAATTCAAAGCTCACAAAATTCCCGATTACTTCCTCGGGAGTCATTAGTGTATATCTAGGATTGCCACGAATTAATTGAACTTGAGTAGGGTTAAGGAAAACAAGTGATCTAAGAATAACCTTAACCACTTCATGGTCATCCCATTTTTTGCTCCCGAGGTTGCGCACTTGGTTCACCAAGGTTTTGAGCCGGTTGTACATGTCTTGTGGCTCCTCCCCTTGGCGGAGACAGAAGCGACCGAGCTCCCCCTCGATCGTTTCCCGCTTGGTGATTTTGGTCACCTCGTCTCCTTCGTGCGGGGTCTTTAGTACGTCCCAAATTTCCTTAGCACTCTTCAACCCTTGCACCTTATTATACTCCTCTCAACTTAGAGAGGCGAGGAGTATAGCTGTGGCTTGGGAGTTGAAGTGTTGGATTTGGGCCACTTCGTCCTCATCATAATCTTCATCCCCTACGGATGGTACCTGTACACCAAACTCAACAACATCCCATATACTTTTGTGGAGTGAGGTTAGGTGATATCGCATCATATCACTCCACCTAGCATAATCTTCACCATCAAACGTTGGTGGTTTGCCTAATGGGATGGAAAGTAAAGGCGTATGTTTAGAAATGCGAGGATAGCGTAGGGGGATCTTACTAAACTTCTTGCACTCATGGCGCTTAGAAGTAATGGACGATGCGTCGGAGCCAGAGGTCGATGGTGATGAAGTGTCGGTCTCGTAGTAGACCACCTTCCTCATCTTCTTTTTGTCACCACTCCGATGCGACTTGTGGGAAGAGGATTTCTTCTCCTTCCCCTTCCCCTTGCTGCGGGACTCTTCCGATGAAGCCTTCCCGTGGCTTGTAGTGGGCTTGTCGCCAGTCTCCATCTCCCTCTTGGCGTGATCTCCCGGCATCACTTTGAGCAGTTAGGCTCTAATGAAGCACCGTGCTCTGATACCAATTGAAAGTCGCCTAGAGGGGGGGTGAATAGGGCGACTGAAATTTGCAAAGTTAATCACAACTACAAGCCGGGTTAGCGTTAGAAATATAATGCAAGTCCGAGAGAGGGCGTAAAAACAAATCGCAAGCGAATAAGGAAGTGAGACACAAGGATTTGTTTTACTGAGGTTCGGTTCTCTCAAACCTACTCCCCGTTGAGGTGGTCACAAAGACCGGGTCTCTTTCAACCCTTTTCCCTCTCTCAAACGGTCACCTAGACCGAGTGAGCTTCTCTTCTCAATCAAACGGGAACCAAACTTCCCTGCAAGGACCACCACACAATTGGTGTCTCTTGCCTTGATTACAATTGAGATGATCGCAAGAAAGAATGAGAAAAAGAAGCAATCCAAGCGCAAGAGCTCAAATGAACACAACAATCACTCTCTCTAATCGCTAAGGCTTTGAGTGGAATTGGGAGAGGATTTGATCTCTTTGGTGTGTCTAGAATTGAATGCTAGAGCTCTTGTAAGTAGTTGGAAGGTGAAAACTTGGATGCCATTGAATGTGGGGTGGTTGGGGTATTTATAGCCCCAACCACCAAAGATGGCCGTTGGAAGGCTGCAGTCGCATGGTGCACCGGACAGTCCGGTGCGCCACCGGACAATGTCCGGTGCGCCAGCCACGTCAGCAAACCGTTGGGGTTCGACCGTTGCAGCTCTGACTTGTGGGCCCGCCTGGCTGTCCGGTGGTGCACCGGACAGGCCCTGTAGGCTGTCCGGTGTGCCACCCGCGCGTGCTCTGCTCCTCTACGCGCGCAGGCACGCATTTAATGCGTTTCAGTCGACCGTTGCGCGCAAAGTAGCCGTTGCTCCGCTGTCACACCGGACAGTCCGGTGTGCACCGGACACTGTCCAGTGACTCACCGGACAGTCCGGTGAATTATAGCGGAGCGGATTCCCGAAGCTGGCGAGTTCAGAGTTGCTCTCCCTTGGGGCACCGGACAGTCCGGTGAATTATAGCGGAGCTCCTCTGAAAATTCCCGAAGGTAAAGAGTTGGGTGTCGAGTTCCCTGGTGCACCGAACACTGTCCGGTGGTGCACCGGACACTGTCCGGTGGTGCACCGGATAGTCCGGTGCGCCAGACCAGGGTGCCTTCCGGGATGTCTTTTGCTCTCTTGTCTGAACCCTTTTCTTGGTCTTTTTATTGGTTTGTTGTGAACCTTTGGCACCTGTAGAACTTATAGACTAGAGCAAATTAGTTAGTGCAATTATTTGTGTTGGGCAATTCAACCACCAAAATCAATTAGGAAATAGGTGTAAGCCTAATTCCCTTTCACAAACCTTGAAAGCATTAGCAATTAAGAAATCTCTAAGGCATTCATACCATGCACTTGGGGCTTGCTTAAGTCCATATAGCGCCTTAGAGAGCTTACACACGTGGTCGGGATACCTGTCATCCTCAAAGCCAAGGGGTTGTTCCACGTATACCTCCTCCTTGATTGGCCCGTTGAGGAAAGTGCTTTTTACGTCCATTTGAAACAACCTGAAAGAGTGGTGAGCGACATAGGCTAATAAAATTCGAATAGACTCTAGCCTAGCCACAGGAGCAAAAGTATCCTCGAAATCCAAACCTGCGACTTGGGCATAACCTTTTGCCACAAGTCGAGCCTTGTTTCTTGTCACCACCCCGTGCTCGTCTTGCTTGTTGTGGAACACCCACTTGGTTCCCACAACATTTTGCTTTGGACGTGGCACCAAGCTCCAAACTTCATTTCTCTTGAAGTTGTTGAGCTCTTCCTGCATGGCCAACACCCAATTCGGATCCTGCAAGGTCTCTTCTACCCTGAAAGGCTCAATAGAAGAGACAAACAAGTAATGCTCACAAAAGTTAGCTAATCTTGAGCGAGTAGTTACTCCCTTGCTTATGTCACCCAGAATCTGGTCGACAGGGTGATGTCATTGGATTGTTGCTCGGACTTGAGTTGGAGGGACCCGTGGTGCTTCTTCCTCCATCACTTGATCTTCTTGTGCTCCCCCTTGATCATGCCCTTCTTCTTGAGGAACCTGTTCATCATCTTGAGTTGGGGGTTGCACCATTATCGAGGAATATGGTTGATCTTGTTCCTGTAATTCCTATGGTCGCACATCACCTATTGCCATCGTGCGTATTGCGGCCGTTGGAATTTCTTCTTCATCTACATCATCAAGATCAACTTGCTCTCTTGAAGAGCCATTAGTCTCATCAAATACAACGTCGCTAGAGACTTCAACCAATCCCGAAGATTTGTTGAAGACCCTATACGCCTTTGTATTTGAGTCATACCCTAGTAAAAACCCTTCTACTGCCTTGGGAGCAAACTTAGAATGTCTACCTTTCTTCACCAGAATGTAGCATTTGCTCCCAAATACTCGAAAGTAAGAAACGTTGTGTTTGTTACCGGTAAGGAGTTCATAGGAGGTCTTCTTGAGAAGACGATGCAGATAGAGCCGGTTTATGGCGTGGCAAGCTGTGTTCACAGCTTCCGACCAAAACCGCTCGGGCGTCTTGAACTCTCCAAGCATCGTTCTTGCCATGTCAATAAACGTCCTATTCTTCCTCTCTACCACATCGTTTTGCTGTGGTGTGTAGGGACCGGAGAACTCGTGCTTGATGCCTTCCTCCTCAAGATACTCCTCCACTTGTAGATTCTTGAACTCGGACCCATTGTCGCTTCTTATCTTTTTCACCTTGAGCTCAAATTCATTTTGAGCCCTCCATAAAAAGCGCTTTAGGGTCCCTTGGGTTTCTGATTTGTCCTGCAAAAGAACACCCAAGTGAAGCGGGAAAAATCATCAACAATAACAAGAGCATACTTACTTCCCCGATGCTAAGGTAGGCAACGGGTCCAAAAAGATCAATGTGAAGAAGCTCCAGTGGTCTTGATGTTGTCATCACATTCTTGCTGTGATGAGTACTTCCCACCTGTTTTCCTGCCTGACATGCTGCACAAGGTCTGTCTTTCTCAAAACAGACATCGGTTAGTCCTAACACATGATCTCCCTTTAGAAGCTTATGAAGGTTCTTCATCCCAACATGTGCTAGACGGCGATGCCACAGCCAGCTCATACTAGTCTTAGCTATTAAGCATGCATCTAGATCGGCCTCCCCTTTCGAAAAATCAACTAAGTAGAGTTTGCTGTCTAATACACCCTTAAAAGCTAATGAACCATCACTCCTTCTAAAGACAGATACATCAACGTTTGTAAAAAGACAATTTTAACCCATGTGACAAAATTGACTTACAGACAGAAGGTTGTACCCAAGCGACTCTACTAGGAATACATTCGATATGGAGTGCTCGTTAGTGATGGCTATCTTGCCCAAGCCTTTGACCTTGCCTTGGTTCCCATCTCCAAAAATAATCGTATTCTTGGAATCCTTGTTCTTGACGTAGGAGGTGAACATCTTCTTCTCCCCCGTCATGTGGTTTGTGCATCCGCTGTTGATTATCCAGCTAGAGCCCCCGGATGCATAAACCTGCAAGGAATTTAAGCTTGGATTTTAGGTACCCAACTCTTGTTGGGTCCTACAAGGTTAGTCACAATAGTTTTTGGAACCCATATGCAAGTTTTGTCTCCCTTGCATTTGGATCCCAATTTCTTAGCCACTACTTTTGCATTCTTGCATGAAAGAACAAAAGAAGTGTTGCAAGCATGGAAAACAGTAGTAGATTCATTGCACATTTTCCTAGGCACATGATGCACAACATGATTTCTCCTAGGCCTACTTCTACCATGAACTAAGGTAGAACTAGAGGCAAACATAGCATGTGAATTAAAAGCATCATGATCATAACTCCTATTATAATGAGCACGATTAGCAATTTTCCTATCATAAATAAAGGCATGGTTCCTTTGAGGATTACTAACCGTAGGGGCCTTCCCTTTCTCCTTGTTGGGAATGGAAGCCCTTTGGCTTGTTAAGTTCTTAGCTTCCTTTCGAAAACCAAGCCCATCCTTAATTGAGGGGTGTCTACCAACGGTGTAGGCATCCCTAGCAAATTTTAATTTATCAAAATTAATTTTGCAAGTCTTAAGTTGAGCATTAAGACTTGCCACCTCATCATTTAATTTGGTAATAGAAATAAGGTGTTCATCACAAGCATCAACATCAAAATCCTTATATCTATTACAAATAACAACATGCTCTACACATGAACTAGTTTTGTTGACTTCCTCTAGCTTAGCATTTAGTTCATCATTTAAACTCTTTAAACTAGAGATAGATTCATGGCAAACAGACAATTCAGAGGATAACATTTCATTTCTCTTAATTTCTAGGGCAAGGGACTTTTGCACACTAACAAATTTGTCATGTTCCTCATAAAATATCCTCTTGCTTTTCTAACAATCTATCCTTTTCATTTAGAGCATCAATTAATTCATTAATTTTTTTACCTTAGCTCTATCTAAACCTTTAAATAAACTAGAGTAATCTACTTCATCATCGGAGGATTCTTCATCACTAGATGAAGTGTACTTGGGTGTGTCCCAAACACGTACCTTCTTCTCCTTGGCCATAAGACATGTATGGCGTTCGTTGGGGAAGAGTGAGGGTTTGTTGAAGGCTGAAGCAGCGAGTCCTTCGTCGTCGGAGTCAGAAGAGGAGTAGTCCGAGTCCCATTCCTTTCCAAGGTGCGCCTCGCCCTTTGCCTTCCTGTAGTTCTTCTTTTTCTCCTTCTTCCCGCTCTTTTCTTGTCCCTGGTCACTACCATTATCGGGACAATTTGCAATAAAGTGACCAGTCTTACCGCATTTGAAGCAGGAGCGTTTCCCCTTTGTTTTATTCCTGTTGGGGTACTCCTTGCGTCCTTTGAGTGTGGTCTTGAAGCGCTTGATGATAAGCGCCATCTCATCTTCATTGAGTCTGGCAGCCTCCACTTGAGCTACCTTGCTTGGTGGAGCCTCCTTGCTGCTCGTTGCTTTGAGAGCAACGGGCTGCGGCTCGTAGATAGGTAGTGGACTGTTCAAGGCGTCATCCATGTATCATGCCTCCTTTACCATCATGCACCCGCTCACAAATTTTCCGAGTATCTCCTCGGGCGTCATCTTTGTGTACCTAGGGTTTTCACGGATAAGATTCACAAGATGGGGGTCAATAACTGTAAAAGACCTGAGCATGAGTCGGATGACATCATGGTCCGTCCATCTTGTGCTTCCATAGCTTCGAATCTTGTTGACCAGGGTCTTGAGCCTGTTGTAGGTTTGTGTTGCCTCTTCTCCCCTGATCATGGCGAATCTCCCTAGCTCGCCTTCCACCAGTTCCATTTTGGTGATCATTGTAGCATCATTTCCCTCATGTGAGATCTTGAGGGTGTCCCAGATTTGCTTGGCGTTGTCCAAGCCACTCACTTTATTGTATTCATCCCTGCAAAGCAAAGCTAACAAGATAGTAGTAGCTTGGGCATTCTTATGAATTTGTTCATTAATGAATACAGGATTATTCGTACTATCAAAATGCATCCCATTTTCCACAATTTCCCAGATGCTAGGATGGAAAGAAAACAGATGACTATGCATTTTATGACTCCAAAATGAGTAATCCTCTCCATCAAAAGTGTGGGGGTTTTCCAAGAGGAATAGAAAGCAAATGGGCATTTGAGTTGTATGGAATACAAGAATAATCAAAGGAATAGTTTTGATTGACTGTCTTTTTCTTTGACGAGGAGTCATCGTCGTCGTCTCTTGGTGAAGAGGAAGATGCATCGCTGTCGTAGTATATGATCTTGATGCGCCTCTTCTTCTTCCCGTCCCTCTTCTTGTGACTTGAGCCTGAGTCAGTGGGCTTGTCATCCCTTGGCTCATTGAAGAGGGACTCCTTCTCCTTGTCCTTGACCACCATCCCCTTTCCCTTAGGATCCATCTCTTCGGGCGGTTAGTCCCTTAAATGAAGAGTACGGCTCTGATACCAACTGAGAGCACCTAGAGGGGGGTGAATAGGTGATCCTGTAAAATTAAACACTAATTAACAACAAACTTGATTATCAAGGTGTTAGTGAAATCAAGCGGCTAAGAAACGCGCTCGTGCGAACAAAGCAATCACAATAAGCAACACACGAGACATGTGATTTTTATCCCATGGTTCGGCCAAGTGACACTTGCCTACTTCCACGTTGTGGCGTCCCAATAGACAAGGGTTGCACTCAACCCCTTTCAAGCGATCCAAAGATCAACTTGAATACCACAGTCTTTTCTTTTAGTATATTTTCTCGTTTGCGAGGAATCTCCACAATTTGGAGCCTCTCGCCCTTACAATTGAGATCACAAAGAAAGCACAGAGTAAGGTAGGGGAGAGCAACACACACAAGACTCAAAATCACAGCACAACCACGCACACAAGTGAGAAGGTGAGCACTCAAACACAGCGCGAGGAGTTTACAACTCAAATAGTGCTCAAATCTCAAGAACGATGATCCGATTGCGTGAAAGCGAAGTCTAGAAGTCTTAGTATGCTTAGAGTTTGCTTGATGTCCTCCTCCATGTGCCTAGGAGTCCCTTTTATAACCTTAAGGCAGCTAGGAGCCGTTGGAGACCAACTTGGAAGGCCATCCTTGCCTTCTGTCGAGTGGCGCACTGGACAGTCCGGTGCACCACCGGACAGGTCCTGTAGACAGTCTGGTGCATGATCTCCTTCTAAAATAGGCATATCCGACCATTGCAGCTCTGGGCCCATTGGCGCACCGGACAGTCCGGTGCCTCCTTTCGACTGTTGGAGCTGTCACGCGTCGCCCGCAGATTTCGTGGCCGACCGTTGGCGCTGGCGACCGTTGGCTCACTGGACAGTCCGGTGTACCACTGGACAGTCCGGTGTACCACCGGACAGTCCGATGAATTATAGCCACGTCGCCTTTCTTCATTTCCGAGAGCAACGAGTTCGTCGAGATGACTCACCGGGCAGTCCGGTGTACCACCGGACAGTCCGATGATTTTTAGCCGTATGCCGTCGTTGAGTCCCGAGAGCGGCAAGTTCACTGTGGACCAGCCTAGCGCACCGGACCGTCCGGTGTGCCAGGCCGAACTGGAGTCTGGCAACACACAGCCAAGTCTCTTTCAATTCGATTCTCTTTTCATCAGCACTGTTTCTAGCACTTAGATAACCTCATTAGTATTCAAAAACAAATGTACTAAGTCTAGAAACATACCTCATGCCTTGATTTGCACTTTTCAATCTTTGGCACATTAGGACTTAAAGAATATGTGTTGGGCACTTAATCACCAAAATACTTATAGAAATTGCCCAATGGCATATTTCCCTTTCACCAAGACATTGAGGAAAGCGAGACCTCAAAAGAAGACACTGTGAATATCAAGTGAAGTCCAAGAAACAAAGGAAGTGTTGCCGACGGACTGTCTGGTCTGGAGCACCAGACTGTCCGGTGCCACACGCTGGACTATCCGGTGCACCAGGAACAGTAACCCTAACGGCTAGTTCTAGATGGCACTATGGAGAGAAGACCACCGGACTATCCGGTGTGACATCAGGAGTGTCCGGTGTAGAAAGCCTGCGCGCCAATGGTCGTCTGCGGTGTCAAACCAACGGCTAGGCGCACCGGACAGTAAACAGTGCACTGTCCGGTGCACCACCGAACTGTTCAGTGTGGCGCAGAGAGCACAACTTTTCTCCAACGGCTAGATTTATGTTGAGGGATATAAATACACCCCCAACAAGCCATTTCAAGGTGTGGGAGCCAAAGAGACATACCAAGGCACATAGTTCACATTTCAAAGAGCTCATACACCCAAGTGCTTAATAGAATCACTCGATAATTAGCGTAGGTGCTTTGTAAAGTGCTTAGGTTAGTTAGACCACTCTAGCGCTTGCTCTAGGTGAATCCTAGTTAGTTGAGTGAGTTTAGATAAACCACACAACCCCTCGGCTCTTGCGTGAGTCGTTGTAATTGTACCGAGTGGAGCAAGAGTCTTGCGAGACCGTGACAACCGCGTTTGTGTCACGGCCACCACCGTGTACCGGAGGGAACGAGGCCCACGGTGTTTTCGGCCGAAAGCTTGATAATGGAGACGGTAGGGAGCGTCCGAGAGGAGCCGGAAGCGGAGCACCACTTGCACGTGGAGAAGGCACGTGACTCTCTACAGAGTTATTCGACTGAGGAGCTTGGCCCTACGTGGGCTTCCATTTGCGTAGGGGCACCAACGATGATTAGTCAGGACCTTGCGTGGTTCCGGATACCTCGATAAAAATACTAGCGTCATCCACGAGAGTTTGCATCTTTACCTTGCTCTTTAAGCTTCCACATTTATATTAAGCATTTAAGTTTCAATCTTATCTTTATACTTATATAGTGTCGATTGAATCCTAGCCATTGTGGTAGAGATAGCAACACTTAGACAAAACCTAGTTTGCACATTCTAGTTTGATTATTTGCATAGGTTTTGCTCTAGGGATTTATTTGTTACCTAGTTTAGTGAAAGTTTTAGAAGTCCTAATTCACCCCCGTCTTAGGCGTCACTTGTTTCCTTCACCTCCCTCCTTGCTTGACCGGAGTCGATGGTCTTTCCTCTCTTGGGTGTTTCGCCGGAGGGGATCTCCTTCTTCTCCTCGGTCACCTTTGCCTTCCCTTTAGAATCCATCTCCGGGCGGTTAGTCCCTTGATGAAGAGAATGACTCTGATACCAATTGAGAGAACCTAGAGGGGGGTGAATAGGTGATCCTACAAAACTTGCTCCAAACAACACAAACTTTGTCTATAATATGAGTTAGTGTAAATAAAACTAAGTTTGAGAGTAAAGAGAAAGAGAGAAGTTCCTTTCACTTGATTGCTCTATCAAGATATAAATTTGACTTAGAGCAATATCACAAGTGAGAATTTGGAATTTGGAAGAGATAAAAATTGTAATAAAGTAAATGGCACAAGAGACATGATAATTTTTATCTCGTGGTTCGGTCAAGCGTGATATGCTTACCTACTCCACGTTGTGGCGTCCCAATGGACGAGGGTTGCACTGAACCCCTCTCAAGTGATACAAAGATCAAACTTGAGTACCACAGTTCTTTCTTATATCATAATATCTTGTTTGTGAGGAATCTCTACAAGTTGAAGTCTCACACCTTACACAAGATGATCAAAATCAAAATCGGAGTATAGGGTGGATTAAGAACACACACATAAGAGCACAACATAATAACAACACACAAAAAGCAAATAAGAGAGCGCAAGAACACAAAGATAGAGTGATAACTCAGAAATGTGCTCAAATCGCTCTCAAACACTAGAACAGCGTGGTCGTGGAGTCTTAGAGTTATAGAGTGCTCTTAGAATGCTTGGTGTACTGCTCCATGGTGCTTAGGGGGTCCTTTTATAGCCCCAAGAGGCCTGAGAGCCGCTGGAGCTTCATTTGGAAGTTCCCATCCTTCCTCTGTCTGCAGGTGCACTAGACTATCCGGTGCACACCGGACAACTCCTGTGCAATGACCACAAAATCGTTGTTTGGCTGCTTTCCTTCTCGGATGGGCACCAGACTCTCTGATGGGGCACCTAACTGTCTGGTGACCCACCTAGTCATTAGAGCCTGCTGACGTGGCCGAATAGCCGTTGCTCGCCTGTCACACTGGACTATCCGATCCGGTGAATTTTAGCCGATGAGGCTGAGTATAGGCCAAGGCTGGCCAGTTCAGCCATATCAAACTGTCTAGTGCTGCCCAGACCAGCCCACTTTCTTCTCTTTTGTGACAAACTCCTTTGGCTTCTTTTGGCTTGACTTGATATGAACACTAGCACTTAGACAAACTTAGTTACCAACTAAAACAATAGTCTAATTTCTCATCTTTTCACAAGGATTTGCAATATGTGGAAACTCAAGCCTAGAAAGTGCTTTTCTCTATAAAACAATTGACTAAGTGATGGAATCATACCTTTTTCTTATCTTTTCACAAGGATTTGCAATATGTGGAAACTCAAGCCTAGAAAGTGCTTTTCTCTACAAAATGTGTTAGATCCCAAACACAAGTACTAGAAACATTATAATGGACCTATGCAACATATTTAAAATAGAGACCTCACATTTACACCATTTTACACAAAGTTGCATGTTTGGGTCCATGTTTGAGCTCTTTTGGACTTGATATCTTCAATTTGCTTTCTTCTACACCTGTGCTTATGCTCATACCAAGAGTATTAGTCCAAAGTGGTGAGTTTGGTAGTTAATCACCAAAACAACTAGAAATGACCTAAGGGCACATTTCACTTTCACTGATCCTTCTGGGAATGGTAATTCAACATTTGTTTTTTCAGCCATTCAATCTTCAGATTGGTGTGTCGATATGGGTGCCAATGTTCATGTGTGTTCTGACTTGTCTATGTTTTCTTACTAGGGGATGCAATGTTCCTCCATCTTGATGGGAAACAGATCAGCCACTTCTGTTCTTGGTGTTGGTATGGTCGATCAGAAGCTCACTTCAAGAAAGATTGTCCATTTGAAGAACATGCAGCATTATCCGACAACAAACAAAAATCTGATTAGTGTTTCCATGTTATGCCAAGATGGTTATAAGTTAGTGTTTGAGTCTAATAAAGTTATAATGTCCAATTTTGGAAACTTCGTTGGGAAAGGCTATGTGAGCGGAGGCTTGTTCCACTTAAGTACTTTTGATATGAGTTATCATCTGAATTTTACATCCATAATTAATAAAGCATGTGAGGCTGAAATGTGGCACTGACATTTTGTCATATTAGATTTGACACCATTGCTAGAATTTCCATATTAGAATTAATTTCTAAGTTTAATATTGTCAAAGGATCAAAGTGTCAATCTTGTGTGCAAGCAAAACAACCTCGAAAACCATTCAAAAGTTTAGAGGAAAATAGACTTGGCACCATTATACCTTATCTATTCTGATTTGGCACCATTATACCTTATCTATTCTGATTTGTGTGAGATGAATGGATTGTTGACTAGAGGAGGCAAGGGATATTTCATGACTTTTATAGATGATAATACTCATTTATGCTATATTTATTTATTGAAAACTAAAGATGAAGCCTTGCATTATTTAAAATTTGTAAACCCGAAGTTGAGATCTAACTTGAGAGAAATATTAAACGATTACACGATGATCGTGGAGGAGAGTACACCTCAAATGATTTCTCTCAATTTTGTATTGAACATGGTATTATTCATGAAGTGACACCACCATATTCATTTCAATCCAATGGGTTTGCTGAAAGGAAAAAACCAAACTTTAACATATTTAGTAAATGCCATGTTAGAGAGCACTGATGTGCCCTATGAATGGTGGGGGAAGCTATTCTGGCAGCTAATTTTGTTCTAAATAGGGTAGTGACTAATAACAAAGAAGTCACACTTTATGAGGGATGGAATGGGAGAAAACCCAACGTCAGTTTTTTTGACGACTTGGTGCTGTTTGGCAAAGGTTAATCTATCTGAACCAAAAAAAGAGAAAGCTTAGTAATAAAAAGTTTTTAGTGCATAATATGGTGTGTGCGACAACCATGCGGGAGTTATGTAAACTGAGAAATGTTATATGCTTCCAGAATACAGGGTGGAGAAAATTGAACCTGCTGCTCTGGAAGGTTGCGATAACATTGGAGAATTGGAAGATTCTGTGTCCAGCTGGAAATCACATGAACCTGGAAAACGTGGTGAGGAGCTTGAAGAACTCTGCAAAGGCACCTTGCAGGCTGCTGTTGAGCTGATTGTCTGTTCGTGAATCAATCTGGGGGAGTCTGAAGCTCCAAGTAGCTAAAAGTTCTCTAGTTCTTCCTTCTGGTTCAGGTGCGGGTAATGAGTGTTCATTGGAAGGTTGGGCTGGGTGAAATGAAACTGAATGTAATAAGTGAGTGGTGGTAAACGGTTGTAACTGATGTTTTTAACGATGGATGGGGGCATCAAACTTTTGGTCTTGATGCTTGGGGAATGAATGCCCTTGAACTAAAAAAAGAGAAAGCTTAGGCCCAAAACAGTAGATTATGCATTCTTGGGATATGCATATAATAGTGCAGTCTATAGTTTTTTAGTAGTTAAATCTGATACTCCAGAGCAAAATGTGAATACCATTCTAGAGTCGAGAGATGCTTCATTCTTTGAGAATGTATTTCTAATGAGATCAGTTAGCACTTCTATAATGAGAATAATTATGCTCCTTAGGATTTAGCACCACAAAAAACAAAACACACACAATCTAATGAAGATAATAATTTAGTCGTTCATAAAACTCCTCATCGGAGTAAGAGGCAAAGGATTGTTAAATCTTTTGGAGGTATATGCTTCACCAGAAACAGAGCTTCGAGAGCAGGACGGACACAACGACACGTCGCAAAGACTCGCGATCGCATGGATAGTTAGACGGGAGCACGCGGTGGCGTGGCTACTCAGCTAGGGGAGGAGGGAACACAAAGCACCAACCATGTCCATGGGCGCTTTCGCAGACTTTGACGGTGTTGCCTCCCGCAGCGACGAGGATGTGCACGACTAGTTTTTTTCCTTTTCCCCACCACCCGCTTGTTTGCCGTCTGGAACTACCGCGACTGTTCAAGAAGCCTTTCACCTTATCCGAACACCTCTCCCTATGCCGCGAAGGAATTCTAGATGTGTTTGGTTGCAATGATAAGATGGGATGAGATGAGACAATCACTCAAATAAAGTTGTTTGGTTCAGAATTAAGGATTGAGACAGGACTGTCGTAGTATTGTCCCCAGTTATCACTCAAAATTGGAGAGACGAGAGAGTACGCCAGAGGACGCCCTGTCTTGACTGTCCCGTAACCAAACACACCTCTAGAGGCCACTGAAATATGATCGAATGGCTTAAAATTTTCGGTGTTGATAAAGTTATTGTATTTTTTTAAAAGTCAAAACATCTAAAGTTTCATTAAAATCGTATAATAAAATAATAACATTTATAATACTAAATAAGTATTATTAGATTTTTATCTGTATTGTATACTACATTTATTTCATGTCATCAATTTTATATTTTTTATAACCTTTAGTTAAGTTTGAAATTCCCGAAAATTTGAATAACTGAGAGAACATATGTAAACACTACCGATCAAACTATGCAACATTCTAGTCTGTTTCTCAAGAGTCTCAGTTTGATGTAGCAGAGGTAGCTATAGAGGTGGCCAACTCTAGTAATACGTGTAAAAGAGCGTGTAAAATAATATTTGATAATATAGATTCATTGTTTATAAAGCTTAGTTTGGAATTTGAAGTGAGATAGAAAGTGGTATAGCCAGCCACGTCACCAAGGCCACCTCGCCATCCAGCCGCGAGCCGCGTAGCGCGCACACGGCACACCTACGTGTTGAGCCATCTTCATCCCTCCGATCAGAAATCAACGGTGCGTCTCTGCTCTCGTCCGGAAGGTTCTCGCAGGCGCGGCGACCTCGGTTTTGAACATCTGCTCTTCTTCCTCCTTCCAATCCAAGCTTCGTACGGGACGAGGAGAATCGAAGAAGGAATTGGATGCGAGAGGAGACTCGACAGGGAAACGTCGAGGTCTCGGATCCATCGACTCGTGAAGATGTCTTCGCCCGCCGAGTAAGTCCTCGACACTTACAGCGGGTTCATCTGATCCGAGCTTCGATCTCAGATTCCGACGCGTAGACGTTGTATGGTAGGCCCCGTGATTCGGGTTGGGGATCGCTAGAGGAATTGGAGCTGAACGGTTCCGAGTAATCGATGGATTCGATCGTTTTAATGGGCTTATATGCTGGGGTTGCGACAGTAGACGGCTGTATTGCGGATTCGTGGTGACACTTTGGTCCCTTAGGGCTCGGCTTGGACTGGAGCTGATTGGTTCATTTTTGTCGGTGCTCTAGTGATGTTATCTCTATGTTGCTGGACTGGTACAGCGTTATATACATATCATCCGGCTTTGTACTTCGAGTTTGTACTGTCACAAGATAAAGGGTTAGTTATCATTCATGATAAATAGTCTTTCAACTTAGAAGCGAAGTTGATTCACCACTTGCCTATATTCCTGTGCACCTGAACTGGTTTGTTTAGGGCTCCGTTTTCATTAGAGTTTGAATAACAATATTGTTGGGGGCTTGTTCTCAAATGCTTCGGATTAAGAACAAGGCAACATAAAAGATGTTAAACGTTAAGGCCCTTCGTCCTATCGAACATTATTCCCCATCGGGAATGATGAGTTCCGGACGAAGGTCACAAGAAACATACCTTCGTAAATTCAGCACGTAATAACGAAGGACTCATAAAAAACATGGAATGTAAATCATGGAATCATTTCTATTTTATTAATACAAAGGAATAGAAATGATTATGAATTACAAATGTACCTTCGGTCCTGAGAGAAGGTAAAAAGTACAAGCGTGATGCAAAAAATGCCAGGTCAGCGTGAACAGTACGGGAGTACTGTTCATCTATTTATAGATGCGGGACGCGGCCCACATGAAATTACATCCATGTCCATTACATTTGTTAATAACCTACGGAAATCAGTCAAGGTCCACGCAGTCTTTTCATCTTTAAGTCGGTTCCCCCCTCAGCAATTGCGCCGAAGCTCTCCTGCGCACAGCTTCGCCTGCGCTCGTCCTTCGTCTGGTTCAAGCTTCGTCCCGACCGTGCTTTATATTCATAGTTCTGAGCCCGAAAACACCTGCTCACATAATCCACTTGGAAAACATTGTCAAACCATGTTTTTGAGGACCTTCGGAGGACGAAGGCCCCCAACAAATATATTTTTCATGCAATTCAAACTTTGTGATCTTGGGCTGGAGGATTATCTGGATGTGTCAGTGATGACAACATCAAGTTTTAATTCTGACAGCTCATTTTTATATCATTTAGTTTCATGACTGTTTGTGCTGTGTACTTAGTGTTTTTGGCGAAAAATGATTCCTGGTTTCTGAATTAAGGGTATTTGAAGCATTATTCACGATTAGTTTAATTCGAAAGGAAGAAACGGAGTGTGTGTCACCTGATGCATAGAGATATTCTATAAATGACTAATAATATTTTGTCATTTCTTTGTTGTCGAAATCTACCAATGCGACTTCTTTTTTCTTTCTCCTTTTGCTTTTGCCGGGGCATCATTGGTACAATATTTCACGAAGACATCCAGTATTCCAGTTTGTTGTTCCTTGATTATAGTGACCTTGATACTGGTGATGTCTCTGCCAATCAACAAAAGAATTCGATTAAAGATATGGGTATTGGGGGTTAAAATCCGTATATCTGGTTAACTGAAAACGTCACCATTTTTGTTACCTGAAATGATCCAACCAGTTGGCCTGTTTCTCTGACTCTTGACCCTTAGCTCTGCTAATTTATTCCTATTTGAATTTGTTGACTGAGGCATGAAGTTCTGATATGGGGTTTTGAGGCAGTTTGTGAACTCATGATTTTTGTACTCTCCTTTCTTTTACAGTGACTATTTACTGAACACATCAATTGAGGAGGAAACTATCTCCATTCTGCTTCAATTGTCAATTTGACTATTAGCAGTCTCCATTTTGCACCCTTTGATCCTTACCTGTTCTATTTATATGCTGTCCAAAATATTTAAAACCATACTGTTGAGCATCAACTAAAATCATTTATATGTGAAAATATGGATACAATAAATTCAAAATTAGTAACCAAAGTTATAAAAGAGTTGGCAGAGGCACCTGCATTCACATGCAACAGGTAAAAGAGAAGAGGCAAAACATGAGACTGATATATGCAGAGTTGACCACGAATTCATAATGCAAATGGGAGGAAATATCTTTTACCTGTATCTTTAATTTCTAAAGGAAATGGTGAACAAATCCTTGTCCCATGCAAACTATTAACTTTTTGTTAGAACTCTTATATGAACCTTGTGCTCAAACCCTAGCCACTAGATACAATAGAACTTGAATTATCGGTGGCCTTTCCTTCACTAGCCACGTAAGAGACAAACCGGATCTCACTAGAGGTGTATGAGAGAGGAGACTATGAAGAACGTTGGTTCGTGTGCCGGCCCTCTCCCTATTTATGTACGTGGTGTGAAAGGGGATCACAACCATAAAGTTATTGCGTCGTCGACCAAAGCATGATAATTGTGTCTGACTTGGTCCCTTGACCGAGTCAGATGAGATCAACCTCAACACTTTTTACATCCCTCAACCAGCCACCCAAGGTTATGAAAACGATAAAACGTTGAAACGCTCATGGCTAAAGTTTTGACTTTTAAATGTTTAAATGGAGTTTTAAACAACATAGGAAAAATACCAATATATCATAATTTCAGACAATAACATAAAGTTAAATACCAAAACAGAGAGGTTAGTGGCTTACCAAAACTTCACTCATAAGCCGGATTGAACCCAAAAGTAACTAACAGACTAGGCCGAAAAGTAGGTAATGGTCTAAAACACATGAAACATGCGTTTTACAGTTTAGAACGCCAAAACATGGTTTCAACCTCTATTAGCGTTTTGACGTTTAAACATAGTTTAAACGTCGTTTAAATGTAGTTTTAATAACACCGCAGGTACCATCCCAAAGAAAAGACAATATCTTCTTGTTTGTGCGCTCTCGCTGTATAGCTACCGTCATCATATTTTTCAGTTGTCTCTAAACTTATATAGTGTGTTTCATGTGATAAATGTTTATTGGTATATAATATTAATCTGCGCATAGTGATTTGATGAGGCACACACCTTCATGCATCACTAACTTGGCACAATCATAAATAAACTATAGCTTTGTCGTTGTGCTTACTTTTGTAATTGCAAATTTCGAATCTTGATTGTATTGCCTAAACTAATAGTGTCCATTGGTTTACTACTACTGCTCTTATTTCTGCTCATGCATTAGTTGTAAATTATCACTCGTTACTGGAACTGGACACTCGGTGCTAAGAAAAAAAGTATAAATCCTTTAGTTTTGAAGCCACTTTGGAATGCGTGCTCATTTACCTGCCTTCTTCAGGTACTACAAATCACTTCCACCTATAAGCAAGGCATATGGGACATTGTGTTTCTTCACCACTGTGCTAGTTCGGCTCCATATCCTGGATCCGCTGTTTCTGTACTTATATTACCCTCGGGTGTTCAAGAAGTTTGAGGTTAGCTTCTGTTTTTGTTTTCTCTTCCCCTTACCACATCTGTAGTATCACGTAGTTTCGACTGCAAAACATTATAAGCTTCTATTAGGAAGAATGTTGTAACATGCCGGATTACCTTGCCTGATAATTAAGGGGAAGTTACTTTGCTTGAGTTTGTTTTGAGATATATGTATTGCATTCCACCTTGCTAGTGCTATATGTCATTTTCTATGAATAGATCAGAGCACTTCTGTTTTGGTTTAATATATTCTTCAGTCTATCATGTACTTATGCTTGGAACTTGTAAATTACATGTTTTGCACTCATGCTTCATATCTTCATTTTCTATATATTAAAAAAAGGACCCTGCAGGTATGGAGGCTATTTACAAGTTTCTTCTTCCTGGGACCATTTTCCATAAACTTTGGTATTCGCCTTCTGATGATGTAAGTGAAAGTTTTTCTGAACACCGATGATAAACTATGGTTACTTCAACAGTATATATAATTTTAAATCAGGTTTGGTTTTTTGAAATTTCTTTGCATAGAGCAAGGTATGGTGTCATGTTGGAGAAGGGAGCATTTGATAAACGGACTGCAGATTTCTTGTGGATGATGATATTTGGTGCCATCTCACTATTGGTCAGTGGTAGTTCTTTCTACAATCAGAATTTCAGATTAGGCGAAACCAAGATACATTCTTGAACTTCTACTTTACTTGCGTATGACTCTGTATTGCTTGAATCAGGTGTTGTCTGTTATTCCCCAATTGAATACTTATGTCTTGGGATTACCTATGGTCAGCATGCTTGTTTATGTCTGGAGCCGAGAGAATCCAAATGCCCAGATAAATATATACGGCATCCTCCAATTGAGGGTATGTAGTTTCACTAACAATTGATTTTGCAATTCACATTTCTGTGTCGCTCAGTTGGTGAAAGGCAAAGTATGACCTGTGGGCAATTTGATTAATTCGTTAGTAGTTGATGTACTCTCTTCTTTTGCAGGCGTTTTATCTTCCATGGGTTATGCTCTTATTAGATGTGATATTTGGATCACCATTAATGCCAGGCCTTCTGGGTATCATGGTTGGACATCTATACTACTACTTTGCAGTGTTGCACCCTCTTGCCACCGGAAAGAACTACCTCAAGACTCCGAAATGGGTGTATCCTTTTACATGGTCATGGCCAAAGCATTCTCAGTTTGCATATACAACTGAGATCAATTTCTGCGCTATGGCTACTTTATTTTTAAATATCTCTGCTCCTTGTCTCCTTAACCTGCTGCACTTGCACAGACATAAGATTGTTGCTCGATTCAGAATAGGCATGCAAGCCAACGCTCCTGTCCGCCCACCAGCTAACGGCAACGCTGGGACTGGTGCCTTCAGAGGAAGAAGCTATAGACTCAATCAATAGATCGACCAGGAGAAGTACACACCTTGTAACGCGATTCCTGTTCTGAGTGGCAATGTAGAGACAGCGCAGATTCCTATGGTCAATCAGGATTAAGGGTTGCGGATAGGGCAAAGGGGTGGTATTAAGGGTTGCGGATAGGGCAAAGGGGTGGTAATGGATATCGATCTAAATGTTTTCAAATGGTAGGGTCCTAAATAAATTTTAGTGTAAGATGAATATAAATAGGGTTTAATTTTAATTCGATCCTTATATCTTATAGTATAAAATTTAGAGGCATTATCATCCCTAGTTGCAGTGCCGCCTTTCATTTACTGATTTAGTTCCTAACAATGTTCGTCGTCCCTGTTTACGCATGAGTATAGTTGTGTAATGGCAATTTGCGTGCACTTACGTTTGAATCATTTTTAGGGACGTCTGAATTACTGTTTGCGTCTTTTTATAAGGAAAAAACAAAAGATAATTATTTTGCTAGGATGCACGATTTTGCATGTCAGCTAGTTCAGTTGGGCCTTGCTGGATTGGTTTGTGCATGCTGAAACAGAACAGCTGGGCCTTACTGGGCCCGTCGCATTATAGAAGGTTCTGTAGGATTCAAATTGTCTAAAATATTTGACCTTCACATTTGATGCATCTTTCTTCTTTTCTAAAATAGATAGATGACGATGAATATAGACACATATATAGAAACACATTTATCAAGCAAAGTATAAGGTTAGTATATAAATAGATGTTTCTCGATAGCCTTTTCTGTTGTATACATCTAGAAAGATCTAGTCTTATTTTCTACGTGGTTAGTCAAAGAAAAGGCTATAGCCGTTGTTGCTCGTTCTCACCGTCTCGGGTCAAGCTTTACTGCTCTAATGGCCTCTTTATTTAAGCTAAAGGTAAAACTCATCTTCTACCACATCTAGGGGCTAGGGTCTGTTGGGAGCCTACCTTACCGAAGATCCTTAAATCACCTCCATTCGACTTGAGAAGGTGTGTTTTAAGTACAACATGAAGTGACAATGAAACAAACCTTCGTCAGGAGCAGTGTACAAACCAGAAAGAAGAAGTCGTGGACCTTCGCACATATATAGAAGCTATGAAGGCGTAAGCCAAAGACAACTACTTCGTCGCCAAAGGCTGTTATCTACGAAGCAAACAAGAAGAGGAACATGAAGTCTTGTGCAGCAAGAAAGAAGAAGAAATGACGATATTGCCCATGTGTAACTTGTACATCGTACTTGTAAACTTTGTCAGCATGATTGTAATTTTTTACGAAGTTGTACCTCTCTCCTATAAATAGATGAACAATGCCATGCATAAGGTCACCTTTTGAAGGCCATAAGCTTTGTATTGCTCAACCTTTGAAGTATCTTCGAGCCATCTTTTGTGTAAGGCCGAAGGTATGCTTGTAATTATATGTTATATTGCAGGAGATGGAATGATAAGTGCTAAGGCATGAAGATGAGTGTTGACACCCTTTTTCGGGCGCCAAACACTCAACGAGAACCGGCGGCGGTGCTCTCTGCACAAGCGCGGACGGTCCGCGGCCAGGGGCCAGACGGTCCGCGACCTGGCGCAGGGGCTGGCGTTTCCTGCCTGACGGCCGGACGGTCCACGCCCTGGGGCCGAACGGTCCACGCGTGCGCAGGGGCGGCGAAAGGTCGCCGGCGGCGCCTGGATCTCGCTCCCGGGAGGGACCCCGCCGGGGAGGAGAGATCCTAGGTGGTGTCTAGGCTCGGGTAGACCGACCTAGACTCCTCTAATCGACGTAGAGTCGAAGAGAGACAGAGAATTTGGGGATTGGAATACTAAACTAGGGCTAAACTAAAACTAGACTAGAACTACTCCTAATGCATAAGGTAAAAACGAGTAATAAACTGGATTTGATCGATTGTTGGGGGGTTTAATCGGCCGTAGCCCTTTATCTATATAAAGGGGGAGGTCTGGATCCGCTTCCAACTGATTTCCGAGTTAATCCCGCGGTTTTAGGTAACAAATCCCACGAGAAACTAGGAACCCTAACTGACTCTGCGCACGCGCGGACCGTCCGCGCCACCACCGCGGACAGTCCGGACCACGGACCGTCCGGCCTCAGGGCCGGACCGTCCGCACGGCTATTTTGGTTTCCAACATATGCCCCCTGCCTTTTGGTGAAGGTTGACGAACCAAAAGCATATGAACTAAACCTGATGTAAGTCACCGGCTTTCAATATAGAGATTATTCAATAAAGCACCAATATAAAGACCGTTTCGGATTGTATCTTTCTCGGCCATGACCATTTGATCAATGGATCAAAAGGAATAGAATAGAGGTGCCCCCAGTCTGGATAGACGAATGGACTATGTAGGAAACGGGTGACGCCTAAGAGGGGGGGGGTGAATTAGGACTTCTAAAACTTTTACTAAACTAGGCCACAATTAAATCCCTAGAGCAAAACCTATGCAAATAATCAAAACTAGAATGTGCAAACTAGGTTTTGTCTAAGTGTTGCTATCTCTACCGCAAAAGGCTAAGTTTCAATCTATACTAAATAAGTATGACTACAAGATTGAAACTTAAATGCTTAATATAAATGCGGAATGTAAAGAGCTAAGTAGAGAAGCAAACTCTCGTGGATGACGCCGGTATTTTTACCGAGGTATCCGGAACCACGCAAGGTCCCGACTAATCCTCGTTGGTGCCCCTACGCAAAGGGAAGCCCACGCGAGGGCCAAGCACCACGGTCGAGTAACTCCGTAGAGAGCCGCGGGCCTTCTCCACGCGCAAGTGGTGCTCCGCTTCCGGCTCCTCTCGGATGCTCCCCGCCGTCTCCACTATCGAGCTTCCGGCCGAAACGCCGCGGGCCTCGTTCCCTCCGGTACACGGTGGCGGCCGTGACACAAACGCGGTTGTCACGGTCTCGCAAGACTCTCGCCCCACTCGGTACAATTACAACGACTCACGCAAGAGCCGAGGGGTTGTGTGGTTTTACAAAACTCACTCAACTAACTAGGATTCACCTAGAGCAAGCGCTAAAGCGGTCTAACTAACCTAAGCACTTCGCAAAGCACCTACGCTAATCACCGAGTGATTCTATTAAGCACTTGGGTGTTTGAGCTCTTAGAAATGTGCACTATATGCCTTGGTATGTTGCTTGGGCTCTCACACTTGAGAATGGCCGGTTGGGGTGGTATTTATAGCCTCCAAGCCCCCAACTAGCCGTTGGACAGAAAGCAGCAGCTTTCTGTCGACGGGTGCACCGGACAGTCCGGTGCACACCGGACACTGCACTGTAGTATGTCCGGTGCCGCCACGTCAGCCGACCGTTGGCGCCTGTAGCAGTCGACCGTTGGATCCGACCGTTGGATTCGACCGTTGCTGTCTGCCCGTTGGCACACCGGACAGTCCGGTGCACACCGGACAGTCCGGTGCTACAGCCAGAGAGCGCCTGTCTACGGCCTCTCTGCGCAGACTGTCCGGTGCCTCACCGGACAGTCCGGTGCACACCGGACACCGATGTCCGGTGCGCCACCAGGCGCTGGCTGACAGCCCTCGTCTTGGATTTCTTCGCTGATTTCTTCGGGCTTCTTTGTTCTTGAGTATTGGACTCCTACGCATCTTTTTATGTCTTCTTTTGAGGTGTTGCATCCTCATTGCCTTGGTCCAATTCTCTTCGCATCCTGTGAACTTCAAACACAAACACTAGAAAACTTATTAGTTCACGGATTGTGTTGTTCATCAAACACCAAAACTCATTTAGCCAAAAGGCCCGGGGTCCATTTTCCTTACAATCTCCCCCTTTTTGGTGATTGATGACAACACAACCAAAGCAAGCAAATAGTACAAGTATTTGAATGAAATAATGCAATCTACTTGCTAAGATGCATGATTGTCCCCACAATGTGATATTATGGACTTAAGCCTCCCCCTAACTCCATAATTCACTTACTTCCTATTTTTGGACCAAATAACCAAAACCACTTGAAAAGCCATTTGTAGATATAAAATTTTAAATTGGTGGTGTTTGGTGTTTGATAAAGTTTTCATTGCTTTGGTCCCTAAACTTCTCCCCCTTTGGCATCAACCACCGAAAAGGAAGACATTAAAAGCATGTAGGAAGTAAATAACAGCTTGCCCTCAACAAGAATTTTATCAAATGATACCACTAGAAGGATATTAAAATAAACCATATGAATGATACCACTTGAAGGAGTCCTCAAAAGATTACTCCCCCTAAATGAGTTGTCTCTTTAGAAAGAAGTTTTCTCCCCCTTTTTAGAGATGAAGAAATACTCCCCCTGACAGAGAACCTCTACTTACGAAAAAGCATGTGAAAAATTAGAGGTGCAAGACATGGTTTGAAAAGACTAACTTCCCTTATGCATAGGTAATAGAATATGAGTTAACTACTTATGCATTTTTAGCAACATGGAAGCATATGATATGAAATATAGTCTAATCAAATATTGGAGAAGACATGTAAATGATACTGAATGTAGTCTCAAAAGATACCAATTGAAGATCAATGGCGAGCTTGAGAGACATGAGAGTTCTTGGAGATTTTGCAGTGGAAGATTGTTGTCTTTCTCCGGGGACTTCATTTTCCTTACAATGAGACTATCACATGAAATAGACTTGAAAAGGTGTTAGTCTCAAAGTGTTAGATTATAGAGTAACCTCCCCCTAAAGGTGTGCACACAAGTTTTGAATACTTGTAGGAGACATGCACTTTGATTTGATATCAAGAGGGGCAAATTATCCATAATCCAAACTTTGGCACATATAAGTTAAATGATACACTTTGTAGAAATCAAAATTTTCAATTGATGCATCATTTACTATGGAGTGATATAAAAGCTATGTGCCGTGCTTTAACTAAACATTTTAAGCCATGTAGGTTTGCTTAAGTATATGAATTTAAAAACTAGCAATCCTACCATATGATTTACCTAGTATGCATGATTTTGAACAAAAGTACATAACAAATGTAATACTAGGCAAGAAAGGTAAACTAGATAAAAGATAAATAGATACGCATATCTAAAAACGAGAAATACAATAAAACTAGTTACCTTAGTCATGGGTGGGAAATTTGGGTCCAAAATTTTCACTAACCCACTTGGCAATAAACTTGATCCAATATGATGTATCCCATGATATACATCCCAATTTAGCCAAGTCTCCAAATTTCCCGATGACCTTTGGTCCACTCACTTCCCTTTCGGGATCCAAACCTTCTTGGTGCTTTTCATGGTTGAAATTATATCCTTTGGCACCCAGATGCGTTTGGTCTCCTTTCCTTTGTTGGCTTGCTTGTTGGCCTTGATTGCTATCACCTTTCCGTTCTTTTTCTTCTTGATCAAATATGGTGTAGCATCCTTTTTGTTCACCTTTTTGATGTAGGTGTTGGAGATTTTGCTTGATGGCTTTTGCTTGAGCTTTTGCCTTTGTTTATCCTCGGTCATCGCCTTGCATTGGAAAGACTTGTGGCCTTCCTTGTGGCATAGCCTACAAATCACAGTTTCTCCCTCTACAGGCTTGTTCACTCCCGCAGTGGTGTTATCCTGTGGAGGTCGGATTTGTTTGGCTTTGCCTTTCTTGTCATACAAAGCCTTGCCAAGGCGAGCCACTTCTTGCTTTAATTGTTCATTTTCCTTTGCAACCTCATCCGAACATGTCTCTACAACAATATTCTCAACAACGACTTGGTTGCAGGGGTTAGAATCATCAATTAAATCAAAGCAGGAAGTAGAAGCATCTTTCTTAATTATTTTAGGTATTTCAACTAAAGATGCTGCTGGGGTGCTACCAATGTTTTCTAGCTTAGTAGTTAGCTCATTATTGTGTATGCTAAGAATTTCCATTTTCTCTAGCAAATTTTCAATAGCTTCTTGGGAGCTAGCTAACTTAGCCTTAAGTTTTTCATTCTTTTTAATAAGGCTATTATCGGTAGCAGTGGATGGAGCACTAGATTCTAATAGCTCAATTTTAGTTGACAGCTCACTATTTAAGTTTGCAAAAGTTTCAAATTTTTCTAGCAAACCTTTGTAATCATTTTGAGAGCTAACCAACTTATTTTTCAAAGTTTTAAGTTGAGCTTTTTGCTTAGTGCAAACATCCTGGAAAAATTTTACGGCTTCCGCAAGCTCATCTAGAGAGGGCTTTCCCTCACCTTCATCATCACTACTACTTTCATCACTAGAGGATGGAATGCTTTTGTTACCTCTTGCCATAAGGCATTTGTGTGATGACCGTGATGATCGTGACGAGGACCGGTGGCTGCGCGTCCTTGGAGGTTCATCTTCACTTGAAGAATCATCCCAAGTTCTAACACTTGTTAGCGCCTTGCCTTTGCTCCTCTCCTTTTTGGGCTTGGCCATATTTGGACAGTTGTCCCTGAAGTGGCCCTTCTCCCCACATACGAAGCATCCTCTCTTCCTTTGCTTTTTCCTGTCAATGTTAAAGAGAAGATCCTCGACCTGCAGGGGCACACCCATTAGATTAATCTTGCGGATCATCCTCATTACCTTTCCGACGCGTCGGATTGTTTCTTCGTCCTCGGAGGATGATGTGCATGGTTGATTATCTTCATCATCATCACTTTCTTCTTCTTCTTCCTCTTCTTCGCTTGAGGAACTTGGAGTGGGAGCCTTCTTTTTGCCCTTCCTTTCATCACATGTAAAAGCATATGGTCTTGAGGAAGTTGGCTCATCTCCCCGACTCATTTTTCGCGACATCTCAAAAGCCGCGATTTTCCCAATCACGATGGTCGGGGTCATGTTGCTCAAGTCCTCCATGTTGTGAAGGATGGTGATGATGCTCCCATATCTTTGTTGTGGTAGCAGGGAGATAATCTTCCTCACAATGTCCGCATCACCTAGCTTATTAATGCCAATCGAATTGAGCTCATTGATAATTAGATTCAAACGAGAATACATGTCTCTAACAAGCTCATCATCTTTCATAGCAAAAGAATTATACTCATTTAAGACTAGGCAATGTTTTTGCTCACGGACATTGGATGTGCCGTCATGGAGCTCATGCAATTTTAGCCAAATCTCATTAGCAGTTTTCAGGGTAAATACTTGATTGAAAATATCCATGCTAAGAGATTCATACAAGCAATTTTTGGCTCTAGCATTTAAATGGATTTCTTTTTCCTCACTCGTGGTGGGTTTCTCGGGATTCTTGAGGGGTTTCATCCCGTCACGAGTGACTCTCCAAACACCTAGATCAACGGCCTCTAGGTAACAAGCCATTCTAGCACTATAATATGGGAAGTTAGTGCCGTCAAAGTGTGGTGGCCTATGGGTATCCATCCCTTCCTCTAAAAAGCGTCGGCTCTTTTAGCGGTGAAGCTAAAGCGTTTCAAATGAGCCAAACCGGGCTCCGATACCACTTGTAGGAAACGGGTGACGCCTAAGAGGGGGGGGGGGTGAATTAGGACTTCTAAAACTTTTACTAAACTAGGCCACAATTAAATCCCTAGAGCAAAACCTATGCAAATAATCAAAACTAGAATGTGCAAACTAGGTTTTGTCTAAGTGTTGCTATCTCTACCGCAAAAGGCTAAGTTTCAATCTATACTAAATAAGTATGACTACAAGATTGAAACTTAAATGCTTAATATAAATGCGGAATGTAAAGAGCTAAGTAGAGAAGCAAACTCTCGTGGATGACGCCGGTATTTTTACCGAGGTATCCGGAACCACGCAAGGTCCCGACTAATCCTCGTTGGTGCCCCTACGCAAAGGGAAGCCCACGCGAGGGCCAAGCACCACGGTCGAGTAACTCCGTAGAGAGCCGCGGGCCTTCTCCACGCGCAAGTGGTGCTCCGCTTCCGGCTCCTCTCGGACGCTCCCCGCCGTCTCCACTATCGAGCTTCCGGCCGAAACGCCGCGGGCCTCGTTCCCTCCGGTACACGGTGGCGGCCGTGACACAAACGCGGTTGTCACGGTCTCGCAAGACTCTCGCCCCACTCGGTACAATTACAACGACTCACGCAAGAGCCGAGGGGTTGTGTGGTTTTACAAAACTCACTCAACTAACTAGGATTCACCTAGAGCAAGCGCTAAAGCGGTCTAACTAACCTAAGCACTTCGCAAAGCACCTACACTAATCACCGAGTGATTCTATTAAGCACTTGGGTGTTTGAGCTCTTAGAAATGTGCACTATATGCCTTGGTATGTTGCTTGGGCTCTCACACTTGAGAATGGCCGGTTGGGGTGGTATTTATAGCCTCCAAGCCCCCAACTAGCCGTTGGACAGAAAGCAGCAGCTTTCTGTCGACGGGTGCACCGGACAGTCCGGTGCACACCGGACACTGCACTGTAGTATGTCCGGTGCCGCCACGTCAGCCGACCGTTGGCGCCTGTAGCAGTCGACCGTTGGATCCGACCGTTGGATTCGACCGTTGCTGTCTGCCCGTTGGCACACCGGACAGTCCGGTGCACACCGGACAGTCCGGTGCTACAGCCAGAGAGCGCCTGTCTACGGCCTCTCTGCGCAGACTGTCCGGTGCCTCACCGGACAGTCTGGTGCACACCGGACACCGATGTCCGGTGCGCCACCAGGCGCTGGCTGACAGCCCTCGTCTTGGATTTCTTCGCTGATTTCTTCGGGCTTCTTTGTTCTTGAGTATTGGACTCCTACGCATCTTTTTATGTCTTCTTTTGAGGTGTTGCATCCTCATTGCCTTGGTCCAATTCTCTTCGCATCCTGTGAACTTCAAACACAAACACTAGAAAACTTATTAGTTCACGGATTGTGTTGTTCATCAAACACCAAAACTCATTTAGCCAAAAGGCCCGGGGTCCATTTTCCTTACAGACTATACATGTACCATGGATTCATCATCATGCCATTCCATGTTTGAACAGGATAATATACCGACAATGAGTAAATAGGTGGAAAGTACCCTAGTCTCATAGAATGAATAGGCGATGCTTGTTGTGTCGCCTTTCGGGCCATTTTGTTTAACCGTTTTGTTTTAGCAGGTGACCGGGGTTTCTTTGTTGACCGATCACGTGGAACAGTCTTTTTCCTAGCATTTTTGGAGAGCAACTGATCAAAAGTAGGATCGGCTTTGATCAGCCGATTATATGTGCTTTGACCTTGCATCTTTTTCCTTGCTTTGTGTAGAGGTTGACGCCTTTGGTCATAGGAGGACTGTCCGGCTGAGTTAGCCGGACCGTTTGTCTGAGCACCGGATTGTCCGCACGTAGGTGCCGGACCATCTACGATACTCGGGCTAGGCTGACGTGTTTGGTTCATTAACTGTGCCTGCCCCTCGGCGTCTTCGGACTTTTTAGCCTTCTCGTCCGAAGCCTTTCGAGCAATCTCCTTTTGTGATATATCTGACATGCGGGGATCGCCAATGACGATGCCCTTGCCTTTGCCTTTATCGGCCATTTCGGGCCGAACCAAGACCTTTTTGCATGTGAGTTCTATTGTATTAACAGGAAAAGGTTGTGTGTCTACTTGCATCTCCTGAAAAGCCAATCGACCCTCATTTATGGCCGATTGTATCTGTCGACGAAAAACATTACAATCATTGGTGGCATGAGAAAAGGAATTATGCCACTTACAATAAGCACGCCTCTTTAATTCATCAGGAGGAGGAATAGTATGAGTTAATTTAATGTTGCCGTTTTTCAGTAACTCGTCAAATATTTTATCGCATTTGGCAACATTAAAAGTAAACTTAACTTCTTCTTGTTGATTCTTTCGAATCGACTGTAAAGCAGAACACGCTGAAGGTTTAGCCTGTCCTGGCCAAACCAGTTCGGCGGTGTATACATCCGTGGATTCATCGTCCGAATTATCGTATCCCACTAGATGCATCTTATAGCTAGCCAATTTTGATGTTTCCTTACTTCGGCTTTCACAGGTCATAGCCCGCTGGTGTAAGTGCACTAGCGAAAAGAATTGGGTGCCATCTAATTTTTCTTTTAAGTAGGGTCACAACCCATTGAAAGCTAGCCCTGTTAGTTGTTTTTCTGCGACATGAATCTGAAAGCATCGGTTTCTAGTGTTCCGGAATCTCCGGATATAGTCATTAACCGATTCTTCAGGCCTCTGTCGGACTGAAGCTAAGTCAGCCAATTCTAACTCATGTCCTCCTGAGAAGAAGTGTTCATGAAATTTCTGCTCTAATTCTTCCCAAGAGTTAATAGAGTTTGGTGGCAAAGCCGCGTACCATGCAAATGCAGTATCAGTAAGGGACAACGAGAATAAACGAACACGGTAGGCTTCCCCATCAGCCAATTCTCCCAAGTGTGCTATGAATTGGCTAACATGTTCGTGTGTGCTTTTCCCACCTTCACCAGAAAATTTAGAGAAGTCTGGTATTCTAGTTCCCTGTGGATATGGCACGGTGTCGAATCGGTGGCTATAAGGCTTCCGATACGATTGCCCTATACCTGACACACTAACACCGAGTTTGTCCCTGAACATCCCAGCTACCTCGTCTCTGACCCTCTCCGCCATGTCTGGCGACCATGAGAGCACCTAGAGGGGGGGTGAATAGGTGATCCTGTAACACTTCAAAAACTTAAGCCACAAAACTTGGTTAATTGTTAGCACAATAATTGCCAAGTGGCTATAGAGGAATCCTCAACAAAACACAATAACCAACAAAGATCAATCACAGAGATGGCACGGTGGTTATCCCGTGGTTCGGCCAAGACCAACGCTTGCCTACTCCACGTTGTGGCGTCCCAACGGACGAGGGTTGCAATCAACCCCTCTCAAGCGGTCCAAAGACCCACTTGAATACCACGGTGTTTTGCTTGCTTTAACTCAATCCCGTTTGCGAGGAATCTCCACAACTTGGAGCCTCTCGCCCTTACACTTGAAATTCACAAAGAACACGGAGCAAGGGAGGGATTAGCAACGCACACAAGACACAAGAATCAGAGTGTAAATACGCACACAAATCGCAACAAGAGCTCGCAACACGACTCAATGAGTTCACAACTCCACAAGAGCTCTATATGCTATCACAATGAAACGAATGCGCGAAATCGATGTCTTGGTGCTTAGAAATGTTGTTGAGATGCTTGGTGTACTCCTCCATGCGCCTAGGGGTCCCTTTTATAGCCCCAAGGCAGCTAGGAGCCGTTGGGAGCAATCTTGGAAGGCAGATCTTGCCTTCTGTCGACTGGCGCACCGGACAGTCCGGTGCACACCGGACACTGTCCGGTGCCCGATTTCCTTCCTTAAATAACGAAGCCGACCTTTGGCAGCCTGAGAGCCGTTGGCGCACCGGACATGTCCGGTGCACACCGGACATGTCCGGTGCACACCGGACAGTCCGGTGCCCCCTTCTAGCCGTTGGCTCGGCCACGTGTCCCGCGCAGATCGCGCGGCCGACCGTTGGCCCGGTCGACCGTTGGCTCACCGGACAGTCCGGTGCACACCGGATAGTCCGGTGAATTATAGCCGTACGTCGCCGATGAATTCCCGAGAGCGACGAGTTCGCCTGTGAACGGCCCACCGGACAGTCCGGTGCACACCGGTCAGTCCGGTGAATTATAGCCGTACACCGCCGTCGAAGTCCCGAGAGCAGCCACTTTGCTCAAGCCAGCCTGGCGCACCGGACACTGTCCGGTGCACACCGGACAGTCCGGTGCTCCCAGACTGAGCAGATTCTTGGCTGCTCGAGCCAAGACATTTCCAATTGGATTTTTCCTGTTTCCAGCACTTAGACACAATACATTAGTCCATAAAACAATGTACTAAGTCTGAGAAACATACCTTTATCCTTGATTTGTACTTTGTCCACCTCTTTACACTTAGGCACTTGTGTTGGACACTAAATCACCAAAATACTTAGAAATGGCCCAAGGGCACATTTCCCTTTCAATCTCCCCCTTTTTGGTGATTTATGCCAACACAACATAAAGCAAGTAGAACAAGTACAAAACCAATTCAACTAAGAACTCAAAGTTGTCTTGAATCATATTTGACATATATGGATCACTCTATGCCACCACTTGGTTTGTTTTTGCAAATCAAACTCAAATTCCTATCTCTAAGTCAAAACCACTTGTAGAGACATAAAGAGAGGTTTTCCAAAGAAATTTGATCAAGGATTTCAAAAACTCCCCCTTTTTCCATAATCAACACTTCTCCCCACAAGAGGCCAACTTTTGGCATAAAAGACAATAAAAGAGTTTTGACAAACAAAAGCTCTAATCTACTATTTTCAAAATTTCTCAAGTGGTAGCTGATCCATTTATTGCTTTGGCCTTTATTTTCTCCCCCTTTGGCATCAAGCACCAAAACGGGATCAATCTTGGCCCTTTAACCCCATTGCCTCACCAAAATTTTCAAATAAGAACACAAAGGCAATAGGAGTATAAAGATGAACTTGGAAAAGTTACTCTTTCTCATCGGAGTGCAGTGGAAGTCTTGCATGGTCCAAGTCCATCTTTTCCCTTTCAATTCTCCTTGGAGACTAAAACAACCAAACTCAAGTACATGGTTAGTCTCAAAGGGTCAAGTTGTAGCACAGCTCCCCCTAAATACGTGCATCACTTGCAAAAAGGACTTGTGAGGTCCAGGGAGTGTTTGTACAACTTGAGTACCACAATAAGCAACAGAATGCAGAATGAACATGATCAAGGGCATAAACACATATATGCTACAATTCAATCCAAGTTCCGCGAATCTAAGATATTGAGCTCACTACGCAGCCTGCAAAAGGTCTTCTCATCTAGAGGCTTGGTGAAGATATCGGCTAGCTGGTTCTTGGTGCTAACATGAAACACTTCGATATCTCCCTTTTGCTGGTGGTCTCTTAAAAAGTGATGCCGGATGTCAATGTGCTTTGTGCGGCTGTGCTCAACAGGATTTTCCGCTATTCAGATAGCACTCTCATTATCACATAGGAGTGGGACTTTGCTCAGATTGTAGCCAAAGTCCCGGAGGGTTTGCCTCATCCAAAGTAGTTGCGCACAACACTGTCCTGCGGCAACGTACTCGGCCTCAGCGGTGGATAGGGCAACGGAGGTTTGTTTCTTAGAATTCCATGACACCAGGGACCTTCCTAAGAATTGGCACGTCCCCGATGTACTCTTCCTATCGACCTTACATCCAGCATAGTCGGAATCTGAGTACCCAATCAAGTCAAAGTTAGACCCCTTTGGATACTAGATCCCGAAGCAAGGCGTAGCGACTAAATATCGAAGAATTCGCTTCACAGCCACTAAGTGACACTCCTTAGGATCGGATTGAAATCTAGCACACATGCATACGCTAAGCATAATATCCGGTCTACTAGCACATAAATAAAGTAAAGAACCTATCATGGACCGGTATGCTTTTTGATCAACGGACTTACCTCCTTTGTTGAGGTCGGTGTGTCCGTCGGTTCCCATCGGCGTCTTCGCGGGCTTGGCGTCCTTCATCCCAAACCTCTTTAGCAAATCTTGCGTGTACTTCGTTTGGGAGATGAAAGTGCCGTCCTTGAGTTGCTTCACTTGGAACCCAAGGAAGTAGTTCAACTCGCCCATCATCGACATCTCGAATTTCTGCGTCATCACCCTGCTAAACTCTTCACAAGACTTTTGATTAGTAGAACCAAATATTATGTCATCGACATAAATTTGGCATACAAAGAGATCACCATCGCAAGTCTTAGTAAAAAGAGTTGGATCGGCTTTCCCAACCTTGAAAGCATTAGCAATTAAAAAGTCTCTAAGGCATTCATACCATGCTCTTGGGGCTTGCTTAAGTCCATAGAGCGCCTTAGAGAGCTTACACACGTGGTCGGGGTACCGTTCATCCTCGAAGCCAGGGGGTTGCTCCACGTACACCTCCTCTTTGATTGGCCCGTTGAGGAAAGCGCTCTTCACATCCATTTGGTACAACCTGAAAGAATGGTGAGCGACATATGCTAGCAAGATACGAATTGATTCTAGCCTAGCCACGGGAGCAAAAGTCTCCTCAAAGTCCAAACCTGCGACTTGGGCATAACCTTTTGCCACAAGTCGAGCCTTGTTCCTTGTCACCACCCCGTGCTCGTCCTGTTTGTTGCGGAACACCCACTTGGTTCCCACAACATTTTGCTTGGGACGAGGCACCAGTGTCCAAACTTCATTGCGCTTGAAGTTGTTGAGTTCCTCCTGCATGGCCGACACCCAGTCCGGATCTAGCAAGGCCTCTTCTACCCTGAAAGGCTCAATAGAAGAGACAAAAGAGTAATGCTCACAAAAATTAACTAATCTTGAACGAGTAGTTACTCCCTTGCTAATATCACCCAAAATTTGGTCGACGGGATGATCCCTCTGGATCGTCGCTCGAACTTGGGTTGGAGGTGCCTGAGGTGCTTCTTCCTCTTGAACATCCTGTGCTCCCCCTTGATCATGCGCCTCCACTTGAGGTACCTGTTCGTCATCTTGGGTTGGGGAATGCACCATAGTTGAGGAAGACGGTTGATCTTGCTCCAAATGTTCCTGAGGCCGTACATCTCCAATCGCCATGGTGCGTATCGCGGCCGTTGGAACGTCTTCTTCATCTACATCATCAAGATCAACAACTTGCTCTCTTGGAGAGCCATTAGTCTCATCAAATACAACGTCGCTAGAGACTTCAACCAAACCCGATGATTTGTTGAAGACCCTATACGCCTTTGTATTTGAATCATAACCTAATAAAAACCCTTCTACGGCTTTGGGAGCAAATTTGGAATTCCTACCCTTCTTCACTAGAATGTAGCATTTACTCCCAAATACACGAAAGTACGATACATTGGGTTTGTTACCAGTCAGCAGCTCATATGAAGTCTTCTTGAGGAGGCGGTGAAGGTAGACCCTGTTGATGGCGTGGCAAGCCGTGTTCACGGCTTCCGACCAAAAGCACTCGGGGGTCTTGAATTCTCCAAGCATAGTCCTCGCCATATCTATGAGCGTCCTGTTCTTCCTCTCTACTACACCATTTTGCTGAGGTGTGTAGGGAGCGGAGAACTCGTGCTTGATCCCCTCCTCCTCAAGGAACTCCTCCACTTGAAGATTCTTGAATTCGGACCCGTTGTCGCTCCTTATCTTCTTCACCTTGAGCTCAAACTCATTTTGAGCTCTCCTGAGGAAGCGCTTGAGGGTCCCTTGGGTTTCAGACTTATCCTGCAAAAAGAACACCCAAGTGAAGCGGGAAAAGTCATCAACAATAACTAGACCATACTTACTTCCTCCTATGCTCAGATAGGCGACGGGTCCGAAGAGGTCCATATGTAGCAGCTCCAGGGGTCTTGATGTTGTCATCACATTCTTGGTGTGATGAGAGCCTCCCACCTGTTTCCCTGCTTGACAAGCTGCACAAGGTCTATCTTTTTCGAAATGAACATTGGTTAGACCTATCACGTGTTCTCCCTTTAGAAGTTTATGGAGGTTCTTCATCCCCACATGTGCTAAGCGGCGATGCCACAACCAGCCCATGCAAGTCTTAGCCATTAAGCATGCATCTAGACCGGCCTCTTCTTTTGCAAAATCAACTAAGTAAAGTTTGCCGTCTAGTACACCCTTAAAAGCTAGTGAACCATCACATCTTCTAAAGACAGACACATCTACATTTGTAAATAAACAGTTATATCCCATATTGCATAATTGACTAACAGATAGTAAATTATATCCAAGAGACTCTACTAAAAACACAATAGAGATAGAGTGCTCATTGGAGATTGCAATTTTACCTAGCCCTTTTACCTTGCCTTGATTCCCATCACCGAATATTATTGAATCTTGGGAATCTTTGTTTTTGACGTAGGAGGTGAACATCTTCTTCTCCCCCGTCATATGGTTTGTGCATCCGCTGTCAATAATCCAGCTTGAACCCCCGGATGCATAAACCTGCAAGGCAAATTTAGGCTTGGGTCTTAGGTACCCAACTCATGTTGGGTCCTACAAGGTTAGCACAAATATCCTTAGGGACCCAAATGCAAGTTTTGTCTCCCTTGCATCTTGCCCCTAATTTTCTAGCAACAATCTTCCTATCCTTTCTACAAATAGCAAAAGAAGCATTTAAAGCATGATATATTGTAGAAGGTTCATTTACTTTCCTAGGAACATTGAAAACATTTCTCCTAGGCATATTATGAAAATCATTTCTCCTACCAACATTTCTATCATGCACATAAGAAGAACTAGAAGCAAACATGGCATGAGAATCAAAGGCATTGTATGCATTACAATTCCTATAAGCATTTCTAGATTGTCTCTTATCATGGTACATAAAGGCATGGTTCTTTTGCACACTACTAGCCATAGGGGCCTTCCCTTTCTCCTTGTCGGAGATGGGAGCCTTATGGCTTGTCAAGTTCTTGGCTTCCCTCTTGTAGCCAAGTCCATCCTTAATTGAGGGGTGTCTACCAATCGTGTAAGCATCCCTTGCAAATTTTAGCTTGTCAAATTCATTCTTGCTAGTCTTAAGTTGGGCATTAAGACTAGCTAATTCCTCATTTAATTTGGAAATTGAAACTAAATGATCACTACAAGCATCAATGTCAAAATCTTTACACCTATTACAAGTTTCAACAATTTCTACACAAGAATTAGATTTACTAGCTACTTCTAGTTTAGCATTTAAATCATCATTAAAACCTTTTAACGTAGCAATAGTTTCATGACAAGAAGTTAATTCACTAGAGAGCATTTCATTCCTTTTAATTTCAAGAGCAAGAGATTTTTGTGCACTAACAAATTTATCATGCTCCTCATATAAAAGATCCTCTTGTTTTTCTAGTAATCTATTCTTGTCATTCAAAGCATCAATCAACTCATTAATCTTATCAATTTTAGATCTATCTAATCCCTTGAATAAGCATGAGTAATCTATCTCATCATCATCACTAGACTCATCCTCACTTGAAGAAGCATAAGTACTAGTATCATGAGTGCTTACTTTCTTCTCTCTTGCCATGAGGCAAGTGTGACGCTCGTTTGGGAAGAGGGATGACTTGTTGAAGGCGGTGGCGGCGAGTCCTTCATTGTCGGAGTCGGAGGAGGAGCAATCCGAATCCCACTCCTTGCCTAGATGTGCCTCGCCCTTTGCCTTCTTGTATGCCTTCTTCTTCTCCCTCTTGCTCCCTTGGTCCTGTTCACTATCATTGTCGGGACAGTTAGCAATAAAATGACCAAGCTTACCGCATTTGAAGCATGAGCGCTTCCCCTTGGCTTTGGTCTTGCTTGGTTGTCCCTTGCGACCCTTAAGCACCGTCTTGAACCTTTTGATAATTAGGGCCATCTCTTCATCATTAAGTCCGGCCGCCTCAATCTGTGCCACCTTGCTAGGTAGCGCCTCCTTGCTTCTTGTTGCATTGAGAGCAAGGGGTTGCGGCTCGTTGATCGGACCATTCAAGGCGTCGTCCACGTACCTCGCCTCCTTGATCATCATTCGCCCGCTAACGAATTTTCCGAGGACTTCTTCGGGTGACATTTTGGTGTACCTGGGATTCTCACGAATATTATTCACCAAATGAGGATTAAGAACGGTAAAAGACCTTAGCATCAGTCGGACGACGTCGTAGTCCGTCCATCGTGTGCTTCCGTAGCTCCTTATTTTGTTGATAAGGGTCTTGAGCCGGTTGTATGTTTGAGTTGGCTCCTCGCCCCTTATCATCGCGAACCTTCCAAGCTCGTCCTCCACCAACTCCATTTTGGTGAGCAAGGTGACGTCGTTCCCTCATGAGAGATCTTGAGGGTGTCCCAGATCTGCTTGGCATTGTCCAAGCCGCTCACCTTGTGATACTCGTCCCTGCACAAAGAGGCTAGCAACACAGTAGTAGCTTGTGCATTTTTATGAATCTGTTCATTAATAAACACAGGGCTATCCGAGCTATCAAATTTCATTCCACTTTCCACAATCTCCCAAATGCTTGGATGGAGAGAAAACAGGTGAGTACGCATTTTGTGGCTCCAAAATCCGTAGTCCTCTCCATCAAAGTGAGGGGGCTTGCCAAGTGGAATGGGGAGCAATTGAGCATTTGAGCTATGCGGAATGCACGAATAATCGAAAGAAAAGTTTGAGTTAACCGTCTTTCGTCTGTCGTAGTCGTCGTTGTCCTTTTGGGAGGAGGAAGATTCGTCGCTGTCGTAGTAGACAATTTCCTTGATGCGCCTTGTCTTCTTCTTCCTCCCGTCTTTTCTTTTGTGGCCCGAGCCTGAGTCGGTGGGCCTGTCATCATTGGGCTCGTTGACGAAGGTCTCCTTCTCCTTGTCGTTGATCACCATCCCCTTGCCCTTAGGATCCATCTCTTCGGGCGGTTAGTCCCTTCTTGAAGAGAACGGCTCTGATACCAATTGAGAGCACCTAGAGGGGGGGGGGGTGAATAGGTGATCCTGTAACACTTCAAAAACTTAAGCCACAAAACTTGGTTAATTGTTAGCACAATAATTGCCAAGTGGCTATAGAGGAATCCTCAACAAAACACAATAACCAACAAAGATCAATCACAGAGATGGCACGGTGGTTATCCCGTGGTTCGGCCAAGACCAACACTTGCCTACTCCACGTTGTGGCGTCCCAACGGACGAGGGTTGCAATCAACCCCTCTCAAGCGGTCCAAAGACCCACTTGAATACCACGGTGTTTTGCTTGCTTTAACTCAATCCCGTTTGCGAGGAATCTCCACAACTTGGAGCCTCTCGCCCTTACACTTGAAATTCACAAAGAACACGGAGCAAGGGAGGGATTAGCAACGCACACAAGACACAAGAATCAGAGTGTCAATACGCACACAAATCGCAACAAGAGCTCGCAACACGACTCAATGAGTTCACAACTCCACAAGAGCTCTATATGCTATCACAATGAAACGAATGCGCGAAATCGATGTCTTGGTGCTTAGAAATGTTGTTGAGATGCTTGGTGTACTCCTCCATGCGCCTAGGGGTCCCTTTTATAGCCCCAAGGCAGCTAGGAGCCGTTGGGAGCAATCTTGGAAGGCAGATCTTGCCTTCTGTCGACTGGCGCACCGGACAGTCCGGTGCACACCGGACACTGTCCGGTGCCCGATTTCCTTCCTTAAATAACGAAGCCGACCGTTGGCAGCCTGAGAGCCCTTGGCGCACCGGACATGTCCGGTGCACACCGGACAGTCCGGTGCCCCCTTCTAGCCGTTGGCTCGGCCACGTGTCCCGCGCAGATCGCGCGGCCGACCGTTGGCCCGGCCGACCGTTGGCTCACCGGACAGTCCGGTGCACACCGGACAGTCCGGTGAATTATAGCCGTACGTCGCCGATGAATTCCCGAGAGCGACGAGTTCGCCTGTGAACGGCCCACCGGACAGTCCGGTGCACACCGGTCAGTCCGGTGAATTATAGTCGTACACCGCCGTCGAAGTCTCGAGAGCAGCCACTTTGCTCAAGCCAGCCTGGCGCACCGGACACTGTCCGGTGCTCCCAGACTGAGCAGATTCTTGGCTGCTCGAGCCAAGACATTTCCAATTGGATTTTTCCTGTTTCCAGCACTTAGACACAATACATTAGTCCATAAAACAATGTACTTAGTCTGAGAAACATACCTTTATCCTTGATTTGTACTTTGTCCACCTCTTTACACTTAGGCACTTGTGTTGGACACTAAATCACCAAAATACTTAGAAATGGCCCAAGGGCACATTTCCCTTTCAGACCATCCATTGAGTTTGTGGGTAGAAATCTCAGGTTGCCTGACATCACTCTGTCGGCTTTCCTCCCAGGGATGTTTGAGGTGTGTGTTAGGTGTCCTATTAATGTCACCAGCTCCTGCCCTATACCTCTCAGGCTCTCTTGTGGCCGAATAGTATTCAGCCCTATGTCCATGAGGTGGTATGGCATTATTATAATGTGTTGCTAGTGGGGCACTATAATGTTGCTGCGATGAATGTGGGAACTGTGCGTATTGCGTAGCTCTCGGCTCTGCGTATGCATATCCGGACGGTCCGACATAAGAAGTCGGATGGTCCATGACCTGGCCAAACGGTCCGAAGGTATATCCGGATTGTCCAGTCGTATATGGTGCTACGTGGGTAGTCTCATACCCAGACCGTCTGTCATAAAGAACTGGACGGTCCGTGATCGGGCCGAATGGTCCAGGGCTGTACCCGGACGGATCGACCATATATGGCGCGACTTGGGCAATCTGCGCGTGGACTCGTGTAGAGTCGGATGGTCCAGCATAATACGTTGGCCGGTTCATGCCATATCCGGACGGTCCGGCGTAAGATGGCGGACGGTCCGCAACATATCCGGACGGTCCGTTGTGATGTACCGGACGGTCCGTGATGGGGCCGAAGTGTTCAGGGTTGTACCATGATGGTCCGGCCATGTACGGTGTGACCTGAGTGTTTTGTGTGCGGGACTGCATCTGGTCGGACGGTCCAGCGAAATACGCCGGACGGTCCGCAGTATAACCGGACTGTCTGAGATGATGCTCGGACGGCCCGGTCGCGTCCAGTACCTGCCGCGTGCCTAGTGGTTGCGGCTGTGATGGTGACACGAAAGCGTGCATCGGCATACCATATGATGGCTGGGTCAAGGGTGACCCGTTTATAGCCGATGTGTTTGACGTGGGTGGCACTGTATTAGACTCTCGCGATGGAAAGTTAGGAGCAGCTGATTTCTCGTATGCACGTAAATGCATTTTAATAGATTCATCTACATATTGCTTTAACTGATCTCCTCGTTGATCCATGAAAGTCGTAAGAGATAGATCTGGAGTACTTACAGCGGGACCCTGAAGTGGAGGTAGGAGAGATTCCATATCGATCTCCCCTTGACGGACGATCTTCTGGTGGCGATCTACCATGAAGTGTGACAAGTACTTGTCCGCCACCTCCTTGCGTCGTTCGGAGAGTTTATGCAGCAGTTCCGCCTCTTCCTTGTCGCGTTGTTCGTTCCATTGCCGCATCACCTCCTTCTCATCGCGCATTACGAGGTCTTCAAAGGGCCTTTGGTCATCAGCCGGGAGCGCCTCCATGGCCGGCTTGATGATGTTGGTGGTGGAGATCTTGGTGTGATCCTTAGAACCGGCCATCTATGGGCCGATTTTTCGCAGGTCTAGACACCTAATCCCCAGCGGAGTTGCCAAAAAGTATGTTGACACCCTTTTTCGGGCGCCAAACACTCAACGAGAACTGGCGGCGGTGCTCTCTGCACAAGCGCGGACGGTCCGCGGCCAGGGGCCGGACGGTCCGCGACCTGGCGCAGGGGCTGGCGTTTCCTGCCTGACGACCGGACGGTCCGCGCCCTGGGGCTGGACGGTCCGCGCGTGCGCAGGGGCAGCGAAAGGTCGCCGGCGGCGCCTGGATCTCGCTCCCGGGAGGGACCCCGTCGGGGAGGAGAGATCCTAGGTGGTGTCTAGGCTCGGGTAGACCGACCTAGACTCCTCTAATCAACGTAGAGTCGAAGAGAGACGGAGAATTTGGGGATTGGAATACTAAACTTGGGCTAAACTAAAACTAGACTAGAACTACTCCTAATGCATAAGGTAAAAACGAGTAATAAACTGGATTTGATCGATTGTTGGGGGGTTTAATCGACCGTAGCCCTTTATCTGTATAAAGGGGGAGGTCTGGATCCGCTTCCAACTGATTTCCGAGTTAATCCCGCGGTTTTAGGTAACAAATCCCGCGAGAAACTAGGAACCCTAACTGACTCTGCGCACGCGCGGACCGTCCGCGCCACCACCGCAGACAGTCCGGACCGCGGACCGTCCGGCCTCAGGGCTGGACCGTCCGCACGGCTATTTTGGTTTCCAACAATGAGTAATATGCTTTGTCTCTTACTATTTTTTCTTCATGCTCATTATGTTACACTTATTCCTATGTTACACCTTCTCCCTTAGATTACCCTTCGAAGGAAGAGTAATTGAAGGGAGATTGTAATAATCTTCTAATTTGTGTTGCCTTACTTTTGACTCCATATAGCAATCTAAAGCGAGTGATCAACAGGGTTGGAGTACCATATCCTTTTCAAATTCTTACAATTCTACTAGAGCAAGATTGTGCTCGGATATTAACCCTAGTGCCATTAGCCCTTTGACTTTTAGGGCAAACTCAAACAAAAACCTCTAAAGCCTTAGATTCTCTATTTGAGAGTAAGATATAGTCAGGAAGGATAGAACCCTCCCTCGATTTTTCTTAACCTTAACCCCACTTCGATCACACACAAAGAGGAAAGGAAAAGGAGTAAGATACTTACCTGGTCGTGGAAGACCACAGTAGACGGTGGTGGTGCCATCGGCCTAGAGTATGACACCATGTCAATGGGCACTCAGGGCACCTACGAGAGCTTGTTCAATGATGGTGCACCCACATAGAAGGGGAGTGCTCACACCGGCGAGGGCCCTTGTGGGCGATGCCATTCCTTAGTCGAGCTTTCTCTATTTCTCTCCAGAGTTGGGGGAGAAGGTGGTGGAGTCTTGTTGCTTGGAGAGAGATAGAGAGAGAGACAGAGAGACATGAGTGTCACGTGGGGGAGAAAGAAAGAAATGGTTAGGGTTTCCTCTGTGTTGGCAAAGATATCGCATTTTATATGAGCAGATTTGAACGCAGATGTGCCATGACCGTCCGATCAGCATCCAAGGGCACATGGTGATTGGACCAACTTTTGGCCTAGACTGGAAGAGCTTTCATGGCCCAGACCCACGTTGCAGGATGGCGCATGCGCACTGGGGCGGGTCTAGGCTAGGTACACTTTAAGTAACTCTGTTTATTTTTATTTGCTATATTTTTTGTTGCGAATAATTATTTAAATATTTGTGTGTTGTTTTAAGCTTAACAAATATTAAGAAAAGTTATGTTAGTACTTACTAAGTTTTCAAGGTCCAAGCTTGCCTAAGTTTTTCAACTACGTATAATTTTTTTGCTTTGTTATATTTGAACCAATGCGAAATTTTAATTGAAGAATATCATGAATGTTGACGCTAAGTCAAATTAAAAGTTATGTTTTGTTACAATTATGCTCAAATGTTTTTAGAATTAGAGTAAAGTTTAAGCATTATACATATTTAATTTAATTCAATATTGAATTTTACATGCATATTGATGTAAAGTTTAATTATTTATGAAGCATCACCATCTAAGATATCTAATGCCCTAGGTGTTATCTCTGGACTAGAGCCACTAAATGACTCCAAATATCTCTCTTGGAGGGAGAAGATAGATATGGCATTGGTTTTGATAGAAATATACTATACCATTAACAATCCTAAGCCTTGTAGCCCTGTACTGGGAATTGAAGGAACAACCAAGGTGGCTGATAATGTTGTCTTGATGATGGCATATGATCTCGAACGTGTAAAGCGAGAGAGATCAAATAAGAAAGATATGATGGTTATCGAAATATTTATCATAGAGTCTGTCGGTACCCTGAAACTAGGGTACCCCTTACTTCTGTATAAAGACGCAGTTCCCACGCGGCTATCTCTTAGGCGCGTGGTAAAGGTGCTGTGCGTGGGACCAGGCCATGACTCACCCCAGTCTCAGGCGACTACTCTGGGTCCATAGCAGCGCCCGACTCCACCACATGGGCGAGTCCGAAGCCGCCACGTGTCCAGAGAAGGTGATATACTCCAAGACATCAACAATAAGTCCGGACCCCCATGGGAGAGCACCGGACCCCGGGATATGCAGTCCGGACCTTCAAGGTTGGTCCAGGATCACCACGTGTGCAAGCCGGACCCCTAGAATGGGATCCGGACCCCTCCGTATGGGATCCGGGTCGCCCACAATGGTGTCACAAGGTCCTAGGACAGAACATACACGAGCCTTGAATAGGATCCAGGCGGGGGTCCGGTGCCAACACGTGTCCAGACCTAGTCTGGTGCGGACCTGTCCGTGTACACTTCTGCTCCCCGCCCAGACGGAGACCCGATGCTGCCACGTGGCCTACTGCACATGATGTAAGCCAACGGGCGGAGCCTGACGTAAGGCCTCCGGGTTACACGGCCTCTGCATTTATTGAGGATAAGGCGCGCCACCTGTCCATTCCACTGACAGGCAATGTGCCGCCTCGGTATTTAATGAGACCTGTCCATTCCGCTGGCAGGCAGCGACCTGTCCATTTCGCAGGCGGCGTGCCTGTCCATTCCATTGGCAGGCAGCACGCCCATATTGCCGCTTAAATACACTCATCATTACTCGCATGTTACCAAGGAAGCAGCCACCACATATCAATACTATGTGGGCTGCGAACACCATAGCGCGAGAAGATCGCTTAGGCGTCACTGGCATTAGTTACTCCTATAATGTATTCCTTCCGTTATGCTCCTGGGCCCATATGTCGGGGCTCAGCATCCTTGTATGTGCCTCCCTTGAGCTATAAAAGGGAAGGCACACAACGTTACAAGGCAGGTTCACAAGACCCTCAGACTCACACACAAGTTCTCTAGGCTCAAGCTCAAGTGCTCATACACTCAATACAACACATAGTGGAGTAGGGTTTTACGCTCCGACGGCCTGAACCACTCTAAACCCTCGTGTCTTCCTGTGTTCATCATCCATCTAGCAGACAGGCAAACCGCTAAGGCCCCTCCTCATCTTAGGATTTAGGGCGGGTGCATTCCGCCACCCGACCGGAGGATTTCCTCTCCGACATTTGGCGCACTGCTTCGAGGCCGCTGTAGAGAGATATTTTTTAACCAAGGCGGCGGCAACGAGGCGCCCTGCGCGTGGCCCGATGGAACCGCTAGACATGGGGCCGTGGGTCAGTCAGCCGTGGGGACAGATGTGGCAGTTGATGTGACCGAAGGCAGATTGATAGGGTGTGCATCGACAGATGCGCTGAATTAATGCGGCGCATCAGCAGGCGTGCTAAGATGGCACTCCAATCACCGGTCATGTCATGTTGACACGAAGTACAAGTTTTGGCCCCACCTGCAGGCTCGCATCCTCCCCTGAGGTGGGCCTGGGGGCCACTGTCGGTACCCTGAAACTAGGGTACCCCTTACTGCTGTATGAAGACGCAGTGCCCACGCAGCTATCTCTTAGGCGCGTGGTAAAGGTGCTGTGTGTGGGACCAGGACATGACTCACCCTAGTCTCAGGCGACTACTCTGGATCCACAGCAGCGCCCGACTCCACCACATGGGTGGGTCCGAAGCCGCCACGTGTCCAGAGAAGGTGATATACTCTAATACATCAACAGTAAGTTCGGACACCCATGGGAGAGCACCGGACCCCAGGATATGCAGTCCGGACCTCCAAGGTTGGTCCAGGATCGCCACGTGTGCAAGCCAGACCCCTGGAATGGGATCCGGACCCCTCCGTATGGGGTCCGGGTCGCCCACAATGGTGTCCCAAGGTCCTAGGACAGAACATACACGGGCCTTGAACAGGACCTAGACGGGGGTCCGGTGCCAACACGTGTCCAGACCTAGTCTGGTGCGGACCTGTCCGCGTACACTTCTGCTCCCCGCCCAGTCGAAGACCCGATGCTACCACGTGGCCTACTGCACGTGACGTAAGCCAACGGGCAAAGCCTGACATAAGGCCTCTGGGTTATGAGGCCTCTGCATTTATTGAGGGTAAGGTGCTCCGCCTGTCCATTCCATTGACAGGCGGTGTGCTGCCTCGGCATTTAATGAGACCTGTCCATTCCACTGACAGGCAGCGACCTATCCATTCCGCAGGCGGTGTGCCTGTCCATTCCATTGGCAGGCAGCACGCCCATACTGTCGCGTGCACTACGCTCATCATTACTCGCATGTTACCAAAGAAGCAGCCGCCGCATATCAATACTGTGTGGGCTGCGGACATCATAGCGCGAGGAGATCGCTTAGGCGTCACTGACATTAGTTACTCCTATAATGTATTCCTTCTGTTATGCTCCTGGGCCACATGTCGGGGCTCAGCATCCTTGTATGTGCCTCCCTTGAGCTATAAAAGGGAAGGCACACAACGTTACAAGGCAGGTTCATAAGACCCTCAGACTCACACACAAGTTCTCTAGGCTCAAGCTCAAGTGCTTAGACACTCAATACAACACACAGTGGAGTAGGGTTTTACGCTTCGACGGCCTGAACCACTCTAAACCCTCGTGTCTTCCTGTGTTCATCGTCCATCTAGCAGACAGGCAAACCGCTAAGGCCCCTCCTCATCTTAGGATTTAGGGCGGGTGCATTCCGTCACCCGGCCGGAGAATTTCCTCTCTGACAGAGTTCATTAGGGGAGTAATCCCATAATTTCTAAGTGCCACCGAGTACCTCGATAAGATTCAATAGGAACTTAGGCCCTGTTTGTTTCAGATTATAATCTCTCCAGATTATATAATCTAGCGCAAATAATCCATTAGGTAAACAAACAACTAGATTATGGGTTCAGATTATATAATCTAAAGCCTAGATTATGATAATCTCATAATCTCCCCAAGAGTAGCTTATTTGAGGTTATTTTGCTAAAAGACCCACTACCCATGGTTATGTAAATAGAAATTACAATATATGTCATCCTTCTTTTCTCACCTCAAATAAACAAATAAGGGTATTGTTGTCTTTGTGAATAATCTACATTTGTATAATCTAAACTACCAAACAACTACAAGTAGATTATAATATATCTAGATTATAATCTGGATTATATAATTTAGATTATAATCTAGATTATATAATCTATAAGCCGAAACAAACAGGCCCTTACTAGTTCCTCAAAGGCATATGATGCGACTATTATTAAAAATTGCTACTTAAAGTATGCTATCTTTAGAATAACATAGCAAATCCGTTTGTGGATTCGGCAAAGCATTTAGCCAAGTTGCTGTAAGTTTGGGTTTTTTGGAGTAGGACAATTGTGCCACCATAATTTGTGTTTCCTTTCCTAGTGTGGTGGTTTTTTGTACTCCAGCCCTTTTAGACGCTCATCTTCTTATTTAATATAACAGGTAATTCTTGCCGGTATAAAAAAACATTTACGCCAATGAAGGCTCTGTAGTCCTTTCAGGCTTCATCTGTGATGATACTTACCTTTCAAGTCCTGATGTGCCCCATGACTATACCACCTCTTACCTGTACATCTCACAACTTAAACATATGCGTCCCTTAGGCTATTCTTAACACTGAGGGCTGATTTGTTGACTAGGGAGTTCATTTCCTCCTCAATTCCCTGCACTACCCATCTGCCCCCCTTTCACTAAATTGTTAGATTCTATGGTGGCTAGGATCAATTCCTAAGCCTCTAGAATATCAATCCGTAACTGGAAAACCTCGATGATGAGTAGATCAGTTCTACTGAGAGAAATAAGGAAACATACATTTCGTGTTGTTGCGTTGACATGTCCTGGCTTAGCATTGGTGGAGCGTGGTCATCGCTGGCGTCACCTTCATTGCCCTACAGAGGAACAGCAGGCACCAGGAACTGGCCCGCCATTGGTTATTACGCTTCCAGTCACTCCAACGCTCAGGTGATGGGGCCTTTCTATGGGATTAGGGTTTAGGGTAAGGTAGTAGCGTTAGTCTTTCATGCGACCCCTTAATCCTTTATATATAGCGTCGTGTGACCGGGGGCTCCAACTAACGTCAGCATGGGCCATCCCAATCAAAGGTCCGATTAAGGAGATGGTTAGTTATGTTTAGTCCAATCCAGTCACGGGTGACCAACTGTAGAGAACACATTACACACCCAACACAAATCAACCCTGAACGGCATATTTCTCCACCTAATATTGCTCACACCGGTGAGGTCCTTGTGGGCGACGCCATTCCTTAGTCTTGCTTTCTCTATTTCTCTCTAGAGTTGGGGGATAAGGTGGAGGAGTCTTGTTGCTTGGAGAGAGAGAGAGAGAGGAGTGCCACGTGGGGAGAAAGAAATGGTTAGGGTTTCCTCTATGTTGGCAAAGATATCACATTTTATATGAGCATATTTGAACGCAGATGTGCCATGACCGTTCGATGAGCATTCAAGGGCACATGGTGTCTGGACCAACTTTTGGCCCACACAGCTTTCATGTCCCAGACCCATGTTGTGGTATGGCGCATGCGCACCGGGGCAGGTCTAGGCTAGGTACACTTTAAGTAACTCTGTTTATTTTTATTTACTATATTTTTTGTTGTGAATAATTATTTAAATATTTGTGTGTTGTTTTAAGCTTAACAAATATTAAGAAAAGTTATGTTAGTACTTACTAAGTTTTCAAGGTCCAAGCTTACCTAAGTTTTTCAACTACGTATATTTTTTTTGCTTTGTTATATTTGAACCGATGCGAAATTTTAATTGAAGAATATCCTGAATGTTGATGCTAAGTCAAATAAAAAATTATGTTTTGTTACAATTATGCTCAAATATATTTTAGAATTAGAGTAAAGTTTACGCATTATACATATTTAATTTAACTCAATATTGAATTTTACATGCATATTGATTTAAAGTTTAATTATTTATAAAGCATCACCATCTAAGATATCTAATGCCCTAGGTGTTATCTCTGGACTAGAGCCACTAAATGACTCCAAATATCTCTCTTGGAGGGAGAAGATAGATATGGCATTGGTTTTAATAGAAATAGACTATACCATTAACAATCCTAAGCCTTGTAGCCCTGTACTGGCAATTGAAGGAACAACCAAGGTGGCTGATAATGCTGAACAACCAAGGTGGCTAATAATGCTGCCTTGACGATGGCATATGATCTCGAACGTGTAAAGTGAGAGAGATAAAATAAGAAAGGATATGATGGTCATCAGAATATTTATCATAGAGTCCATTAGCGGAGTAATCCCATAATGTCTAAGTGCCACTGAGTACCTCGATAAGATTCAATACGAATTTACTAGTTCCTCAAAGGCATATGATGTGACTATTATTAAAAACTGCTACTTAAAGTATGCTATCTTTAGAATAAGAGAGCAAATCCGTTTGTGGATTCTGGGAGGGGCAAAGCATTTAGCCAAGCTGCTGTAAGTTTAGGTTTTTTTGGAGTAGGACAATTGTGCCACCATATTTTTTGTTTCCTTTCCTAGTGTGGTGGTTTTTTTTGTACTCCAGCCCTTTCAGACGCTCATCTTCTTATTTAATATAACATGCAATTCTCTTGCCAGTATAAAAAACATTTACGCTAATGAAGGCTCTGTAGTCCTTTGAGGCTTCATCTGTGATGATACTTACCTTTCAAGTCCTGTTGTGCCCCATGACTATACCATCTCTTACCTGTACATCTCATCAACTTAAACATATTCGTCCCTTAGGCTATTCTTAACACTGAGGGCTGATTTGTTGACTAGGGAGTTCATTTTCTCCTCAATCCCCTGCACTACCCCTCTGACCCTTGTCACCAAATTGTTAGATTCTATGGTGCCTAGGATCAATTCCTAAGCCCCTAAAATACTAATCCGTAACTGGAAAACCTCGATGATGAGTAGATCAGTTCTACTGAGAGGAATAAGGAAACATATATTTTGTGTTGTTGCGTTGACGTGTCCTGGCTTAGCATTGGTGGACAGGTGGAGCGTGGCCATCGCTAGAGTCACCTTCATTGCCCTACAGAGGAACAACAGGCACTAGGAACTGGGTCGCCGTTGGTTATTACGCTTCCAGTCACTCTGACGGTTAGGTGATGGGGCCTCTTTGTGGGATTAGGGTTTAGAGTGAGATAGTAGCGTTAGTCTTTCATACGACCCCTTCCTTAATCTTTTATATATAGCGTTGTGTGACCGGGGGCTCCAACTGACGTCAGCGTGGGCCATCTCAATCAAGGATCCGATTAAGGAGATGATTAGTTATGTTTAGTCCAATCTAGTCACTAATGACCAACTATAGAGGACACACCCAACACAAATCAACCCTGAACGGCATATTTCTCCACCTAATGAACTCTACACTATTTATAGTGTGTCTATAGCACAAAAAAGTAATTTACACGTCCATATAGCCTCATTGGTAAGAATAGCCTTAGAACCAAGACACACGCCGGTGTTTCTCTCGGAGAAAAATGCAGACCTGCACCTGGATGTGTAAATCTGAATCCTGGAGTGAACTGTGCAGCCACTGCGCTGCACTTCATTGTTTGAGTACCATGAAATTTGATTTGATGCAGCAGCTAAGCCAGCAGGGAGCATGCATCAGACTCGACAAGGGCTGAGCCTATGCATGGCAGTGATTTCCATGTTGGGAACTGCGAAGGGTGACGAAGAGAACTGGGCATTCAGATTTCAGAGGCTGACGAACGTTTGCAGGCCCCGGAGGCACACTATTTCGGTCAGGATTTCCTTTTTTCACCAACTGGTCTCGTCTTGGTTGTTGCAAAGTCTATATACTGTACTGCTTCGTACTATGCCTTCTGCTGTGCATAAGCAGGGAATTCTCTTTGGGTTGGGGGTCCCTAGCTCGTCCGGGACAATCGGCAGCTGTGTATGCGCATCAGCAGCAAAGCTATTCAGCAGGAGATGCTGTCGCGGAAGTGGAACTGTGTGTGAATGTTTCATCCAAGTTTGGATAGTGATTTAACGTATTTCGTAGAGGTGTAGTATTTTAAAGTCCTGGCACTCCTGGGGCTTCACTGGTTGGGCATCTCCTACTACAGTTTTGATTATCTAATCAGTGATTTAACACTGTAGTACTGAATACTGATTAAACTAAACCACCTCCGGCACTCAAGAGCGAGCCAGCCACACTGTGAGACTGAGGACAGCTTCATTTGTTTCAAATTTCCGAACGCAGACGTAGAGTGTTGCTGCATTTGAGCATTTGCTGAGCTCTCAATTTCCATAGTACTGTATACCGTACTGTGGCGATGGCACAGTGTGATTCCATCTGAGAGACTGTCGGGTGAATATGAACGAGTACCGTAGTAGCTTGCACAGTACGAGAGAGTTGTTTGCGCTGCGCTGATCCTTTTCTCTATGTTACACAAGCAAAGTGGTCCTGACTTCCTGAGCTGAGGCCCTTATTAACTCTGATCTGATGAGCAAATAAATGTCTGTAGAGGGCACAGACATAGAACATTGGCAGCCAGAGCACACACAAGACTAGCAGCGAATATACATGTATTATCTATATTCTTGTTTGAATAATTTTGCGTTTTAATTAGGAAGCTCACACTTATTACACTCACAGTGGTTGTTGCTCTATCTCCATGTGATGAAAACTGGCCTTGTTGCCTGCAGCTGTAGATGATGATGAATGCGCATGGCCGAATGGGCTCAGTCAGATGTCTCTACAGCTCTTCTTTTGTTTGGATGATTCCTCTTGGTTCGGATGCGATTATTTGCGATTCGCACGGCTCACTCGTGCTGCAAGACATAACTAGGGCGGTTATGATGCTGTTGCTGACGAGCGACCATCCACGGATAATGCATGTGCGGACGACGATTCCACCGCACTGCACTGCGCTGCAACTGGATGCAGCACAACCGGCACCAGTACCATAGCATGTGGCCGTTAATGGGGTGTCCTGCGCTTTTGTTGCTCTACTGCTCTGAGAAACAAGAGACAGACCGCACGTTCTAGGACTACGAGTAGTACTACAAACAACACACAGGAAAAGTAGGGCAGTGGATCGGGTTCATTCCGTGGCTCTTTGAAACCTGTGTTCTGTTCATTTGCCGTACGTCCATGACACTCTACTTTTGATTCAAATTTGAACTGAGTTACATCCGTAATAAGATTACTAGAACAGCTATAGACTCTCTTAATTTTAAGTATTGGGCGGAGGCCGAACGTGACCCTCATCATGGAGCGAAAAGGCCTTCGACTCGTCGCGTTGCTTCGACTAAACAGTATGCAGGACAGTAGGTGAATAGGCCTTTGACTCTTCAATCGACAATAACGGAAGACGAAGTCAAGCAGAGGCCCTAGGATAGTCGATATACAGGCCAAGGGCTTCGCCAAGACGCCTACACAGCAACCTGCGCCATACATCTGCCAAGGGGGAGAGAAGGGCGCAGAGTCGCGAAGGCTTCGAAGGTGGCTGTGAAGGCTATGAGGCGACCAGTACATCGTAGGCCCACCAGAGAACGCTTCCGGAGGCCCACCTATCAATGTAGTGTATGGGTGTGTTATTTAGTGTGCGCCGCCTACAGGGAGCACGTCGTTGTAATTACCCCGTTACGCGGAATATTCTTCGGATATAGCTAGTGAACGGGGGCAGTATCGTACTTTGGACCACATACACCCGGACGGCCCTATAAAAACACTCGTCCTATAGTTGCACAGGACACACAAACGATAATCTACGGTTCCCCCTCAATGTCTTGTCGCTCTCTTGTGTCCATCGCTTTTGTCTCTGAGTGTTTGGGTCCACCTGACCACGTGTCAGAACCCAACATTTGACACCCACCATTTACACGATGAAGACTAAACCCACGACGCCTCACAAGGAAACACACCCGACCCAGCTCACCAGCCAATGTCGACGATGCGGGGACCGCCCTCGCTGCCAAGAAAGGCAGGGTAGACTTCGCTAGCGACGTCCCACAAGGCAACCCAAAAACCACCACTGAACCGCAAGGCGGATATCCTCTTGCAAAGTAGAAGGAGCTTGTCGTTTCTGTTGAAGACGGATGGGTCCATACCACCAGCTCAGACCACCCCTCACTCAGCCCAAAGATCCAAGCCAAAATCTGGCCAGACCTCACCAAGAATTTGCCATCGGTCCCTTAGGTTTCAATGTAGCGGCAAGCCGCTGGCACGAGCCATTCGAAGAAACTGGCGAAGACCTACAAGACAGGTTAGACCTCAGCACCAGTGCCGAAGAACAACTCTTGCTCAAAAGCCTTCACATTTGCAATTGCAATTTCTAGAAGCAAAGGGTTGTCCTCGCAGCCAAGAAGCAGCGCAACAAAGTCTAGACCAGGATCCACAACCTAATTCAACAAGAAAAAGAGCGTCCACTAGCTCTTGAACAAGAAATTGCACACCTCCAAGCCCAACAGAATCCAGCTCACCCCTCGCATAGTAGAGCAAGACTGAGCAACTTTGATGAGGTCAGACAGACTCCACAGAACGACGCCTTCCAGGCATTCAATTTAACTGACTACAAGTGCCCACTCTTAGCAAGACTACAAGCAATACCTAGGCCAAGCAATTGCAGAGCAGGAAACTAGCCGAAATACAACAGAAAGTTCTCGACCCTTTGCAGTTCACCATGAGTTATCAGGTGGCCTCTTCAGAGGGAGACGATAATGGAATGGCGAAATCACTTATAATCGCCCTCGAAGGTCCCGCTCTAACATGGTACACCAGACTACCATCGCTCTTGATCGACTCATGTGCAGCCCTTCAGGAGAAATTCCTCAACTTCTAGGCATACATGCCATAGACTAACACTCACAGAATTATCACTATGTAGGCAGCTGGAGAGGGAGAGCCTCCACGATTATTATAATAAGTTCTTGTCACTCAAGTCTCAACTACCGTTAATTGAGGACGGAATCGCCATCCACTACACTATCAGTGGCCTCCATGTAGGTTAGTTATATAGTCATTGCACCCAAGATCCCCCAACAACCCTTTAAGAACTCTACCAACTATTCGAGACATATGCACGGTCCGAGGACCTCCATTACCGCAAGATCGAGGCACAATGCAAACCGTGGGAGCCCTCGCATCTGGGAAACTCAAAAGACATGGTTAAGAGGACAACAACCACCACCGCCTTACCAGCAAGTCAACACTATCAACCACCAGCAGCAATTCGAAGGTCCCCCTCGCAACTACAACCACAACTAACAACCAGGAAGAGGTGACAGAACGCCAAGGGCAAGAGGCATGGTCGTGGCCCCACCCGTGACCGCAAACTGTACTGTGTTTTCTAGGGCGAGGACACTAGCCACTCAACTAGGGACTGCCATGCCTCCAAGGAAACCAAGAAAGAATGGAGGCCAAAAGGGTAGCGAGGGGATCAACAACCGAAGGCTATAAACCATAATTTCCAACCCCAATTCCACCACCCGTACCAAGAAAGATACCAACCCTACCAATAGTATCAACAAAAATTACCAGTCCCTGGATAACCACCCAGAAATACTACAGCTCCCCCTCCACCTCAACCAATCCAATAACAAAGGCAGCTACCCCCTTCGCCACACAAAGAGCAAGACGATTATCCCCAGCCTCTGGTTCACGACATAATAAATGTGATCAGCAGAGGCTCCAACGTAGACTTCGACAAAAAAGACAGAGAAAAGATTACTATCGAAGTACCAATCACGTCACCATCAACATGTTGGTTGTTAAGACAAAATGGCCACACGTCCCTTGATGTTTGATGCAAACAACATCAACCTTCGCAACATCCCACACACAGTCACAATGGTTGTCAGCTGCAACACAGTAGGTTTGGTTTGTGTTCGGATGAGGATGATATAAAATCATAGAGACACTATATATATATAGTGTCTCTATGATTTTATAACCATCAAACTTTCTTAAATTTGATTAGATTTATAGAAAATATTAGCAATGTCATCTCTAAATAAGTTTATTGTTAAAATAGATTCAATAATAATATATCTAGTGATAATAATTATGAACTATAGATACAATCCATTCTTGTATATATATATTTGGTCAAAGTTACACATGTTTGTGACTCTTCGGGAAACGACAACGATGCTTATTTTCGAACGGAGGGAGGTTGCAAGATTCCAGGGGCTAGGAGCTCCAACATACGTGATCCAAGTAAAAATTAGAAGAGGAACGTATCTAGTACTGTATGTTTGTTATTAATTCATGATCCAACGTTGATATCTGGCCCGCCGGAAGAGGGAAGAGTCGCCCATTCACCCAGGCTAAAAGAACAAATCAGCCACTATCACCTCATGTCAGTGTGGTTGTTGCACCTGCTAGCTGCAGCTCCGAAAACCAATAAACAGGCATAGGGTACTGCACACTTGTACCACTCCTGAAAACACTATACTGTAGACACGAGTATAATATTAGGGCTATGATGTATGTGTGTTCTCAACGGTTGAGAAGCTAGATACTGCCCAATAGAAAATATGGGTCTCTATATGTTATAAAAGTACAGTGCTATCACAATCACTACTAAACTTTGATTTAACAAATGTAGGAGTATGTCAGTTTAAGAAGGTCAGAAGTACATGTAGCTCAATTAGGTACCAAAATAAATACTGCAAGCTAAGACAACACCTGATCATCTATCAGTCTGTACGATTTGAAAAGATCCAGCAGGGCCGGAGCAGTTGTCACCTGCTTTGTACTTAACAAGTGGTAAACAAATGCATGGCACACCGCGACAGGGGCTGCATGCCTGAACTTTCGGGATAATTAACATTGCTTGTTTAGCAGCGATATGATGGTATAGGATCGGAACACTGTTTAGTTTTACTCTGAGCACTGACGAGAGCACAGGCAAGTGATGAGGAAGAAGCAACGGCCGGACGGAAACAAAATTTACAGTGTTGGATTGACAGACATGGAGACGGACATGCTGCATGCATGCATGCATCTTGATCGATGCTAACAAACAAGGTCGGCATTGTAGGCGGGATCCGATATGTCTCCGATAGATCCTGTTGGGTTTCGAAATTTGAAGGTATGGAGTAGTGCAAGCAGTTGTACTGCTCACTCAGTCCCAAAATAGTTAGTACTTTATCTAGAATCTTGATAAATATTTGTCTGCATTCACAGCTAAAAGTGTCAATAATTTTAGAAGGAAGAGATAGTACAATTACAAAGTATGGTGCAGCAGGTGTGTGTATGATGAGATACTATAAAATTTAAGGACGCATCGGATTTGGATCAACCTTTATTTTTAAACTAAAATTACTTAAGGACTCAAATGAAAATATGAAAAAACATTTGAATCACAAAACAATTACCGCCCCTAATTATACTCGCTTCCTAGTCAAAGTTATATTTTTTTCATAAAGGTACTACTAGCATCCGAGTGAAATAACAGTGTCCAAACGCTCCACTGCTCTTCTACCAAATTCCAAACTACATGCCCGCTGCCACCTTGGGCACCTCCACTGCTGAGCTCGTCTCCAATTGAACCGCGTCTGCCATTGGGCTGGGCCACGGGCCTTGGGCCCCTCCCTTCACTAAGGATGTTTCAGCAGTTATTCTATCATATTTTCTATCTTATATTCTATTTTAACAGTATATAATGTAAAACCTTAATTTTACACGATCTGCTGCGAACGACCTAAGCCCGCTGGGTTTCAGTAGCCACACAGCGCGGGATCGTGCAACGACGGTGTCGTCGAAACCCCAGTCGAAACCCCCTGACAAGAAAGGGAGGCACTCACTAGTACACAGAAGCTCTATAGTGGCGGTTCTAAACCTATTTACACAGGCGTTTTTCAGTACCGCCAGTGCTAGGGGTCAGTGGAAATCAGCATTTCCACTGGCGGTTATTTTGGAACCGCCAGTGAAAAGTGCATTTTCACTGGCGGTTTTCTTAAGGAACCGCCAGTGAAAAGTGCATTTCCACTGGCGGCTGAATAAAGAAAACCGCCAGTGAAAATGCATTTCCACTGGCGGTTTTATAAAGCAAACCGCCAGTGGAAATGCACTTTTCACTGGCGGTTTTCTTTATTTAGCCGCCAGTGGAAGTTTTCCCGCCTTTTTTCAAAATTTTAAACAATACTGAATTATATATATATTTATTTACACACACACAAACATATATATATATATATATATCTATATTGATATTGAAAGCAACATATATACATTTATATACATCAAAGTATTCTGTTTACAACCATATATGCTTCATGCATTCTATACATCATAAGTTTTCACCTAAGCTCTAATAACTATCTCGGCTAAGAGATAATCTACTAATTTCTGTTAGTATTCTAAACTCTGGCAAAGCTAATGTCCCGGAAGCATCGTGATATTTTCCTTCTGCGGGAATGACCTCTTTCAATATGAATGTGCAGAGGTCCTCGACTATGCCATACAATGCCGCTTCGGTCAAGTTCTCCGGGTTTCCTCGTTGAAATTGCTGTAAAGGAATTTTATAAACATCATCTATTTATACTCAATAATAACACATTTGCATCTTTAATGACATAAATACATACTTGACTATTACTAATAATACCTTGTCAGGGTTCGTGATGTATCGTCCGTTCACTCTCATGAACTCGCACGCATAGAATCCACATAGGACCGATCCTTGTGGTTGCTTGTGGCACTACATAACGGGAGATTGGTTATTTAGTTGCAACATTGTGTATGATATGTATTCATAAAATCACATACTTACCGGCCAGTGATGATGGATGTCTAGTGGCACGCCTTTTTTCGACAGGTCGTACTTTCCACCTCTCATCTTATAGAATCTATAAGCCCTGTGATCTCAAATAGAATCACCATGTTATTCTCAAATTTTAATCGATAAAAGTATGCATGCATAGAAAAGGCTTACAGCTCTAAGATGCTGAGGAATTCTGCATATGTCGAAGGGTCGAAGTTCAAGGAGTCGAGCACCAGCACCTTTCCAACCTTAGGATAAATGAGGAAGCATATCCAGTGGTCCCTGTACGAATCAAATTTGTGATGCATGTGTATTGAAATTATTGATTTTATTTATGCAAAATCACACTTACTTAAAGTTGTACGGGGCCATTATGGCTTCCCTGTCTTGAAATTGAAGCATTGCATGTCCTATATAGGTGGCGTATCGAGCTTCAAAATCCTTCTTCATATCCTTTATACGCTTCTCAACTTCTTCGTCCGTCTTTCCCCGTAATTCATCGTTGTCTTTCCCGATTCTAAAAGTGTGGCTTTCCTCGGATATAAGTATTGGGTTGAGATACCCAACCCTTTTACTGGCACTAGCATTGGGCTTGGTACCGTAAAGGATCTCCTGCTGATCATGTTGCATTCTGCAAGTCACACGTGCATGTCAGATATTGAAATTTTATACAGCTCACTAATAATAACACACATATGTGGAAGTATGAGCGACACTTACAATGCAAACATCGTTACAAGTTGCACGTCGAGTCTCTGAAGGTTCATCATTAACCACATGTCCTCGAATGTAACAACGGCCTTTTGGTCCGAACCAATAAAAGCATGGTCTGGTATATGCACACTGATGGTGTTGATGCCAACCGATGATGCCCGCATGTACCAGTCATGCAACCTTTTAACACCAGCCGGGACCTTTCTTAGTTTCTCAAGAGGTAGCAGAGGTCTGCCCGACACATATTTTTTAGGCACGTTTTTGTAATCTGCCTTAGTTGGCTTCTTTATCTTTGCGGCCATTGCCTCAGCCTTTTTTGCAGACTCCTCGTGCTTGGCCAAATCAACAGTTTGTGACGTGAGGCTCCGTCCAATCCCTTTCAAAAACCGAGCTGTGCCAGCAGTAGTAGCTTTACTCTTATTTTTCTGATACGGGGACACCAATTTTGGAATAGGAAGTTTAGATTTCTTTGATGGCCTTGGATCCTTTGATGGTTGTGGAGAAGGTGGATCCCTTGATGGTGGCGTAGAGAGTGGGTCACCAAGAGGATGGGGAGGAGAAGGTGGTGGAGCCCTGAATGGTGATGCTTGTGGCGGAGACGGTGGGTCAGAAAAAGGATGAGGAGCAGCATGTGAAGTTTGAGGAGGTGAGGATGATGGATGTACAATAGGAACAAAAATTTGAGAAGGCGGAGACGGTTGGGCCTGCGACGCCTGCGACGAATTCGACCAATCAAGCAATTCGACATCCCTTCGAGGCCAAAGGATAAAATTCTTGATAGCTTGTCCAAGTTTCTCGATACCTTCGGGCCCAGGGATGTCTAGCATGTCGTCCTCGGATCCTTGGACGACCGACGTCACTTCTACTTTGCAATAATCATCTGGAATATCGTTTCCATGGAACTTACGTCCTGGGATCGCAAGGCCTGTGGCTACTTTCTTTGTACGTTTATTGTTAATACCATATCTTATAACCAGTGTGCACGCCACAGGCCTTGTGATGTCATCAACTGGATAACGGTCCTTATTTCCCGTTGAAGCAACAGAGCTTGGTAATGTCGTACAATCTGTGGAAGCCGGCGGTTGAGCTGCTGGAATTATTTGTATTTGTGGAGTGGTCATCTGTTGAACAGACATCGCACTCGCCAACTGTTGCATCAATTCTGGAGGAGGATTCGATAGCATTTGAGACATCATGGCTTTGAACTCTTTCTTGGCCTCCTCCTTAAAATAATCCGCCATCTCTTCCTTTTATCGATCACGTTTCCTGTACAGACCTTCCCACTGTTGTCCGAATCCTTCCTTCCATCCTTCCTTAGACGAGATTCCTCGTACACGGCCAGGATGCTCAGGGTTACCGAGACCAGCCGTTAGGATGTCTCTTTCCCTTTGTGGCTTAAAAGTTCCTTCGCTCTGCTTAGCTGCCATTGTATATATGTTTTTTGCCGCTTCTTCGACAATGGGATCATCAAAAGATACACCGGTCTCGGTTTCCCTTGGTTTTCTAGCACGGAGCCAATTTGCCGCCCTTTCACCAAGTTGCTCGGACAGCGTCGGCAACCCTGCGGCCTTCTTCTCGGCGTCTTCTTGTCTCCATTTAGGAACCTGACGCTTGTAACCACCTGTGCCTAGGTGGTGGCGGTACTTGTTCTTCTTTGATAGTTCTGAATTTGCCTCACTTAGAGATATGAAATCAGGGCTGCTCCTCTGCTCTAGAAATACTGCCCACTGACCTGCTGAGATTTTATATTTTTTGGTCGGGTCCAGACCTTTCTTTGCAAACTTTGTGTTCATCTCAGACCTCCAGTTTCGGAAATTGATTGCAAGCTACTTCATCGTGTATTCCTTCACGAGTTCTTCTGAACCCCGAGGCAGAACAAACCTCATTAATAGCTTATTCCATATTTGATTCTTGACATCATCTGACACATCTCTCCACTGTCGTATTGTTATGTCAAGATTATCTCTAACAAAAAACCCAAGTGCATTCCGGAACTTAGGTAGTGCCTCTTCTGGAGCTAGGGGCTGACCTTTCGGGCTCACGTCTGAGATTTTGTATGTTTTGTCGGGAAACTTGTTCAGCCCCCTGTCACCTCTTTTTTGATCGCTCTGCTTCCTTTTCCTTGACGTCTCGGTTGTTGTCTTGGTCTGTTCCGGTGCATCTTGGGTCGGCTCCGGTACGTCTTCGTTTCGTGCCACGGCTTCTTCGAGTATCGCACGAAATTCAGACACGACCTCCTATTCATGTAATAAAATGCACAAGAGATCATGCATGTGAAATCAGTAGGGTACACATACGAAGCTAAAGATGCGTACTTTTACCTCAGCTTCTTGTGGATCATAAGTAGGGTCACGTTGCAACTCACGGAGAGCGGCCCTATCTATGCTAGTGGTAGGAAAAGGGTCGCTAGGCGTTTCATATCCTTCACTGCTGGATTGTTCTTGAGCAACACTCTTGTCCATGTGCTCGGGCACTAAATCTTGGTCCTTGATCGGAGAACTCATTGAGCTATATATATACAAATACATAAGCAATAATTAAATACATATTAACACATATTAACGTAAGCAATAATTAAATTCATATTAACAAATAGTATAATTAAATACATCCTCAGGCACTAAACCCTTAACCCTAACCCTAACCCTAAACCCTAACCCTAAACCCTTAACCCTAACCCTAACCCAAAACCCGAACCCTTAACCCAAAACCCGAACCCTTAACCCAAAACCCGAACCCTTAACCCTAAACCCTAACCCTAACCCTAACTATAACCCTTAACCCTAACCCTAACCCAAAACCCGAACCCTTAACCCAAAACCCGAACCCTTAACCCTAACCCTAACCCTAACCCTAACCCTAAACCCTAACCCTTAACCCTAACCCTAACCCTAACTATAACCCTTAACCCTTAACCCTAACCCTAACCCAAAACCCGAACCCTTAACCCAAAACCTGAACCCTTAACCCTAAACCCTAACCCTAACTATAACCCTTAACCCTAACCCTAACCCTAACCCAAAACCCGAACCCTTAACCCAAAACCCGAACCCTTAACCCTAACCCTAACCCTAACCCTAAACCCTAACCCTTAACCCTAACCCTAACCCTAACCCTAACCCTTAACCATAACCCTAACCCTAAACCGTAACCATATAGTATCGTATAGTTGTATAGTATCGTGTAGGACGGGGAGAGAGTCGCATAGGACGTATAAAGAGGGAGAGAGGGAGAATCGTATGGATATTATCGAGTTACGTATAGAGAGGGAGGGAGGGAGAGTCGTATAGGACGAGGAGAGGGAGAGAGGGAGAGTCGCATAGGACGTATAGAGAGGGAGAGAGGGAGAGTCGTACGGAAATTATCGAGTTCAGATCGAATTCGGATCGGATCGGATACGTATATTATCGAGTTGTGACGGATAAAATTACAATGTATATATTCAACATACATTTGAACACATATGAACACACATATATATATTGAACACATACATTTGAACACATATGAACACACATATATATTGAACACATACATTTGAACACATATGAACACATATATATATTGAACACATACATTTGAACACATATGAACACACATATGAATAAAAATAAGTATTGTATGAATACTCTCATCTCCTCTCCTCTCTCTATCTCTCTCCTCTCCCTCCTCTCTCTCTCTCACCCTCCTCTCCCTCCCTCTATCTATCTCCTCTCCCTCTATCTCTCTCCCTCTCTCTATCTCTCTCCTCTCCCTCCTCTCTCTCTCTCACCCTCCTCTCCCTCCCTCTATCTCTCTCCATCTCCCTCCTCTCTCTTCCCTCTCCCTCTCCTTCCTCTCTCTTCCTCCCTCTCGGCGGCGGCGGCGCGTGCGCCCTCCTCTCTCTCTCTCTCTCTGCAGAGACGCGCGCAGGGGTCTCCCTCTCTTCCCTCTTCCTCCTCTCTCTTCCCTCTCACTCTCTCACTCTTCCTAGCCTTAGGGTTTAGCCGCGCGGCGGCGGCGGCGGCGTGCGCCCGCGTGCGCGGCGGCGGCGCGCATGGCGGCGAGCGATCATAGACGAAGAAAGGGAGAGAGAGAGAGAAGAACTTACCTACGGCGCGGGGACGATGACGTGGACGACGGCGTGAACGACGGCGGCGCACGGCGGAGAAAATCGCCGGGCGAAAATTTTGGCAGCCTGACGGCGGGAAGATGGAAAGACAGGGCGCCAGAGACTTAGTGAAATTTTTCGGCCCCGCGCGCGCTCCTTTATATAGGAGATATTTCTACTGGCGGTTGACAATGAAAACCGCCAGTAGAAATCATTTCTACTGGCGGTTGTCATAGAGAACCGCCAGTAGAAATGCCATCCACAGACTGTGGAGGCCATTTCTACTGGCGGTTTTCATCGACAACCGCCAGTAAAAATGATTTCTACTAGCGGTTTTCATTGTCAACCGCCAGTAGAAATGTTTTTAGTATATTATTTTTTATTGTATATTCATACATTAAGTATATAAATTTTTGTACATATTAAATATATAAATATATATATTTAGTATACATAATATATATATTTATATATTACTTCTCTCTCTCTCCCCTCTCTCTCCCCTCTCTCTCTCCTCTCTCTCCTCTCTCTCCCCTCTCCCTCCTCTCTCTCCCCTCTCCCTCCTCTCTCTTCCCTCTCTCTCCCTCCTCTATCTCTCCCTCTCTCTCTCCTCTCTCTCCTCTCCCTAGCTCCTCTCTCTCTCTCTATCCTCTCTCTCCTCTCTCTCCTCTCCCTAGCTCCTCTCTCTCCCCTCTCCCTCTCTCTCTCCTCTCTCTCTCTATCCTCTCTCTCTCCTCTCTCTCTCCTCTCTCTCCTCTCTCTCTCTCCTCTCTCTCTCCTCTTTCCCTCCTCTCTCTTCCCTCTCTCTCCCTCCTCTGTCACTAGAATGCCCGTTCTTGTAGTGTTTAAATACTACGTCGTCTCCTGGCTTCGCGTCTCTCATCACCATTGGTGTGAAGTTCTTTCACAAGTATCAGATCTGGTAAACATCTTTCCAAGTTCTTTTACAACATGTTCTTTGAAGATGCTTGTTTCTTACTGCCTGATATGTATATATTAGTCGAATAGTCCTCCCTGCTTTTATTTTACCTCGTTCTAGGTGATAAACCATGACGGCGGCACTCCAAAGAAAGCCAAGGTGGTGGTGGAGGATGAGGAAGAGGCGGGGTTGGAGGATGAGGAAGAGGCGACTGTGACACTATCCATGTGCAAAGTGCAAAGTGCTGCATCCGCACAGACGGTAAGTGCTGGACCTGCTCCGAGCGCATTGGCAACAATAGCTCTCTCTCCCTCTCCCTCTCCTCTCTAGAAAGTCGTGTAAAATTACATGCTTCGGTTTGTCGCTAACAATAATCAATTACATGACATGTCCTAACAATAATCAATTACATGACAACTATATAATCTAGGGAGCTATTGTTCTGCCTTGTCCATCGTGGCGTACCCAGGGCAACGAATTGCGTGGGATGCTTCGCTCAACGTTCCTTATCTTGGTTGGATGGTCTATGAAAAGAGACATGTCGTTGAACTGGTTAAAATTCTCTAAATCAGATACACCATCAACTCCTATAGCTTGTTGTTTTCCAGGAAAAACTACATGCTTCGGTTTGTCGGTGCTTTTCTTCTCATTGTTAGAAATGATCTGTTCAGCATAGAAGACCTGTGCAGCACGATTAGCAAGGATCCATGGGTCATCTTTGTAACCTACCTTACTTAGATCAAGAACTCTGACCCCATAGTTGTCTACCGTGACATGTTTGTCTTCAACCCATTGACATCGGAAAACCGAGATCTGAAATGTACCATAGTCTAGTTCCCATATGTCCTCAATAAAGCCAAAATATGTAATAATCTCACCAGTTTCATCATCTATGGCTTCGCATCGAACACCACTGTTTTGTGACATGCTCTTTTTGTCCTTGGACTTGGTACAAAATGTGAATCCACTAATGTCATAGGTTTGCCATGTTGTGACCTGGCGTGATGGTCCAGATGCCAAGCCCTTGATGGTTTGTTCTTCTATTGTTTCTCCACGTGGAATGTCATTCACCATTAGCCATGTGTTGAACCGCTGCTTATGTTGCTTCATTACCCAATCATCCGTATGCCCAGGATTTTGCTCGCGAAGCTCATTGATGTGTTGTTGGATAAATGGCTCCATTATCGTTAGCTGATGTAGGATGCTCTGATGTGCCTCAAGTACTATATCGTAATCCGGTGGGATGAAAGATTTCCGTCCCATCCTCCCGCTTCCATACAGTCTACCCTCGTGTCGTGACGGAGGCAGACCTATTGCAACCTGGTCTTTTAGGATACTATTGCAGAATGGACCTCCGGACTCAATGGCCTCTTCGGTACAGTACCCCTCTATCATGGATGCCTCGGGACGAGCACGGGTTGATACATAGCCATTCAGTATTGACATGAAACGCTCATACGTCCACATTTCATGCAAGTACATAGGACCCAATGCTTCTATTTGTGGCACCAAGTGCACCACAAGGTGCACCATAATATCAAAGAACGATGGAGGGAAACACATCTCAAACTGTGATATTGTCTCCACTGCGAATTCCTGAAGAGATGCCAACTCATCACGGCCAATTACCTTTTGTGAAATCCTGTTGAAAAAGTAGCACAACCGTGTGATTGCCATCTTTAAAAACAAAGGATTTATAGCCCTGATGGCAATAGGTAGGAATGTAGTCAGCATGACATGGCAATCATGTGAGTTGTAGTTGGTGATTGTCAGGTCTTTCATTGACACAATACTCCGTATGCTAGAGCAGAATCCGGATGGGACTTTCAAATTCTTGAGCCAAACACACATCGCATGTTTCTCATCTACATTGAGATTGTAGCTTGCTGCTGGGAGATGGTACTTTCCATTTTCTTGAAGAACGGGATGTAGTTCCTTTTTTATGCCTAAATCTACCAAGTCCATGCGTGAATTGAGCCCTTCTTTTGTTTTGCCCTTTATGTCTAGCAAGGTGCCCATTATGCTTTCAAACACGTTCTTCTGAACGTGCATACCATCGATCGCATGCCGCACATCTAACTCTTTCCAGTAAGGCAAGTACTCGAAGAAAATAGACTTCTTCTTGAATATAGCCCCCGAAGCTGGTTTGACATCCTTCCTTGTTTTTCCGTCTTTCGTCTTCTTCCCGAAAACAAACTTGATATTCCTGACTATTTCAAAAACTCTATGACCTCTATTGTTACCCGATGGAGCAGTAGAATGTAGTTCACCATTATTGTCGAAGTACTTATCCATCTTTCGCATGCGGTACCTGTGTCCTTCCAATAAAAAGCGTCTGTGCCTCATGTAAACTATCTTCCTAGATGCAGCAAGGGATACGTAAGCAGTTCCATCAATGCATACTGTGCAACCAACCTTTCCCTTAAACTGGCCTGATAATGTGAAGAGAGCAGGGTAATCGTTGATCGTAACAAAAAGAATTGCTCTCAGCGTGAATGAACCTTTACGATACTCATCCAACATTTGAACACCCGTTTCCCACAATATTTTCATATCCTCCATTAAGGGCTCCAAAAATACATCCATGTCAACTCCAGGTTGTGCAGGTCCAGAAATAAGGATGGTTAGCAAAATGTACTTCCGTTTCTGCATCAACCATGGAGGAAGGTTGTATATGGTGAGGATCACCGGCCATGTGCTATGCTTGCTGCTCCTCTCAGCAAATGGGTTCATTCCATCAGTACTCAGTGCGAACCTAACATTTCTCGGTTCATCGGCAAAGTCTCGGTGGTTGTCATTGAAATCTTGCCACTGCTTCCCATCGGCTGGATGTCGAAGCTTCCCATCGTTTTTGTGCTCATCAGAAGCATGCCAGCTCATAAGTCTGGCATCCTCAGGATTAGCGAACAAACACCTCAATCGATCGACGACGGGGAGGTACCACATCACCAAAGCAGGAATCTTTTTGAGCGCATAATAGTCTACTTCTTCTTTTTCTTTGCTCGTGGATTTTGAAGTCTTTTTTTGGGCTTTCTTTCGCTTCTTCCCTTTAGACACGGATGCAACACACTCTTCATCCTCTCGATAGTCTTTATTCGTCTTGTACCTACTTGCACCGCACTTTGGGCAGCTCTCCAAGTCTTTATAATCATCACCTCGATAAAGGATACAGTGATTTCTACACGCGTGGATCTTCTCCACACCCATAGTGAGCGGACTGATTAGTTTCTTTGCATAGTACGTGTTAGCAGGCACATTGTTCTCCTTTGGAAGCATGTCTGCGATAATACTCAAGAACGCATCGAAGCCAGCATCAGACACACCATATTTAGCTTTTAACATCAACAACTTTAGCACAGACCGGAGCGTCGTGAACTCTTTGGTACAACCCTTAGACTCGTCGTACAAAGGCTCTTCTGCTGCCTTCTTCAGGGACTCCATACCTTTCATTAAGAACATCGATTGATCTGTATGACGACGCAACATTGCCTCTAGCAACTCTGCATCTTCCTCATCCATAACACTTGGCAGAACATGAGGTCTATCATGTTCATTTCCTACAGCGTAACCATGATCAGTAACATTTTGCACTACATGTTCGCTCTGTGGAAGAGGTTGGTGTGTCTCGTGAACGAACTAAAATCTGTCGTCGATGTTCTCAGGGTTTCCAGTCGTATAAGGCGAAGAGCTACCCTCTCCATGCTTTGTCCAAATTGTGTAATCCTTCATAAATCCTCGGCATACCAGATGAGATATGATTTGTTCTGTGTCATTAAATACAGCAGCATTTTTGCAGTCCATGCATGGACAATATATGTGTTTTGTCTTTGTTCTCCAAGCATGGTTCGTAGCGACATCAATAAACCTATGGACCTCGGATATGTATGATGGATCTAGCCTTGATAAGTTATACATCCAGGATGTCCTCTCCATCACCACCTGTAAAAAAGTAACATAAAACACATGGTGAAACCCTATATCCAAAAATGTGGCTAAAATGTGAAACCCTCTCTCTCTCTCTCTCCTCTCTCTCTCTATCCTCTCTCTCCTCTCTCTCACCTCTATCTCTCTCTCCTCTATCTCTCTCTCTATGGAGGATGAGGCGGGGTTGGAGGATGAGGCGACTGTGACACTATCCATGGAGAAGGACGCGTTGGAGTGCGACATCTGCTGCCTACCCTTCCAGTCCGAAGTTTTCATGGCAAGTCAGATTACCATGCATGTATATATACAGTACATATTGATCGGTAGACTCCAGCATGATGCTCTGCTCTGTGTAAAATCAGTGCAAGAACGGGCATTCTAGATGTGCAAAGTGCTGCATCCGCACGGACGGTAAGTGCTGCACCTGCTCCGAGCGCATTGGCAACAATAGCTCTCTCTCCCTCTCCCTCTCCTCTCTAGAAAGTCGTGTAAAATTACATGCTGCACATGGAGGATGAGGAAGAGTCGGGGTTGGAGGATGAGGCGACTGTGACACTATCCATGGAGAAGGACGCGTTGGAGTGCGACATCTGCTGCCTACCCTTCCAGTCCGAAGTTTTCATGGCAAGTCAGATTACCATGCATGTATATATACAGTACATATTGATCGGTAGACTCCAGCATGATGCTCTGCTCTGTGTAAAATCAGTGCAAGAACGGGCATTCTGGATGTGCAAAGTGCTGCATCCGCACGGACGGTAAGTGCTGCACCTGCTCCGAGCGCATTGGCAACAATAGCTCTCTCTCCCTCTCCCTCTCCTCTCTAGAAAGTCGTGTAAAATTACATGCTGCACATGGAGGATGAGGAAGAGTCGGGGTTGGAGGATGAGGCGACTGTGACACTATCCATGGAGAAGGACGCGTTGGAGTGCGACATCTGCTGCCTACCCTTCCAGTCCGAAGTTTTCATGGCAAGTCAGATTACCATGCATGTATATATACAGTACATATTGATCGGTATATATACAAATGTAGTTAGACTACTTTATCTCTTCCAATAAAAGTAGTTAGACTACTTTATCTCTAACACATGGTGAAACCCTATATCCAAAATGTGGCTAAAATGGAGGAAAAATGAACAAAATTTGGCAAAAAAAAACATAAGCCAAACTTTCCTAGCAACTAATAAACAAAAAAAATTAATACCCAAACCTATCTTTAACATATGGTGAAAGCCTAGTTTCAAAATGTAGTTAAAATTGAGCAAAAATAAACAATAACTAACAATTGAAACATAATTAAACCAATCTTCTATACAACACATTCACCATTCATTAAGCAACTAAACATGAAAAAGAGAGGGAATAGACAAAAACTAACCATCTTATGCAACCTCATTTGAGGAAATAGAGAAAATTACCTAGCTATACTCTTCTCTCTCACATGTAAAACCCTAGATCCAAAATGTGGCTAAAATTGAGCAAGAATGAACAAAAATTGACAAAGAAACATAAACCAACCTTTCTTATCCACCTTCTTCCAAGAAATGAAGACCAAAACCTCCCCCCTTATATTTTTGTGAAATCTGGACCTCCAAAATCGCCTCCAATGGAAGCTGGCTGCGAGCATACAGTTCACTGTCGCGGGGAAGAAGAGGGGTATTTATAACAGACAGTTCACTGGCGGTTGGCTTGAAAAACCGCCAGTGGAAACCTATTTCCACTGGCGGTTATCTTAACACAACCGCCAGTGTAAATAGGGTATTTACACTGGCGGTTCTGTTACACCAACCGCCAGTGGAAATTGCTTTCTACTGGCGGTTCTGTTACACCAACCGCCAGTGGAAATACCCTATTTCCACTGGCGGTTGTGTTAAGATAACCGCCAGTGGAAATGGGTTTCCACTGGCGGTTCCTAAGTCGGGTCCACCTTGTTTTTTTTACTGGCGCGTGATAACTGAAACCGCCAGTGATAATTTATGGGTGCCGCAGGCTATGAGCTCTTTTCTACTAGTGACTACTACACGAATCGTTTTTTACAAACGGGGTCTATTTAAGTGGAGAACAAGCCTGCTAATACTTAGATGTTTATGAAAATCATCTTTACAAGTCGAACACTTAGAACTGTTTGCAAAAATCAATCTTGCTTAGATGTTTATGAAAATCAACATATTTACAAGTCGAACACTTAGAACCGTTTTGCAAAAATCAATCTTCTTCGTAAGCGGCTATCTAAGCCAACTGCTTGCAAAGATATTATTTAAAGACGGTTGGTCAACTACTTGCAAAAATTGATCTTTGCAAACAATCAACTTAGCTCAGTCGTTTGCAAAGAATGTTTATTTCAACCAGTCTTATTATGTCGGTCATCTACAATTTGCTATGCAGGATTCAATCAAAATTTGAATTCTAGTTTTTCCATCAAAATAAATCATGCAACAAAGTTCACGAATTTTATTCAACATAGATCATTCACAACTAAAAGTTTCATTCATGCATATTCACAATACAATGTTTCAAATGTTTTCACAATACAACCAAAATATATAATTCATCCATATACATATACACACCAAAAGTTTTGTTATTCAATCATATTCACAACAGAAGTTTTGTTATTCATTCATATACACAAAATAGATTCAAATATTTCAAAACTGCCATATGTGATGCCTCTCGATGTTAACGAGCTCCAGATGATTTTTCAAGGATCCATCATGGTAGAAGAAGAGTCATGCTTTGTGTGTTACTTCATGTTGTATAAAGTGACAAAAATCTAATACCACCGTCTCGACTCTGGTATCTTTTATTTTCCAGTATCATGGACACACGTATAACAACTATAGTTAGAATGTTATTGATAAGTATACATGTATTTGTTCGCATGATGCAACATAATATATATAGATAGATATATAGAATGATGGTGACTTACATCCTCGCAATTTGATTATACCTAACGATATAACAAAGCGCCTTGCACAAATAATATCTGCAAACTAGACTTCTAGGCGGTTGCTTGGGACAAGAAAAGTTGTAGGCAACTCTCCACTCCTTGATGTCGTCTAGGTTTTCCCTCGTACGGTTGTGATTTAATACATGTAGTTGTTACATTCAAGTAAAAATATTAATATAATCATAAGGATCAATGTAATATAAGATTGATAACTTATAAAATGTACATACTTTTCCAATCATCACACAATCAACACGTCACTATAGGAAAACAAGGAAAAAATGTCGACCAAGTTAAGAACGTCGGCTCCAATGTCTTAAATAGGTTAAGAACGTCGGTTTCTACAGACCAACGTACTTAAGTTTAAGAATGTCGGCACGCACTCTGGTCGACGTACCATGAGTTAAGAACGTTGGTCAGGGGCATGCCGACGTTCTTAAAGTGTTAAGTACGTCGGCTTTGCCCGGTCGACGTTCTTAGCTGATTTAAGTAACAGTGTGTGTGCCTTCTCTTCTCCTTTCTCTTTCTCGTGCTCTCTCGCCTGCTTCACCTCCAAGCCAAAGGTTAATATTGTTAGACATAATCTTGATTGCTTAGATGTTGTTAAGTGTGTTTATGTGTTCGTATGTACGTGTGGTGCATCAAAGTGTGTGGTCGAGCTATGTGGTCGGGCGAAGTTTTTTGGGTGAGTTGTCGGGTTGTGCGGCAATATGTGAATGATTTATATGGTAGATAATAGATTAGAAAAGTTAGCACTTATTGTCGATACCCTGGATCAGGGGTACCCCTTACTACGGTATGAAGGCATGATGCCTGTGCGGCTATCCCTAGCCACGCGAAGAACAGCCCCAAGGGTATCTCGTGAGCGGTTAAGGTGGCGTTCTCGGAGACAACATCATCGGGCCCAGACCTCCTCAAGAAGGCGCAGGACCCCTGTGCGCACAAACCGGACCCACGAAGTAAAGCAGCCTGGAGCCATTGGATGGAGTTCGGACCCCACCAAGTAATCTCCGGACCACCCATAACAAGGTCCCGGGGGAGGAAGTGTCGTGGCCTAGGCATGGGTCCGGTGTTGACGCGTGTCCGGGCTCTATCCGATACGCCTCCGCTCCTCGCTCGACCGAGGGCCCAATACTGCCACATGGCTTATTGCCCGTGACGTAGACCAGCGGGCGGAGCATGACATAAGGACTCTGGGCCGCGCGGCCTCCACATTTATTGCGGAGTGGATGCGCCGCCTGTCCACCCTGCTGACAGGTGATGTGCCCCTTCGGCATTTAATACATCCTGTCCACTCCGCTGGCAGACGGCGCCTAGGCCATATAGCAGGCGGCGTGCCCGTCTAATCCGAACAGTATGCCCGTGCTGTAGGATACGCAGATATGCTATGTCCACGAGCACTTGTGCATTACCAGGGAAGCTTCCCTAGCACACCAAGACTACGCGGACCACGGGTGTCAGAGCGCGGGAAGATTGCTCCAACAGACAACTATTGCTGCCCCAAGTCTTACATCCATTATGCTCCTAGGCCCACATGTCGGGGCTCAGCACTCTTGTACACGCCCCCCTTGAGCTATAAAAGGGGGAGCATGCAATGCTACAGGGGGGACTCAGACGCAAGTCATTCAGGCTTACACACAACTCAAGCTCTCAAGCAATACAACACACAGTGGAGTAGGGTATTACGCTCCGGCGGCCCGAACCACTCTAAACCCTTGCGTGTTCTTATGTTCATCCCTCCGATCTTTAACAAGCAAAATGCATAAGCCCTCTCCATATCTTAGGACTTAGGGCGGGTGCACTCCGCCACCCGGCCGGAGAATTTCCTCTCCGACACTTGTGATTGTTGATGTGACAATAGATTATAGATTAGAAGAGGTAGCACTTGTGATTTATATGGTCATTTTGGAGACACTACAATTAACTGTGATTGTTTATGTGATAGTAGCCCTTGTATCTCGTTCTTGTCCAATGTATGTTTAGGGAGCACCTCAAGTATAAGTTGTTGAGTGTAGAATGAGCGCCATATTCTGTCTAGCCTTTGTAGGTGTGGTGTACCTCTGATGGTAGTAATGTGCTCTTGTATACATAGATAGGGCTGGATGAAATGCTCGTGGCTCACTGGCTCGCTCGGTTTATGGTCAGCTCGGCTCGGCTCGGATCGGTTCGTTTGAATTTTTTCACGAGCTTAGCTGACATTCTAGCTCGATTCGTTAACGAGCCAGCTCGCGAGCTAAACGAGCTACCATATTCCAGCAAAACGAAACTATATGCATATCATTTACAGAATAATTGATGAACATGTTATATATATGTGAGGTGTCTATGGCCTATGAATTAAACTAATGATTAATGAACTATGTCTATGTGTTAATTTGGTCTATGCAAATATAATTATGGGTTAAACTAATGAACATGTATGTGAATTGTGAATTAATGAGTGATGGATTGTGCTAATTTGGTGTTACATTGACGTGGTTTGTGAAACTATGAGTATAGTTACTATTTTCTATTGTTAAATTAGTTTAAAGTTAACTAAAAATAATTATTATGTATATATTAATTTTTTCTGCTCTAGCTCGCGAGCTAAACGAGCCAGCTCGAGCTCATAAACGAGCCGAGCCGAGCTGGCTCGTTAGCTTAACGAGCTAGCTCAAACTCGGACGAGCCGAGCCGAGCTGGCTCGTTATCCACCCCTATGTACATCTATGTTACATAGATGTACATGTGAATGATTTATATGGTAGATAATAGATTAGAAGACGTAATCTAAAGCCTTTGCATGTCAAATAATAGGATTGTCAAGATTACGATCATGTTTTTGCATTAATGACACATCCATTCATATACGACGTTTTTTATTTATACAGCTAACATAACTCTAGTGAGGGATTTTTTTGTCACACCCGGTTTTAAGGAACAAAGCCGGGTGCATCTCATACATGCGTCAAAGAAGACAACATATATAATAACAGAGTGTATAGAGATAAATGTTATAAAACATCAGAGTACTTATTACATAGCGGAAGACTTATTACAAAATAAAGGAATAAATATAAAACGAACTAAGGATCGTCGGCGCCAATGTCAACTGAGAAACGCCACCTAGATCAAGTCGAAAGCCTCGGTGTTAGGCGGCTCCTCTTCGACTGTCACACCCGGTTTTAAAGGACAAAGCCGGGTGCATCTCATACATGCGCCAAGAAGACAACATATATAATAACAGAGTGTATAGAGATAAATGTCATTAAACATCAGAGTATTTATTACATAGCGGAAGACTTATTACAAAATAAAGATAAATATAAAACGAACTAAGGATCGACGGCGCCAATGTCAACTGAGAAACGCCACCTAGATCAAGTCGAATGCCTCAGTGTTAGGCGGCTCCTCTTCGACCACCTGTTCTTCTCCTGTGGGGGGGGTGTGAGACAGCAAGAGTGAGCTCACATACGTTCATAGCTCAACAAGTCGTGGGGAATAATGTGGCATGAACTCACCAAAGGTGGGAGTTCATGAAGTGTAAGGTTGATCAATGAGATAGAGGCTGAAGCTGAGCATTGCTTTTATAAGTTGGTCAAAATTTTATTAGCAATTACTAAGTGTAAGTAAATACCAAACCTTAATAATAATAAAGAAAAGTAATAGTAAAATAATCCCAAATGCGATGCAAATGTCAAATTGAATTTAAGTTCCATAATTAATCATGTGAGGGTCCGAGCCGCTCATGACCGTGAGCACGGCTAGTATACTAGTTTTACACTCTGCAGAGGTTGCGCATCTTTACCCATAAGTCATGTTACCCATCTGCCAAGAGACGGCCAATCCCATACACCTCTACCGAGGAGGCGAGGCAGGGTAACACTACGAGGCCTTTACAAAGTTCCACTAGCTTCAGAAATCCCGCTACAGTTTATAGGAAGCTCCAGTGCAGGGTTCTTGTCTGACCGCCATCGCAGCAAAATCAACCAAGGACCTCCCTACATTGACCACTCCCCTACTGCCCTTGCCCCTTTCGGGTAAGGAAGACCTCCACTAGCTTTCCTAGTTAATCAGCCAAGGGCGTCCCATTAAACCCTTGTGGTAGCACTGTTTTCCCGGGTGGTCGCTCCATGTTCCCATTAATTTAATGACCTTAACATGAACAGTAATAATAACAAGATAATAACATAATAATCATGAATAGTGTGCCTCCATACCCAATCCTCATAAAGCAATAGCAAGTACTACCCAAAGATATTTCAGGGGTGAACAAGGTATAGAGGTAATCAAAACTGGGGTAACATAAAGGATCCCATCAAAATTAACCTATGTAGATCATTAAAATTAATAAGAACATGGCTGGGAAAAGTAAGTGATCAAGGGCACAACTTGCCTGGGACTTGAGATTCCAGGTACCAACTTGCTCTTCAGGTGACACGTGTCCTCACTGCTAAATGTAGCATTACAGACAAGCATGGTATATGCAAAATTAACATCACACCAAACATAAGAATAAACTACATAATAATAATCTACGCGTCGATACGAGATCGTGGGTTCGAGAACGACTAAAATCGAAGTTACGGTTGTGAAGTTATGGTTTTCCGAAGATCCACGTGGTTAAATATAGAATAGACTAAGTGCAACATTTTAACCTCTATCTCATGACAAAACACAGTTACCAGATGATAATAGATATTATTGTGAGACAAATTCAACTAGAATGGATTAAAACGGAGTTACGATTATTGAGTTATGAATTTCTGAAATTATTTAGCACCTAGAATAGATTAAATCAATTGAGCAATTTTAAATCAAGTTTCATGGTTAAACAAAGGTACTAGGTGATAAACAATATTAATACAAAATTATTGCAACTGGAATGACTCAATTTGGAGTTAGAATGAATTAACTATGAATTTCACAAGTTTCTAGAATTATTTTTGTATTAAAAATCAATTTCTGTAATTAAATATCCATTTTCATTGTTCTCTGGACCGAGCACTAATTACAGAGAACCCTGGGGGCAAATCCATAAGTTTTCCCCAGACTCAGACAACCTGCTGGTGGACGGCGCGTTGATTGTATAAAAGTGCGGGGGCTCTTTTGTAAAACAAGTGTGGCTGTTAATCCTGTTATAACGTGCAGACAACCCAGACCCCACATCACGCGATCTGCGGTTGGGATTAGATCTCGAACCGGTATGCGCCATCAGCCACGAGATCGAGATCCAATGGATCGGATTTTATGAAACTCAAACTAACCACATCCGCCCGATACAAGATCTACGACACCTGCTCTACCCCTCATCTCTCATGCCTAACCGAATCTAGACCGCCCATCTCACACACAACGGTCCACCAGGCTTCTTCTTGCCCCCGACCAAAAAGAACGGCGGCCAGGGATCCACGGCGGCGCCATGGCCGATACCCCCCGATCCCCCACACACGGCTGCACAACTCGAATCCTGAGAGTACTACGTGATGAGAAGGCGAAGGTGAACACCAATGAGGGTCTTACCAAGGGATGGGAGGGCGCAGAGACCCAGTGACGGTGGATGGCGGCGCCGCGGTGGTTCTTTGGCTCCGGCGAGCAATTATCCATCAACGAGACCCACAACGGGCCCCAGGAAGCTCCGCCCAGATTCCACGCGCGCCGATGATCCTCCAGGGTCGCCCACTGAGGCCTAACCGATGTTATGGACGAAGGTAGACTGCGGCGGGATCTGGCTTGCTCCACCATCTGCCCGCATGGATCTCACGGAGGCGAAATTCGATGGAATCCCATGGCAACTTGTTGGATGGGCAACGGCGTAGGCGTTCTGTATTTATCCCAAGCGAGGAAGATCCAGAACCCGACGATCACGGCGTTCACCCACGGATTCCGCACACGATTGCAACAGTTCGATCCGAACCTCACGGACCTGAGCGCTCGTGGGGGAAGAAGGATTGACTGCCGAGGGGGCCCACAAGGCATTGAGGAAGGGAGCGCGAGCACGCGGGCTGAGGGGCTGGATAGTGGGGCCCAGGTGTCTGTCCCCAGCTGACAAGTGCTAGGACGGCGTGTGCGCCAGCCCGCGGGGCCCAAATGTCTGTGCCCGCGCGTGTGGACACAAGGTAGATGGCCGCTTGGGCTGAGGGAAAGGGATTTTGGCCCAGTAGCGCAGGCAGCTCATTTTTCTTCTTACTTTCTTTTTCTTATTTCTCTATTTTTTTATCTCGATTCCAAATAAAAAAACCAGTTTGAATTTCAAACTTGTGCCTTTAGATGCACAAATAAGAGTGCCAATATTAATGAATATATTTTTATTCATTTATATTTTCTTTATTGTGTATATTCTTTTCCTACCCTTCTCTTTTCTTTCTTTTTTCATTTTTCAAACTTTAAGATTGTCCCATAGATTTGAATACAAATGCAACCATACAAGAACTACAGCATGAGATGTATTTATTTATTTGTTATTTGTCCAACATAATCCTATTTATTAAATATGCACTAGGAAAGGAAGACCAAATAATCACCAAAGGTTTCATAACTTCAAAACACCCTCTTATAAATATTTCTATTTATTTATTTTATTAGTTTTTTTCTTACACAAATTTTGGGCTTTACAAATCCTACCCCCCTTAAAAGAAATCTCGTCCCCGAGATTTATAGGAAAAGGGATATAGAAAGCCAAATGTTTGGTTGCAGTTTAGCTTCGAGTTTTTTTTCCAAATGGCTTTAAGCACAAATGTTTTCTATATACTTTTTTTAAGTCATTTAAATACAGAAATGATTAGGAACACATGGTATACTATGTTTAGCAATTAGGCAGAAGTAGAGAAGGTTGCGGTAATAAGGATTTGGGCAAAGAAAGATTCCATTAGGGATGGTGGATCTTGACTCATCTTGGTGATTCCGTTTTGCCCTTTGAAGACTTGAGTTGGTGCTTATCCTTCCTTGACGTGGTTGGTCTTCTTTGGCCCTCAATCATGGAGTTGCCCTCCGAGTTGAGGACAATATGGCTGAGGACATATAGCTAGGATAGCTACGGTACATGAGGTAGTTAGGTTTAAACATAATTTTACTTTGCTTTTGGGATATCTAGATTAGGTATCCTATGATGTAGGTTAGGTTGTTGTTTACGGACAAGTTAGTCCAAGGTATTAATTTAGGGTAAGATATGTTTATAGAATTATGGCCTATTTTTTCGCCAACATTATCTAACTTATTTAAGTAACTCAATTTGGATTAGATCATGTTAGATTAGGTGGGATCTAGATTAGATTGGTATAACTAGATCAGACTAGTTAAAGTTAGATAGATCTACCGGGGTAGAATATATCTTATTAGGGTATGTTAGAATCTGTTGGGATAGTATGGATCATATGGTGTAGGGAGGTTAGAAGCTTTGTTAGGTTAACATAGAGGGATTATGCAACCATCGGATGGTTAGGATAGTTGCATGAGGCCGAGTTGGTATTAGACATTAATTTAGGTTAAGTTATGTTTGTGGAAGCAGTGTCTAACCCATATCACCAGATTAACTAACATGTTAATAACTCACTTTAGATTGGATAATATTAGATTAGATGGGATCTAGATTAGATCGGTTAAGATATGAGGTCAGTTAGATCTATTAGGATAAGATAAAATCTTTTCAAGATAAGATGAGTCTATTAAGATAAGAGAGTATCTTTTAAGATAAGATGGACCAATTAAGATAAGAGAGTTTTTTTAAGATATGAGGGATCTATATAAAATAGATACACTTTAATGGAGGATAAACCAGGTTGTTTAGTTATCTTATGAATTTTATTTATATTTATACCTATATGTATATGCAGATGTAATTGTGGACATTACTCCACAACTCATCCCACTCAATCAAAGATCCAAATCAAATAAGTATCATAAGAACAAACATTCAATTTCATAGATATCTATATAAAAATAGTTTTTGTTTTTTTGTTCCTAAGAGTAGGCCTCCTAGTTTTAAAGGTCACTTTAGGCACGGGATTTCAAAGTATGAAATCCACATTTGTCTTTAGAAAGAGAAGGTAAGAGTAATCAGAGTAAAGCAGAAATAGATGAGAAAAGATTAAGAAAAGTTTAGAAAGAATCAGAGTAGCAAAGGTAAGTAAGTATTGGTTGTCCAGTTCTATCTAGGTTTCGTCCTACAGTCAACATTCCTCTGATACCACTTCTGTCACACCCGGTTTTAAAGGATAAAGCCGGGTGCATCTCATACATGCGCCAAGAAGACAACATATATAATAACAGAGTGTATAGAGATAAATGTCATTAAACATCAGAGTATTTATTACATAGCGGAAGACTTATTACAAAATAAAGATAAATATAAAACGAACTAAGGATCGACGGCGCCAATGTCAACTGAGAAACGCCACCTAGATAAAGTCGAATGCCTCAGTGTTAGGCGGCTCCTCTTCGACCATCTGTTCTTCTCCTGTGGGGGGGGTGTGAGACAGCAAGAGTGAGCTCACATACGTTCATAGCTCAACAAGTCGTGGGGAATAATGTGGCATGAACTCACCAAAGGTGGGAGTTCATGAAAAGTAAGGCTGATCAATGAGATAGAGGCTGAAGCTGAGCATTGCTTTTATAAGTTGGTCAAAATTTTATTAGCAATTACTAAGTGTAAGTAAATACCAAACCTTAATAATAATAAAGAAAAGCAATAGTAAAATAATCCCAAATGCGATGCAAATGTCAAATTGAATTTAAGTTCCATAATTAATCATGTGAGGGTCCGAGCCGCTCATGACCGTGAGCACGGCTAGTATACTAGTTTTACACTCTGCAGAAGTTGCGCATCTTTACCCACAAGTCATGTTACCCATCTGCCAAGAGACGGCCAATCCCATACACCTCTACCGAGGAGGCGAGGCAGGGTAACACTACGAGGCCTTTACAAAGTTCCACTAGCTTCAGAAATCCCGCTACAGTTTATAGGAAGCTCCAGTGCAGGGTTCTTGCCTGACCGCCATCGCAGCAAAATCAACCAAGGACCTCCCTACATTGACCACTCCCCTACTGCCCTTGCCCCTTTCGGGTAAGGAAGACCTCCATTAGCTTTCTTAGTTAATCAGCCAAGGGCGTCCCATTAAACCCTTGTGGTAGCACTGTTTTCCCGGGTGGTCGCTCCATGTTCCTATTAATTTAATGATCTTAACATGAACAGTAATAATAACAAGATAATAACAGAATAATCATGAATAGTGTGCCTCCATACCCAATCCTCATAAAGCAATAGCAAGTACTACCCAAAGATATTTCAGGGGTGAACAAGGTATAGAGGTAATCAAAACTGGGGTAACATAAAGGATCCCATCAAAATTAACCTATGCAGATCATTAAAATTAATAAGAACATGGATGGGAAAAGTAAGTGATCAAGGGCACAACTTGCCTGGGACTTGAGATTCCAGGTACCAACTTGCTCTTCAGGTGACACGTGTCCTCACTGCTAAACGTAGCAATACAGACAAGCATGGTATATGCAAAATTAACATCACACCAAACATAAGAATAAACTACATAATAATAATCTACGCGTCGATACGAGATCGTGGGTTCGAGAACGACTAAAATCGAAGTTACGGTTGTGAAGTTATGGTTTTCCGAAGATCCACGTGGTTAAATATAGAATAGACTAAGTGCAACATTTTAACCTCTATCTCATGACAAAACAAAGTTACCAGATGATAATAGATATTATTGTGAGACTAATTTAACTAGAATGGATTAAAACGGAGTTACGATTATTGAGTTATGAATTTCTGAAATTATTTAGCACCTAGAATAGATTAAATCAATTGAGCAATTTTAAATCAAGTTTCATGGTTAAACAAAGGTACTAGGTGATAAACAATATTAATACAAAATTATTGCAACTGGAATGACTCAATTTGGAGTTAGAATGAATTAACTATGAATTTCACAAGTTTCTAGAATTATTTTTGTATTAAAAATCAATTTCTGTAATTAAATATCCATTTTCATTGTTCTCTGGACCGAGCACTAATTACAGAGAACCCTGGGGGCAAATCCATAAGTTTTCCCCAGACTCAGACAACATGCTGGTGGACGGCGGGTTGATTGTATAAAAGTGCGGGGGCTCTTTTGTAAAACAAGTGTGGCTGTTAATCCTGTTATAACGTGCAGACAACCCAGACCCCACATCGCGCGATCTGCGGTTGGGATTAGATCTCGAACCGGTATGCGCCATCAGCCGCGAGATCGAGATCCAATGGTTCGGATTTTATGAAACTCAAACTAACCACATCCGCCCGATACAAGATCTACGGCACCTGCTCTACCCCTCATCTCTCATGCCTAACCGAATCTGGACCGCCCATCTCACACACAACGGTCCACCAGGCTTCTTCTTGCCCCCGACCAAAAAGAACGGCGGCCAGGGATCCACGGCGGCGCCATGGCCGATACCCCCCGATCCCCCACACACGGCTGCACAACTCGAATCCTGAGAGTACTACGTGATGAGAAGGCGAAGGTGAACACCAAGGAGGGTCTTACCAAGGGATGGGAGGGCGCAGAGACCCAGTGACGGCGGATGGCGACGCCGCAGTGGTTCTTTGGCTCCGGCGAGCAATTATCCATCAATGAGAACCACAACGGGCCCCAGGAAGCTCCGCCCATATTCCACGCGCGCTGATGATCCTCCAGGGTCACCCACCGAGGCCTGACCGACGTTATGGACGAAGGTAGACTGCGGCGGGATCTGGCTTGCTCCACCATCTGCCCGCATGGATCTCACGGAGGCGAAATTCGATGGAATCCCATGGCAACTTGTTGGATGGGCAACGGCATAGGCGTTCTGTATTTATCCCAAGCGAGGAAGATCCAGAACCCGACGATCACGGCGTTCACCCACGGATTCCGCACACGATTGCAACAGTTCGATCCGAACCTCACGGACCTGAGCGCTCGTGGGGGAAGAAGGATTGACTGCCGAGGGGGCCCACAAGGCAGTGAGGAAGGGAGCGCGAGCACACGGGCTGAGGGGCTGGATAGTGGGGCCCAGGTGTCTGTCCCCAGCTGACAAGTGCTAGGACGGCGTGTGCGCCAGCCCGCGGGGCCCAAATGTCTGTGCCCGCGCGTGTGGACACAAGGTAGATGGGCCGCTTGGGCTGAGGGAAAGGGATTTTGGCCGAGTAGCGCAGGCAGCTCATTTTTCTTCTTACTTTCTTTTTCTTATTTCTCTATTTTTTATCTCGATTCCAAATAAAAAACCAGTTTGAATTTCAAACTTGTGCCTTTAGATGCACAAATAAGAGTGCCAATATTAATGAATATATTTTTATTCATTTATATTTTCTTTATTGTGTATATTCTTTTCCTGCCCTTCTCTTTTCTTTCTTTTTTCATTTTTCAAACTTTAAGATTGTCCCATAGATTTGAATACAAATGCAACCATACAAGAACTACAGCATGAGATGTATTTATTTATTTGTTATTTGTCCAACATAATCCTATTTATTAAATATGCACAAGGAAAGGAAGACCAAATAATCACCAAAGGTTTCATAACTTCAAAACACCCTCTATAAATATTTCTATTTATTTATTTTATTAGTTTTTTTTTCTTACACAAATTTTGGGCTTTACATCGACCACCTGTTCTTCTCCTGTGGGGGGGGGTGTGAGACAGCAAGAGTGAGCTCACATACGTTCATAGCTCAACAAGTCGTGGAGAATAATGTGGCATGAACTCACCAAAGGTGGGAGTTCATAAGGTGTAAAGCTGATCAATGAAATAAAGGTTGAGGCTGAGCATTGCTTTTATAAGTTGGTCAAAATTTTATTAGCAGTTACTAAGTGTAACTAAATACCAAACCATAGTAATAATAAGTAAAAGTAATAATAAAATAATCCCAAATGCAATGATATGACAAATTGAGTTTAAGTTCCATAAATTAATCATGTGAGTGTCCGAGCCGCTCATGACCGTGAGCACGGCTAGTATACCAGTTTTACACTCTACAGAGGTTGCGCATCTTTACCCACAAGTCGTGTTACCCATTTGCCACGGAGTTGATCAGACCCCATACACCTCTACCAAGGAAGCGAGGCAGGGTACCACTACGAGGCCTTTACAAAGTTTCACTAGCTTCAGACTACCCGCCACAGTTTATAGGAAGCTCCAGTGTAGGAATCCCTCGCCTGACCGCCATCGCAGCAAAATCAACCCAAGGACCTCCCTACACTGACCACTCCCCTACTGCCCTTGTCTCTTTCGGGTAAGGTAGCCCTCCACTAGCTTTCCTAGTTAATCAGCCAAGGGCGTCCCATTAAACCCTTGTGGTAGCACTGTTTTCCCGGGTGGTTCTCCATGTTCCCATTAACATAATGATCTTATCATGAACATAAAATAATGAACAGATAATAACAAGTATAAAAAATGAGTGATGAATATCTCTATACCCAAATCCACATAAAGCAATAGCATGTACTACCCAAAACTTTAGTAGTAAAACCAGTGGTGAGACAAGGTATAAAGATAGTCAAATCTAGGGTAACCTATTGGGTCCCATCAAAATTAACCTATGCAGATCATTATGAATAATAAGAACATGAATGGGTAAAAGAAGTGATCAAGGGCACAACTTGCCTTCAATGAGCTCCTGCTCAGCTACCTCTACTTACTGAACCTCAGAATCCACAGTGGCTTGCTCGTCTACTCGCATCAACACAATGCATACATAGTACAGCAAAAATTAACATTGCACCAAACATGTAAATAAAATACACAATAATAATCTAGATATTAAAATGAGATCATAGGAACTAGAATCATTAAATTTGGAGTTGTAGATTTTAAGTTATGGATTTTCTAAGGTTTTATGTGCTTAATACAAGATTAAGTGCTAGATACATTTTAAATCATCTTTCATGTTAACACAGAGGCACTAATGGTTAGACAATAATATTATAAAAATTTAGGAACTGGAATGGACCAATTTGGAGTTCATATGCATTTTCTATGAATTATACAAATTCTATGAATTGTTTTTATATTAAAAACTCATTTTCTAATTCATTTTCTTGATTTTATAACTCTCTGGATTGGGCCTCAATTTCCAGAAAACTCAGGGGCTCTGGCGCAAGAATCTGCAAGACCCAGGCTACTATTCACTGGATTGCGGGTTGTTTTTGTGAAAACCGAGGGGCTCTTTACGAAAGTGCCACGACTGAGTGAACTCAGGTGCGCCTGGGCCATCCATTCAAGGATCTAGGGCCCAGATTTAAACAGCGAACCGGTATGCAATTTCAGCCGCGTAATCCACGATCTATGGTCCAGATCCGAAGTCCACTTCATCCAACCGGTATACACCCAGGTCCACAAGATCCTGATCTAACGGCCAGTTGCTCACCCACCCCTGATCTAATCCTGGCCCTACATCTAGATCCAACGGCGCTCGATCCGTCGTCAACCTCCGATGAACTGCGGCGGCGCTGACCGCACAATGGCGACGACCACGCCGTCGAGCACGCCAGCCGAGTGCCATTCCCCGAATTAGGTCGCGCAATACGTTGTGTAGAGCAGTACAAATACTGGGGAGGATTGCATACCGAGGCTAAAGTTGTGTAGAGCGCTGCCCACGGAAGCCTAGGATCCGCGGTGGTTCCAGGAGCTCTGGTGAGAAATTCCGGTCATAATGGCGGCCAACTCCAGCGCCAACGGATGCACCTGCCCTCCCTCGGTCTAGGAAATCTCTTGAGCACAGCACCGAGGACGATGACAAGGAGGATGCTGGCACGGTGGGGTACAGATTTGTGAACCCGCCGCACCTCCGATGTGGAATTAGGCGAACGCCGGTCAGCAGTGCGAGTGGCTACCCACACCCGCATGATCCTCGGCCACCGGTGAACCCACACGAACCCCCAATTGAAGCGTGCGGCGGAGGTTGTGGCGAAGAGCAGGGCGGCGGCGAGATCGCCTCCACTTCCCTCGTTTTCCTGGTTCTACGGCGATTGTGGTTGAGGCTCGGAGCGGACGAAATCGTGGTCTGGAAATCCACCTCCCCATTTATGTACACGGAGCTCAGGCGGTCAGCTGGTCCGCGCATGCCGCGGACGGTTCCCACCATCCGATTGACGCGGGCGCAAGGGAGAAGAAGGTACCCTCCACGATCCGAACCCACACGAAAGCGCCGATGGAGAGGCTGAGCAGCGGGCCCGCATGGTCAGCCAACCAAGGAGCTGGAGCTCGCGCCTACGGACTGGAGTCGGCTGGTATGGGCCGCGCGACGCGAGGAGTTGGTGGGCCGAGGGGAAAGTTTGGGCCCATTTAGGTTAGTTTCGTTTTATTCTTTTCTTTCCTACTCTTTTTCCTTCTTATTTTCAAATCTAGAATTTAAATTCAAATCTTTGTGCCCAATTTATCCTCAACTTGTATTGTAAAATCAAGAGTACCAACTTTGGAGGTATTTTTAGATATATATTATTTTTATCTTTATATCTTTATATATTTTCTCTTTTTTCTACTTATATAATTTCTTTTATAATCTGAATTCCACTTTGGGACTTTAATATTTTCTTTTCATATGATTTCTTATATGGTCACAAGATGCACACAAAAATGAAAACCAACATGATACATATTTTAGTGGCTTTTATCTTATTAATTATTTGTTTTTACATAGGGTGTTCACATGTGATGATGCATAAAAGTCAAACTCACATATAGATGAAGTGAAATTGTGTCCCCTTTTATATTATCTCTTACAAATTACAAATTGGGTATTATATTTTTTGAATGAACGAAGTTGCGCCCAAGTTTCAATAGGGTAAGCATCTATGTGTATCATTTCCATATTTACTATCTCCATTTGGTTGCTAGCACTACCGGAATCCGAGGCTTTGCCGAGTGTCGACCTCTTTGCAGAGTGTCTTTTGTCGGGCACTCGGCAAAGAAGGCTTTGCCGAGAGCCGCACTTGGTAAAGTTAGGCTCTCAACAAAGAGCCTCTTTACCAAGTGCTGGACACTCGGCACAGGACAACACTCGGCAAAGACTTGTTTGCCGAGTGTGAAACACTCGACAAAGGCGGCGCTCGGCAAAGGGCCGTCAGCGGCCGTCCCAAAGCTGACGGCCGTCAGCCTTTGCCGAGAGCCGAGGGTTGGCACTCGGCAAAGAGTCTTCTTTGCCGAGTGCCAAATATTGGGCACTCGGCAAAGGTCGCTTTGCCGAGTGTCTTATCTAGACACTCGGCAAAGTATCTTTTTATTTTTTTTGATTTTGTCTCCCAAACTTTTTGTGTTATGTTTCTACGCTATGTAGACCTACATGTATCATTTGTGGACAATTATAACAGAGTTTTCAATCGTTAGTAGATTTAGTTCGTTTATTTGAATTTCTTCGGAAAATTCAGATTTGAACTGCAGGTCACTCGAAACTTGGAAAACCGTGCATGCAAAAATGATATTCATGTTACTTACCATAAGTTACGACCGATTCCAGGAGCGTACCGGAAACTTCGAGCAACATGCTCACTAAACATGGCCGTGAACTTGCCATCCACATGTTTAAAAATTGTATAAAACACAAACAAAGTCAGAAAATCATGAAACTTGTCCACGTGTCATGATATCATATGTACAGGCTGTGATAAAAAATTGAAAAATTTTCGAGAAAACTATGACGCGCTATGTGTACAAACCTAAGATATCCACATTGAAACTCTATGATTTCATGTGTAGTTCTCTTAGGTTTCTACACATTATGTCTCACAACTTTCTCCAAACATTCTAGAATTTTTATCACAGCCTGTACATATGATATCATGACACGTGGACAAGTTTCATGATTTTCTGACTTTGTTTGTGTTTTATACAATTTTTAAACATGTGGATGGCAAGTTCACGGCCATGTTTAGTGAGCATGTTGCTCGAAGTTTCTGGTACGCTCCTGGAATCGGTCGTAACTTATGGTAAGTAACATGAATATCATTTTTGCATGCACGGTTTTCCAAGTTTCGAGTGACCTGCAGTTCAAATCTGAATTTTCCGAAGAAATTCAAATAAACGTACTAAATCTACTAGATATTGCAAACACAGTTATAATTGTCCCCAAATGGTACATGTAGGTCTACATAGTGTAGGAACAAACCACAAAAAGTTTGGTGGTCAAAATAAAAAAATACAAATGTACTTTGCCGAGTGTCAGCTGGTGACACTCTGCAAAGAATACTTTGCCGAGTGCCCCCTGGGTGGCACACGGCAAAGAAGTGTAAATTAATCTTTACCGAGTGTCACCTGGTGGACACTCGGCAAAGTATTCTTTGCCGGTAAAGTATTCTTTGCCGAGTGTCGCCGATCTGTCACTCGGCAAAGCATATTTTAAAAATAAAAAAAATCTTTGCCGAGTGCCAGATCGTGGGCACTCGGCAAAGAAGGAAAATAAACTTCGCGCCCGGCTTCTTTCTTCTTCTTTCTCTCCTCTCACTCTCTCTGTCTCAGGCTCTCAGCCCGCGAACACCGCCGCCCAGCTGCGCCCTGCGCCGCCGCCGCCCCGTCGCACCCGCCCGCGCAAGTCGCGCCTGCCGAGGCCGCCCGCGCCCGCCGCGCGCCGCCGGATCGCCGCGCCGCCCCACCGCCGTCCTGCCGCCCTCCCCGAGCCGCAGCCTCCCCGGGCCGCCGTCTCCTCCCCACGCCACCGTCTCCCCCGCCCGCCACCGTCTTAAGGTATAATTTTATTAAATTATGTATTAATGTTTATATTAATGTATTGATATTTTATAGATTAATGTATTGATGTTTATAGATTATGTATTTCATAAACACATGTTTATATTAATGCGTTGATCACTCGGTATATGTCTCCCATCCAATCCACCACCGCACGCCGCCACTCGCACCGACCCTCACACAACACACTCCCACAACACACTATCCCATCCAATCCACCACGCCGTCACCAACCCTCACCACGCCACTCGCACAACACACTCCCCATCCTATCCACCACCGCACCGACCCTCACCACGCCAACGTCTACAATTCCTCGTCGTCGTGCCGTTGAATTGGATATATATATATATATATATATATATATATATATATATATATATATATATATATATATATATATATATATATATATATATATATATATATATATATATATATATATATATGTGTGTGTGTGTGTGTGTGTGTGTGTGTGTGATTGCCGGCCATCGTGCCGTTGAATTTTCTGTTGCTAGGCTTCTGTTAGAGGATGGAGAACCGTGAGTGGATGTACACGGGCCATAGAGGAAGGAACGATGTCACCACTGAATGGATTAGAAAGACCGATGATTTCGTGGAACGGGCATATGGTGAAGCTGCTAAAGGAGCGAGTCTAGTCCCATGCCTGTGCAGCAAATGTGACAACCGGAAAAGAAAACCAAAGAAGGCCATGGTAGAACATATTTGGAAGAATAGATTTACGCCGGGCTATACTCGGTGGATATTTCATGGTGAAGCGCATCGTACAAGAGAGGAGGTGCTGAGACAACATGTCGAGGATTATGATGCGGATGCGGGGGTAGCAGATATGTTGAACGACTATCAGGAGGCACAGTACACGGGAGGATGTATGGATGACGAGCCAGAGCCGACTGCAAAGGCGTTCTACGACATGTTCGACACGGCACAGAGGCCCCTTCATGGCCAGACAAAGGTTTCTCAACTGGATGCCATTGGGCGTGTAATGGCGTTCAAGTCGCAGTACAACATGAGTAGAGACGCATTCGATGGCTTGTTGACGGTTATTGGGAGCCTGCTTCCGGATGATCACGTTCTGCCAAAGAGCATGTATGAGGCACAGAAACTCCTTCGTGCACTCAAGATGACGTATGAGCAGATTCATGCTTGTCCGAAGGGCTGCGTGCTATTTAGGAAAGAATACACGGAGGCAAAGTACTGTCCCAAGTGTACATCGTCTAGGTTCATGGAGGTAGACTCTGGTGATGGACAGAAGAGGCAGCTCGACATCCCCTTGACAATCCTACGACACCTTCCGTTCATACCGAGGATCCAGCGTCTGTACATGACAGAGGAATCCGCGAAACAGATGACATGGCACAAAAATGGAAAACGATACAATCTTGACAAGAGGTGCACGCATCCGATGGTGAAGCATGGAAACACTTTGATGCCATTCACCGTGAGAAAGCCGAAGAGGCTCGTAATGTACGTGTTGTGTTGGCCACAGATGGGTTCAATCCCTATGGAATGAGCGCTGCCCCGTACACATGTTGGCCCATGTTTGTTATCCCAATCAATCTCCCCCCTGGTGTGTGCTTTCAAAGGCAGAATATATTCGTGTCGTTGATAATTCCCGGACACCCGGGGAATAAAATGGGCGTGTACATGGAGCCTTTGATCGATGAATTGGTACGTGCCTGGGAGGAAGGGGTATGGACGTATGACCGAGCTACGAAGACCAACTTCAGAATGCATGTTTGGTACCAGTACTCCATGCATGACTTACCGGCGTATGGGCTATTCTGTGCCTGGTGTGTTCACGGTAAGTTCCCATGCCCAGTTTGCAAGGAAGCTCTCAGGTTCATTTGGTTGAAAAAGGGTGGCAAATATTCATCCTTCGATAAACATCGACAATATCTCCCTGCTGACCATCCATTCCGCCTAGACATCAAGAACTTTACGAAAGGTGTCGTAGTGACAGACCGCCCACCTGCAACGATGACTGGTGCCGAAATTCGTCAACAGATAGATGGGCTCGTGGCAAATACAGAAGGTGGTTTTGTGGGATATGGTGAGCACCATATGTGGACACATAAGTCTGGCTTGACTCGGCTCCCCTATTATGACGACCTGCTCCTTCCACACAACATTGACGTAATGCACACTGAAAAAAATGTTGCCGAGGCACTGTGGGCAACAATTATGGACATTCCTGATAAGTCAAAGGATAATGTGAAGGCAAGAGTTGATCTGGCAGCGTTATGTGATAGACCAAACCTAGAGATGAAGCCGCCAAGTGGCGAAAAGACGTGGAGAAGGCCTAAGGCCGATTTCGTCATAAGCAAGGCCCAGAGAAAGGAAGTACTTCAGTGGATCAAGATGTTGATGTTCTCTGATGGGTATGCAGCTAACCTGAGTAGGGGGTGAACTTATCTACTATGTGAGTCTTAGGGATGAAGAGTCATGACTTCCACATATGGATTGAACGGATTCTTCCTGCGATGGTTCGAGGCTATGTCCCTAAGCATGTCTGGCTAGCGCTTTCAGAGTTGAGCTATTTCTTCCGTCAGCTTTGTGCAAAAGAGTTATCTCGGACCGTGGTTGCAGACTTGGAAAGATTGGCACCCGTGTTACTGTGTAAGCTTGAGAAGATATTTCCACCCGGCTTCTTCAATCCAATGCAGCATTTGATTCTTCATCTCCCCTATGAGGCACGAATGGGGGGCCCGTGCAGGGACGTTGGTGATATCCAATCGAGAGATGTCTAAAGACTATTCGAAAGAAATGTAGAAATAAATGCAAAATCAAGGCTTCCATTGCAGAGGCATACATTCTAGAGGAGGTCTCAAACTTCACAACAACTTATTATGGTGACAATCTGCCGAGCGTGCATAATCCACCCCCTCGTTACAATGATGGCGATAATGAATCGAACCTTAGCATATTTCGAGGCCAACTCGGAAGCGCAAGTGGCTCGACCACCAAGACCCTGACACATGAAGAGTGGCGGCATATCATGCTATACGTATTGACCAACCTTGAAGAGGTGACGCCATACATGGAACAATTCCTTCATGAATTCTGGCGTCGATCAAGGGACCCCACTCCACAGGAATATGACGCTCTTCTTAGAAAGGGTGCGAGAAATGGGTTGCCCGATTTCATTTCCTGGTTCAAACGTAAGGTACATGCTTAGTTTGTAAAAGAGATACGTCTTTGAACTCAATTTAGCGCCTTTTAACTTGCGAATACTTGTAGGGCCAAAGAGATCCGTCTATGAGTGCCGAGTTGAGACAAGTAGCCAACGGCTTTGCTTATAGGATCAAGAAATATTCTGGGTATGACGTCAATGGATACTGTTTTCGCACAACACACTACGACAAAAGTCGGCCCAATCGGAAAACAACGTGTTCTGGAGTCCTTACTCCCGGCCTTGACAATGTCGATTATTTTGGACGAATCGAAGAAATATATGAGCTCAATTTTTATGGTTCCAAACCTCTTACTCCAGTGATATTCAAATGTCATTGGTTTGACCCTCAAGTGATGAGACGGACACATTCTAATCTTGGGATAGTCGAAATTCGACAAGATTCCACCTTAGCAGGAGACGATGTCTATATCGTGGCCCAACAGGCCACACAAGTGTATTATCTCCCATATGCGTGCCAAACGAAAGAACATCTTAAGGGTTGGGATGTTGTGTATAAGGTATCGCCGCACGGGAGGTTACCTGTTCCTAACGATGAAGATTACAACTTAGACCCGGACACATATGATGGAGAGTTCTTCCAAGAAGATGGGCTAGAAGGGCGATTTGAGATAGACTTAACTGAAGCTATCAGAATGGACGTAGATATTGAAATGGTTGTTGATGAGGAGGATGATGAGGTGCAAAATGATAATGACTTAGTAATCCATGAAGGCAATGACATTAATGACGAGGTTGCGTATTCCGATGGTGTTGAGATTGAAATGCTTGATAGTGATGATGAGAGTTATGATCCAGCTAACCCCGACACATATGAAGATTATTTTTAATCGATGTAATGCTATATGACTTTTTATTTCGCACCTATTTTTAAATACATCTTTTTATATGTGCTTATTTGTTTACTCTTAATTGCAGGTTGTTGGACAAATATGGTGGGCGGTTGGCTGAGTAGGAGGAGGGGGAGGAGGAGGAGGACGGCGGACGAGGCAGAGCAGGCAGCGCAGCAGGACGAGGCAAAGCACGCAGCGCAGCAGGACGAGGCAGAGCAGGCAGCGCAGCAGCAGGTGGTGGCTCAGGACGACGACGACCAGCAGCAGGACGACGACGACCAGCAGCAGGACGCCTCAGGTTCAGGCGGCTCAAGTTCGAGGAGCATCTACCTGCGAGGCCCCGCGAGTCTCCCTCAGCGTCCCATACTTCAGGACAGGCGGCCGCTGATTCGGCCGGAAGGGGAGAGGTATGTAACTTTATGTTCTTCGTTCTTGTTCATATTATGTGTTCAAAATCATAATATAAACTAATACTTTTTATTTATCACTTGGACAGGTCTTGGACGGTTTTGGATTATGCTGGGGGACATCGTCGCCCCCCCCAATGGCATCCTCGCCTGCTGTGCAGGGAACACTTCCCTGGACTTGTGGAGTACACCGGAGTGACGGGCCCAGCCTTCACCTTCGACCACTACGCCGTCGCTCCCGATCCAGTAGACCGGGACGGCCGGGAATTCAATAACAAGGCGGAGCGGGTGAAGCAAGAGCTGTGGGTAAGTCTTAGTATAATGTAAAATATGTCGCATTCGTTGCAAATTCTTGAAATAATGTATGGATACATCGTTTTTGTATGCAGGATTTCTTTAGATGCGATGCTGGATACGAGGCTAGAGCGGATGTGGTGGCCACCATGAGCTGTAAGAAGCTCGTCGTGGACATGCACTATGAGGCCCGAATCCAGACCATCATCACCTACCACGGCTCCGTCCTTGGGGACAGGGTGACCAAACCTCAAGCCCGAACCATGTCGTTGACCAGGGAGCAGTACCTGCAGGTAAAGTCATGCATGTTTGGTACCAGTACTCAATGCATGAATTTTATTTTATCTTCTGATATGTACTTTACGTGTTTACTTTGTAGATGATTCCATATTGGTGTGCCGCACATCCTCTGTGCTGGGAGCAGATGGTGGATAGGTGGTGTTCGGCTGAGTGGGACGAGGCGCACACCGCTAGCCGGGAACGGCGTTTGATGATGCAAGGCCCCTCCCACCACCAAGGCAGCCAGAGCCTGGGCCAATATGCCGAAGCATGGGTACGCCATCTTTTTTATTTAGATATATAGCACTGAGTTAGATATTATTTCTAACTATCTCGTTGGTTTTCGTTGCAGTCGGCGTCACATGGTGGCCGGCCTTGCTCCACCTTCTCGGCCTATGCTATGGCCCATAAGGGTAAGGCAACGTCCGACGTCACCTACAACCTGGATGACGGGCCCGAGGCCTACACCAACCCCGTCGTCTACAGCCGCCTCCATGACTACACCGCCATGGCGCAGGAGGTCCATGGCCCAGACTATGATCCGAGCATCGAGCCGATCGACCCCGATGTGCTCATGAGGGTCGGAGGAGGCAAGAGACATGGGCGGTACTGGATTGCCGACGGGGCAATCGATTCGTCCTCCACTCCCACTCTGTCTCAGGTGATAGCAAGGAGCACGGGCTCGAGTCTAGCCATACGACCTCGGCACGACAGCTCACAGCATCGCATACAGCAACTCGAGGTTAGTGCTTCTGTAACTCGTCCTTCCTTGAGTTATATACCTACTCTTTGAGTTACTATAACGTTGACTTGTAACATTGCAGACCCAACTAGAAGAAGAGAGGAGGGAACGTCACGAGATGGAGGCGAGGATGAAGGCGGAGCGGGAGGCGGAGCGTCGGGCAGATCATTAGAGGATGGCGGAGATGTCCCAGTACATGCAGAGCCTTGGCGCCGCACAGGGCATCGCTCCGCCACCTCCATTGTTCCCTCTAGTTGACCCTGCTCTCTTCCACACTCCTGTGAGTATCAAAATTGTAGTTAGATGTTTGTAATGCATCTGGTATAACTGAGAGCACCTAGAGGGGGTGAATAGGTGATCCTGTAACACTTCAAAACTTAAGCCACAAAACTTGGTTAATTGTTAGCACAATAATTGCCAAGTGGCTATAGAGGAATCCTCAACAAAACACAATAACCAACAAAGATCAATCACAGAGATGGCACGGTGGTTATCCCGTGGTTCGGCCAAGACCAACGCTTGCCTACTCCACGTTGTGGCGTCCTAACGGACGAGGGTTGCAATCAACCCCTCTCAAGCGGTCCAAAGACCTACTTGAATACCACAGTGTTTTGTTTGTTTTTTCTCAATCCCGTTTGCGAGGAATCTCCACAACTTGGAGCCTCTCGCCCTTACACTTGAAATTCACAAAGAACACGGAGCAAGGGAGGGATTAGCAACACACTCAAGACAAGAAATCACAGCGACACCACGCACACAAGTCGCAACGAGAGCTCACAACACAACTCAATGAGTTCACCACTCAACTAGAGCTCTAATTGCTATCGCAAAGAATCAAAAGCGCGGAATCGATGTCTTGGTGCTTAGGAATGCTTAGGAGATGCTTGGTGTACTCCTCCATGCGCCTAGGGGTCCCTTTTATAGCCCCAAGGCAGCTAGGAGCCGTTGGGAGCAATCTTGGAAGGCAGATCTTTCCTTCTGTCAACTGGCGCACCGGACAGTCCGGTGCACACCGGACACTGTCCGGTGCCCGATTTCCATCCTTAAATAACGAAGCCGACCGTTGGCAGCCTGCGAGCCGTTGGCGCACCGGACATGTCCGGTGCACACCGGACAGTCCGGTGCCCCCTTCTAGCCGTTGGCTCGGCCACGTGTCTCGCGCAGATTGCGCGGCCGACCGTTGGCCCGGCCGACCGTTGGCTCACCGGACAGTCCGGTGCACACCGGACAGTCCGGTGAATTATAGCCGTACGTCGCCGATGAATTCCCGAGAGCGACGAGTTCGCCTGTGAACGGCCCACCGGACAGTCCGGTGCACACCGGACAGTCCGGTGCACACCGGACAGTCCGGTGATTTATAGCCATACATCACCGTCGAAGTCCCGAGAGCAGCCACTTTGCTCGAGCCAGCCTGGCGCACCGGACACTGTCTGGTGCACACCGGACAGTCCGGTGCTCCCAGACTGAGCAGATTCTTGGCTGCTCGAGCCAAGACCTTTCCAATCGGATTTTTCCTGTTTCCAGCACTTAGACACAATACATCAGTCACTAAAACAATGTACTAAGTCTGAGAAACATACCTTTAATCTTGATTTGCACTTTGTCCACCATTTTACACTTAGGCACTTGTGTTGGACACTAAATCACCAAAACACTTAGAAATGGCCCAAGGGCACATTTCCCTTTCAATCTCCCCCTTTTTGGTGATTTATGCCAACACAACATAAAGCAAGTAGAACAAGTATAAAAACAATTCAACTAAGAACTCAAAGTTGTCTTGAATCATATTTGACATATATGGATCACTCTATGCCACCACTTGGTTTGTTTTTGCAAATCAAACTCAAATTCCTATCTCTAAGTCAAAACCACTTGTAGAGACATAAAGAGAGGTTTTCCAAAGAAATTTGATCAAGGATTTCAAAGACTCCCCCTTTTTCCCATAATCAACACTTTTCCCCACAAGAGACCAACTTTTGACATGAAAGACAATAAAAGAGTTTTGACAAACCAAAAGCTCTAATCTACTATTTTCAAAATTTCTCAAGTGGTAGCTGTTCCATTTATTGCTTTGGCCTTTATTTTCTCCCCCTTTGGCATCAAACACCAAAACGGGATCAATCTTGGCCCCTTAACCCCATTGCCTCACCAAAATCTTCAAATAAGAACACAAAGGCAATAAGAGTATAAAGATGAACTTGGAAAAGTTACTCTTTTCATCGGAGTGCAGTGGAAGTCTTGCACGGTCCAAGTCCACCTTTTCCCTTTCAATTCTTCTTGGAGACTAAAACAACCAAACTCAAGTACATGGTTAGTCTCAAAGGGTCAAGTTGTAGCACAGCTCCCCCTAAATATGTGCATCACTTGCAAAAAAGGACTTGTGAGGTCCAGGGAGTGTTTGTACAACTTGAGCACCACAATAAGCAACAAAATGCAAAATGAACATGATCAAAGGCATAACCACATGTATGCTACAATTCAATCCAAGTTCCGCGAATCTAGGACATTTAGCTCACTACGCAGCCTGCAAAAGGTCTTTTCATCTAAAGGCTTAGTGAAGATATCGGCTAGCTGGTTCTCGGTGCTAACATGAAACACTTCGATATCTCCCTTTTGCTGGTGGTCTCTCAAAAAGTGATGCCGGATGTCAATGTGCTTTGTGCGGCTGTGCTCAACAGGATTTTCCGCTATTCGGATAGCACTCTCATTATCACATAGGAGTGGGACTTTGCTCAGATTGTAGCCAAAGTCCCGGAGGGTTTGCCTCATCCAAAGTAGTTGCGCGCAACACTGTCCTGCGGCAACGTACTCGGCCTCAGTGGTGGATAGGGCAACGGAGGTTTGTTTCTTAGAATTCCATGACACCAGGGACCTTCCTAAGAATTGGCACGTCCCCGATGTACTCTTCCTATCGACCTTACATCCAGCATAGTCGGAATCTGAATATCCAATCAAGTCAAAGTTAGACCCCTTTGGATACCAGATCCCGAAGCAAGGCGTAGCGACTAAATATCTAAGAATTCGCTTCACAGCCACTAAGTGACACTCCTTAGGATCGGATTGAAATCTAGCACACATGCATACGCTAAGCATAATATCCGGTCTACTAGCACATTAATAAAGCAAAGAACCTATCATGGACCGGTATGCTTTTTGATCAACGGACTTACCACCTTTGTTGAGGTCGGTGTGTCCGTCGGTTCCCATCGGCGTCTTTGCGGGCTTGGCGTCCTTCATCCCAAACCGCTTTAGCAAATCTTGCGTGTACTTCGTTTGGGAGATGAAGGTGCCGTCCTTGAGTTGCTTCACTTGGAACCCAAGGAAGTAGTTCAACTCGCCCATCATCGACATCTCGAATTTCTGCGTCATCACCCTGCTAAACTCTTCACAAGACTTTTGGTTAGTAGAACCAAATATTATGTCATCGACATAAATTTGGCACACAAAAAGATCACCATCACAAGTCTTCGTGAAAAGAGTTGGATCGGCTTTCCCAACCTTGAAAGCATTACCAATTAAAAAGTCTCTAAGGCATTCATACCATGCTCTTGGGGCTTGCTTAAGTCCATAGAGCGCATTAGAGAGCATACACGTGGTCGGGGTACCGTTCATCCTCGAAGCCAGGGGGTTGTTCCACGTACACCTCCTCCTTGATCGGCCCGTTGAGGAAAGCGCTCTTCACATCCATTTGGTACAACCTGAAAGAATGGTGAGCGGCATATGCTAGCAAAATACAAATTGATTCTAGCCTAGCCACAGGAGCAAACGTCTCCTCAAAGTCCAAACCTGCGACTTGGGCATAACCTTTTGCCACAAGTCGAGCCTTGTTCCTCGTCACCACTCCGTGCTCGTCCTGTTTGTTGTGGAACACCCACTTGGTTCCCACAACATTTTGCTTGGGACGAGGCACCAGTGTCCAAACTTCATTGCGCTTGAAGTTGTTGAGTTCCTCCTGCATGGCCAACACCCAGTCCGGATCTAGCAAGGCCTCCTCTACCCCAATATTTGGTCGACGGGATGATCCCTTTGGATCGTTGCTCGAACTTGGGTTGGAGGTGCCTGAGGTGCTTCTTCCTCTTCAATTTGAACATCCTGTGCTCCCCCTTGATCAAGCGCCTCCACTTGAGGTACCTGTTCGTCATCCTGGGTTGGGGGATGCACCATAGTTGAGGAAGATGGTTGATCTTGCTCCAATTGTTCCTGAGGCCGTACATCTCCAGTTGCCATGGTGTGTATCGCGGCCGTTGGAACGTCTTCTTCATCTACATCATCAAGATCAACAACTTGCTCTCTTGGAGAGCCATTAGTCTCATCAAATCAACGTCGCTAGAGACTTCAACCAAACCCGATGATTTGTTGAAGACCCTATACGCCTTTGTATTTGAATCATAACCTAATAAAAACCCTTCTACGGCTTTGGGAGCAAATTTGGAATTCCTACCCTTCTTCACTAGAATGTAGCATTTACTCCCAAATACACGAAAGTACGATACATTGGGTTTGTTACCAGTCAGCAGCTCATATGAAGTCTTCTTGAGGAGGCGGTGAAGGTAGACCCTGTTGATGGCGTGGCAAGCCGTGTTCACGGCTTCCGACCAAAAGCACTCGGGGGTCTTGAACTCTCCAAGCATAGTCCTCGCCATATCTATGAGCGTCCTGTTCTTCCTCTCTACCACACCATTTTGCTGAGGTGTGTAGGGAGCGGAGAACTCGTGCTTGATCCCCTCCTCCTCAAGGAACTCCTCCACTTGAAGATTCTTGAATTCGGACCCGTTGTCGCTCCTTATCTTCTTCACCTTGAGCTCAAACTCATTTTGAGCTCTCCTGAGGAAGCGCTTGAGGGTCCCTTAGGTTTCAGACTTATCCTGCAAAAAGAACACCCAAGTGAAGCGGGAAAAGTCATCAACAATAACTAAACCATACTTACTTCCTCCTATGCTCAGATAGGCGACGGGTCCGAAGAGGTCCATATGCAGCAGCTCCAGAGGTCTTGACATGGTCATCACATTCTTGCTGTGATGTGCTCCTCCCACTTGTTTACCTGCTTGACAAGCTGCACAAGGTCTATCTTTTTCGAAATGAACATTGGTTAGACCTATCACGTGTTCTCCTTTTAGAAGCTTGTGGAGGTTCTTCATCCCCACATGTGCTAAGCGGCGATGCCACAACCAGCCCATGCAAGTCTTAGCCATTAAGCATGCATCTAGACCGGCCTCTTCCTTTGCAAAGTCAACTAAGTAAAGTTTACCGTCTAGTACACCCTTAAAAGCTAGTGAACCATCACATCTTCTAAAGACAGACACATCTACATTTGTAAATAGACAGTTATATCCCATATTGCATAGTTGACTAACAGATAGCAAATTATATCCAAGAGACTCTACTAAAAACACATTAGAGATAGAGTGCTCATTTGAGATTGCAATTTTACCTAACCCTTTTACCTTGCCTTGATTCCCATCACCGAATATTATTGAATCTTGGGAATCCTTATTCTTGACGTAGGAGGTGAACATCTTCTTCTCCCCCGTCATATGGTTTGTGCATCCGCTGTCAATAATCCAGCTTGAACCCCCGGATGCATAAACCTGCAAGGCAAATTTAGGCTTGGGTCTTAGGTACCCAACTCATGTTGGGTCCTACAAGGTTAGCACAAATATCCTTAGGGACCCAAATGCAAGTTTTGTCTCCCTTGCATCTTGCCCCTAATTTTCTAGCAACAATCTTCCTATCCTTTCTACAAATAGCAAAAGAAGCATTTAAAGCATGATATATTGTAGAAGGTTCATTTATTTTCCTAGGAACATTAACAACATTTCTCCTAGGCATATTATGAACAACATTTCTCCTACCAACATTTCTATCATGCACATAAGAAGAACTAGAAGCAAACATGGCATGAGAATCAAAGGCATTGTATGCATTACAATTCCTATAAGCATTTCTAGATTGTCTCCTATCATGGTACATAAAGGCATGGTTCTTTTGCACACTACTAGCCATAGGGGCCTTCCCTTTCTCCTTGGCGGAGATGGGAGCCTTATGGCTTGTCAAGTTCTTGGCTTCCCTCTTGTAGCCAAGTCCATCCTTAATTGAGGGGTGTCTACCAATCGTGTAAGCATCCCTTGCAAATTTTAGCTTGTCAAATTCATTCTTGCTAGTCTTAAGTTGGGCATTAAGACTAGCTAATTCCTCATTTAATTTGGAAATTGAAACTAAATGATCACTACAAGCATCAATGTCAAAATCTTTACACCTATTACAAGTTTCAACAATTTCTACACAAGAATTAGATTTACTAGCTACTTCTAGTTTAGCATTTAAATCATCATTAAAACCTTTTAACGTAGCAATAGTTTCATGACAAGAAGATAATTCACTAGAGAGCATTTCATTCCTTTTAATTTCAAGAGCAAGAGATTTTTGTGCACTAACAAATTTATCATACTCCTCATATAAAAGATCCTCTTATTTTTCTAGTAATCTATTCTTGTCATTCAAAGCATCAATCAACTCATTAATCTTATCAATTTTAGATCTATCTAATCCCTTGAATAAGCATGAGTAATCTATCTCATCATCATCACTAGACTCATCCTCACTTGAAGAAGCATAAGTACTAGTATCATGAGTGCTTACTTTCTTCTCTCTTGCCATGAGGCAAGTGTGACGCTCGTTTGGGAAGAGGGATGACTTGTTGAAAGCGGTGGCGGCGAGTCCCTCATTGTCGGAGTCAGAGGAGGAGCAATCCGAATCCCACTCCTTGCCTAGATGTGCCTTGCCCTTTGCCTTCTTGTATGCCTTCTTCTTCTCCCTCTTGCTCCCTTGGTCTTGTTCACTATCATTGTCGGGACAGTTAGCAATAAAATGACCAAGCTTACCGCATTTGAAGCATGAGCGCTTCCCCTTGGCTTTGATCTTGCTTGGTTGTCCCTTGCGACCCTTAAGCGCCGTCTTGAATCTTTTGATGATGAGGGCCATCTCTTCATCATTAAGTCCGGCCGCCTCAATTTGTGCCACCTTGCTAGGTAGCGCCTCCTTGCTTCTTGTTGCTTTGAGAGCAAGAGGTTGCGGCTCGTTGATTGGTCCATTCAAGGCGTCATCCACGTACCTCGCCTCCTTGATCATCATTCGCCCGCTGACGAATTTTCCTAGGACTTCCTCGGGCGACATTTTGGTGTACCTGGGATTCTCACGAATATTATTCACCAAATGAGGATCAAGAACGGTAAAGGACCTTAGCATCAGTCGGACGACGTCGTGGTCCGTCCATCGCGTGCTTCCGTAGCTCCTTATTTTGTTGATAAGGGTCTTGAGCCGGTTGTATGTTTGAGTTGGCTCCTCGCCCCTTATCATCGCGAACCTTCCAAGCTCGCCCTCCACCAACTCCATTTTGGTGAGCAAGGTGACGTCGTTCCCCTCATGAGAGATCTTGAGGGTGTCCCAGATCTGCTTGGCATTGTCCAAGCCGCTCACCTTGTGATACTCGTCCCTGCACAATGAAGCTAGAAGAACAGTAGTAGCTTGTGCATTCTTATGGATTTGCTCATTAATGAACATGGGACTATCCGAACTATCAAAGTGCATTCCACTCTCTACAATCTCCCATATACTAGGATGGAGAGAGAATAGGTGACTACGCATTTTGTGGCTCCAAAATCCGTAGTCCTCCCCATCAAAGTGTGGGGGGCTTGCCGAGTGGAATGGAGAGCAAATATGAATTTGAACTTTGCGGAATACGAGAGTAGTCAAAAGAAAAGTTTGAATTAACCGGTTTCCTTCTCTCGTAGTCGTTGTGGTCATCGTCCTTTTGGGAAGAAGTAGATTCATCGCTGTCGTCGTAGTAGACGATCTCCTTGATGCGCCTTGTCTTCTTCTTCTTCCCTTCCTTTCGTCTATGACCCGATCCAGAGTTGGTAGGCTTGTCGTCCTTCGGCTCGTTGATGAAGGATTCCTTCTCTTTGTCGTTGATCACGATACCCTTCCCCTTAGGATCCATCTCTTCGGGCTGTTAGTCCCTTAGTGAAGAGAACGGCTCTGATACCAATTGAGAGCACCTAGAGGGGGGGTGAATAGGTGATCCTGTAACACTTCAAAACTTAAGCCACAAAACTTGGTTAATTGTTAGCACAATAATTGCCAAGTGGCTATAGAGGAATCCTCAACAAAACACAATAACCAACAAAGATCAATCACAGAGATGGCACGGTGGTTATCCCGTGGTTCGGCCAAGACCAACGCTTGCCTACTCCACGTTGTGGCGTCCCAACGGACGAGGGTTGCAATCAACCCCTCTCAAGCGGTCCAAAGACCTACTTGAATACCACAGTGTTTTGTTTGCTTTTTCTCAATCCCGTTTGCGAGGAATCTCCACAACTTGGAGCCTCTCGCCCTTACACTTGAAATTCACAAAGAACACGGAGCAAGGGAGGGATTAGCAACACACTCAAGACAAGAAATCACAGCGACACCACGCACACAAGTCGCAACGAGAGCTCACAACACAACTCAATGAGTTCACCACTCAACTAGAGCTCTAATTGCTATCGCAAAGAATCAAAAGCGCGGAATCGATGTCTTGGTGCTTAGGAATGCTTAGGAGATGCTTGGTGTACTCCTCCATGCGCCTAGGGGTCCCTTTTATAGCCCCAAGGCAGCTAGGAGCCGTTGGGAGCAATCTTGGAAGGCAGATCTTGCCTTCTGTCGACTGGCGCACCGGACAGTCCGGTGCACACCGGACACTGTCCGGTGCCCGATTTCCTTCCTTAAATAACGAAGCCGACCGTTGGCAGCCTGCGAGCCGTTGGCGCACCGGACATGTCCGGTGCACACCGGACAGTCCGGTGCCCCCTTCTAGCCGTTGGCTCGGCCACGTGTCTCGCGCAGATTGCGCGGCCGACCGTTGGCCCGGCCGACCGTTGGCTCACCGGACAGTCCGGTGCACACCGGACAGTCCGGTGAATTATAGCCGTACGTCGCCGATGAATTCCCGAGAGCGACGAGTTCGCCTGCCTGTGAACGGCCCACCGGACAGTCCGGTGCACACCGGACAGTCCGGTGATTTATAGCCGTACATCACTGTCGAAGTCCTGAGAGCAGCCACTTTGCTCAAGCCAGCCTGGCGCACCGGACACTGTCCGGTGCACACCGGACAGTCCGGTGCTCCCAGACTGAGCAGATTCTTGGCTGCTCGAGCCAAGACCTTTCCAATCGGATTTTTCCTGTTTCCAGCACTTAGACACAATACATCAGTCACTAAAACAATGTACTAAGTCTGAGAAACATACCTTTAATCTTGATTTGCACTTTGTCCACCATTTTACACTTAGGCACTTGTGTTGGACACTAAATCACCAAAACACTTAGAAATGGCCCAAGGACACATTTCCCTTTCAATAACACATGCAATCTCTTCTCTGTGCAGGGCCAATCTGCGGCGGCATCCAACAACCCTCCGGAAGGGTTTAGCCCAACGCAGCCCTAGTCAAGCCGCCCACCTCCATGAGTGTTGTGTTTTCATTGTTTTAGACTTCAGAACTTGTGTATAATACATATGTCTGTGTTTGATACTTATGTGAGAGCTTGCGACGTTTGAGACTTATGTTTGTGTTTGATACTTGTGTTGAACACTAATGTTTGTGATGGATATTTATGTTTGTGGTGACAGTTTTATGTTTGTGTTGGTTATTTATGTTTGTGATGATATCTGTGATGTATATATGTGATATATATGTGATATCTTTTGTTTGTGTGGATGGAATACAAAAAACAAATAAAAAGGTATATACTGGTCACTTTGCCGAGTGTAACAATCGGCAAAGAGGCGCTTTGCCGAGTGTCAGGGTCATAACACTCGGCAAAGAGAAAAAACCTGGGCACCGGTTTAGTGACTTTGCCGAGTGTTATGTCGCTGGCACTCGGCAAAGAGGCAGACTTTGCCGAGTGCCGCATAGAACACTCGGCAAAGAGCCTGACATGGAGACCCTCCCTGGCGGGCTCTTCGCCGAGTGTCACAGAGGGCACTCGGCAAAGATGTATTCTTTGCCGAGTGCTTCTGGGAAGACACTCGGCAAAGTTTTCTCCTTTGCCGAGTGCCATCCTTGACACTCGGCAAAGAAGCCGTCTCCGTTACCTCATCGCTGTAATGGCCGCTTTTCTTTGCCGAGTGCTCCCTGACACTCGGCAAACCTCTTTGTCGAGTGCCCGAGAAAAAGTACTCGGCAAAGAAGGCTTTGCCGATGTACTGTTTGCCGAGCCTTCTTTGCCGAGTGCGACACTCGGCAAAGCCTTTGCCGAGTGTTTTTGGGGCTTTGCCGAGTGCTTCGGGCACTCGGCAAAGCGCCCGTTTCTGGTAGTGTAGTGATATGTAAGTACTGTCATTTACCTCAAACACTTGTGCTTAAGGTAAATGCCGATACATAGTTTTTTTTCACGCCCACACTTAGGAAACATATGTGTCACCCATTCGCAAACGACACATCTCACATTTACTTGTGTGGTGCGTAGTCTGAATTGTCTAGCATATTTTGGACAGTCTGAGAATGGTGGCTAATGCGTGTTATTTGGTCTGTGACCCATGCACGTTCTGTTCGTGGTTTTGATAGTGTGACTCTGTTGTTCTCTAGTATTCGGAGAACAATAGGGTTATGCTGTTGAAATCACGAGTAGAAGGTACACGAGTCAGACCAAATAACATGCAACGACTGCCATTCTTGGGTGGGTTTATGACCTATCTAATTCCTAATAGGGTTTGTAGTTATGAATTGGTTAATAAAACTACACACTGCACATGTTTGTCACACATGATGATGGTATATGTTTTGTCATTAGCTTTGAAAATCGGTGACAATCGAAGAAGGGCTATGTACGATGGATTCAACAGTAACATTATGGGACACTTTGATGCATGGGTGAAATTTGCTAACGAATTCGTAGCACGCGCATTTGTTGGCGAGCATAATGTGGAAAAATGCACGTGTACTAGTTGTCAAAACCTGGTCCAATTGAACAAGTTTGATCTCTCGATTCATATTTGCAAATATGGCTTCAAGCCAGACTATCTAGTGTGGCGTGATCATTAAGAGGTGGATGCTCCTCCGGAGTTAGACATAGACCAAATGGAGGACATGCTAGATGATATTGGACATGAGTATCCAGCATTGGAGACCGACCAACCCCTGCCGGAGAAAGTGCAACCGTTTTACAAGCTGCTAGAATCCTTGGATGCAAAAGTGCACGATGGCACCAACGTGATTGTACTTCAGGTCGTAACATGACTTATGGTGATGAAGTCAAAGTACAACTTCTCAAATAAATACCACAACAATATCGTGAAGCTGATTATTGATCTCCTCCCACCGAACCATAAGATGCTAGAGAACTTGTATCAGTCTAAAAAGATTGTCTCGGGTCTCAGCATGAACCATGAGAAGATTGATGTGCGCAAAAATAATTACACGCTGTTCTAGAGGGGACCACGAGAATGAAACCTATTGCATGCACTGCGGCAAGTCAAGGTATGCAGTGGTGGTCGACAAGGAAGGGACTGAGGTTACTACAAAAGTCCTGGTCAAGCAGGTCTGGTACATGCTTATTACTCTGTGGCTTAATTGGTTGTTTCTAAACAAGGAGATAATGAAGCAAATGAGATGGCATAAGGAAGGGGATCGTCAAGGCTAAGATCCAGATATCATGGTGCATCCATTAACTTTATTTTATAATTGAATCATTTATGCTAACTATTGTGTAGAAATTATGTAGATGTTCAAGGCTCTTGGTAGGGGGAAAGGGAAGAAAAAGGGTGAAAGATCCTCTAAGTCTACTCGATCCAGGTTGAGTAGGGAGGTCGATCCTGCTATAGACACCCCTCGTCCTTGTTTACGGTACTAGATCTGATTTTATTTAAATTATACTTGATAGATAGTCGTTTGTATCTTCATGTTGTTTCCATTCGTAGGGTACCACATCTAGTAAAATGATCGATTGTCCAAGCTATGTATAAGGCAATTGGTAGAAGGATACAACCCGATCTTCTAAGAGGTACGATAAATTTGATTGGGTGGAGATCTCGATGTTGATAATCCAACGCTCCAGCGAACAACTCCTTGTAATCACTACATCACACCTCTGTTGATTATCACCCCATCCGTGACACATAAATGACCTTGCCAAGAAGGCTTATTCCTACAAATGGAATAAAAACATAAGCAAGAACTGAAAGAACGTAATCAAACTAGTGTTTATCATGAGGTGGGGTCTCACAAACCCATGAACGACGACACTGTTCGAGGACAGATTGAATCCAAGCAAAACCCAACCATAATGGTGGTAGCGACTACTAATAAAATAGGGTTTAGGGACCGTAGAAGGCCCCTAGATGTCCCCTAATGGGCTCCAACACGATACATGGGCCAATAGCCCAAAAGACGGTGTCGCAGCACTAGTATAGAATCCGGACACTGACTTGTTTCAACAATTCCCATTGACTCCAAAGGAATTTTGAGATGAGACTAGGTGGGGCGGAAATTTTATCTTCTTACCTTTCCATCCATATAAAGAACATCAAAAACATAGTCTGTATGCATCCTAGGCGTCAATTTTAGTGTGAACTAGTCCTGGATTCCGAGGTGGAGTTGAAGTCGAGTTGTTACTTGTACTCCCTCTTATTGTGGATGTCTTAGCTTCTCCACCTTGACATATTGGTCGTTCCCATGTCCTTGTTGGTCCTCTTCAAGGTTTCTAATCATCAAAACATGCATGACACCAAGTGTAAGATCTGAAGATAGGTTAGAACGAGCCTGGAGATTCTACTGTCGTGCTTGTGCTCGTGCCATTGGTCCATGTATTGTATGTATAGGAGTGATGTTCTCATCAACAATCTCCTTCTTTCTATTATGTGTCACATTTTATAGTTCCTTATTGTACTCCTTTTTAGACACTTTTAACTCTTTTGATTTCTTATTTAAGTTGATGGTGAAAGCTGCCTTACAAACCTAGGTCGGGTCAAGGATGCAACACTTCCATGTGTCCATCCAATGCATCCTACATGGAGACATGTGCCTTAAACAATATCGTCACATGAAATGTATTTATAGAGTAAAAGGAGAAAGTACAAGAGCTTACACACCCCTAAAGAGCTATTCTGTTGATGTCGAGCATTTTGTGGTGGTACATCACCTAGAAATCTTTAAAATCAATGACTAATGTTTCTCTAAGGAAGGCGTCTTTAGGCACAAGAGATGTGAGGTGGGTCACCCCGCTGCCATTATATCCATGAGCTAACTATGAAGTCTCTTGATAGGGAAATGTCACTTTTATAGATGTACAGTCTCAAGAATGGCTTCTCGTAGATACATTTATCAGGAACAAATTCTTTCTTGAAGATTGTCTCATTTGCACGCATAAATAACTTCTCACAGGAATACATTACACCAACCTCTTCCCAAACTCAAGATGTTGAGCGATTTGAGGCCCTTGGATAGAAGGAGATGACATACTCTTCATCACTTGAACATAATTGTCCAATGCTTCTGAAGGAGTCATCTACTCATAAAGGATCATCTTTGGGTTTACAAACAATTGTTGATATCTTTCTCTTTCATAAGTAGTGAAATACTATGGGGAATATGTTCTTGGCATTTCAAAGATGTGGTTGTTTGTTCTATTGCATGAATGTGTCCATGGGAGGCTATGACATTATTTGTTGGCCTTCTATACACTAGAATGAATTCATGATAGTTACAGTTCTTCCTTTTGTAACCTAACTTATGTCTATTAAGTCCAAGATTGTATTATAAAGATTTAGTGAACTAGATCAGTGTTGTTCTTCCAGTGAATCACAAGATGCTCAAAGACATGTATCAGTCAAAGAAATTTCTTCTAGGTCTTGGTATGAATTATGAGAAGATTGATGTCTGCCAACATAATTGTATGCTATTGTAGAAAGAGCATAGTAATGATAAGATGTGCTTATATAGGTTGTAAATGAAGATGAAAAAGGTAGCAACAAAAGTGGCATGTAAGCAACTTTGTTACATGCCCCTTACACCTCAAGTAAAATGTTTATTCATCTCTAAGAAAATAGGTAGGCACATGAGATGGAAAAAAAAGGTGTATATGAGAACAACCATGTGATAGTACACTTGTCTAATGGTGAAGCTTGAAGGCTCTACATAACTTCAACACTAAGTTTGCCAAGGATACGAGGAATGTTTGCATCATATTGTTGATATATGGCTCCATGTCTTTCAATGAGAACATTTTATCCTTTTTTCACATAACATAAATTTACAAGCATACCTTTGGTTTTACACAAGGAATAGCTCGAAGGTACTTCGAAGGCTAAGCTAGACAAAGCTTAAGACCATCAAAAGGTGACTTTATATAAGGCACTGTTCACCTATTTATAGCAAAGTTGAACAGCATCATAAGAATTTACAAACATGCCCACAAAGTTTACACATATGATTTACAAATGATGCAGGGGCATCACTATCTTTTCTCTTTCTTTCATGTTGCACAAGTCTTAGAGTTGTTCTTCTTTGTCGCTTTGCACCCAAAGCTTTCTCCATGTCGAGGCTAGTGACCTCGGCTCGCACCTTCATTGGTTGTGTGTATGGACAAAGTTCTTTACATGCTGCTTCGGCTAAAGGCCACCTTCGTTCTTTCTTTGTTGTATGCCTAAAACACTTTTGCTTATGCCAAATTAAAGATGTTTTGAGGACATTCGACAAGGTAGGCCCCTGATCTAATATATTTTAAAAAAATTGTGTTATAGAAATTGAAAAACGATGGTGCAGTTGGAGAAAGAGATTATGGTATTCATAGGCAAGTTAGAAAAAATATTGCCTCTTAGATGTTTTGATCCAATGCAACATTTACTTAACTTGTCCATATTCATATGAACAAAGGTAGGCATCCGATATAGTATAAATGGATGTGTCATATTGAAATAGTCGTAAAGAAGCTTAGACAAACATTTGGTAATAAATCATGAGTAGAAGGGTGCATCGTATAAGAATTTAAATTCAAAGAGATTACATACTCAATGGGTGGATACTTCATAAAGGAACACAATGCTAATGCACATTATATCATTTGTTTAGATCCTAAGCACAATTATGACACTGGTGGTCATATCTACAAGGCTAAATGCAAGGTAAATTGTATTATCATTTATTTCCAATGACAACTGCATATAACTTGTTTATACAGGAAGCTGCCCTAGAGTAGCACCAAGTGACATCGAGGTTTACATTGTTGGATATCATGGCACTGACTCTTCAAATCTAGAGCAAATATGCAGTCAGTCATGCATAGATTGTCTAGTGAGTTGAAAACACTTTTTATTTTTTTTGTACCAAATTTTATTGTTATCTTACTTGTGTCAAATCTAGAGCAACAATGTTTTTATACTGTAGACACAATAAGATTAGGAAACAGACAATAGGTTGGATAGGATTGCAATTGGCGAGTGCTACCAGATGATCCTTGTGTTGTGCATGCTAGTGGAGGTGAAAAAGCCATACAAGGTATGATATTGTATTTTCTAAAATTCTACAGTGCAAGTACGAGTTTGATGTTCTAAATTTCTTGTGATATGGGTACTCCATGTTTAATGGAGTGATTGACTCTAGGTAAGTTAGATCATAGAAAGGAGCATCTTCATCGCAGAGCTCCAGAGGTAGCAGTTGACGAAGCAATGTACAAGTGGAGTTCCTTTAAATTCAAGAAGCAATGAAGATGCGTATCGAGCGGGAGAGAAAACGTCAAGAGTATGATCGATGGTGTTAGAACTATTAGTGATAGCATGACAAGTACTTCACCTTTATAGCTCAACAGCCAGTAATGTTTCAAGTAAGTTCGACAGATCTTCTATTGTCATTTCTAGATTTTAACATATTTCATTTTGTTTTTTCTATTTTATTCATAAAATAGGTTGTAAGTAGATGGGAATAGACATCAATTTTCCCATGTTCAGATGTCGCGACCACCACAATTGTGTCCACTTCCATCGATGCTTTGGTCTCAGGTTATCACATCTTTAGCAAACTTACATCAATTATAATGATAATGAGCCAATTGAGTTTACTTTTAAAAATCCAGTTAGCTTAATTGTAATGAAAATTAACCAATTGAGTTTAATTCTAAAAAACCCACTTAGCTCAATTCTATAAAAAATAGTAAATTTAGCAAAATTAGCTAACTTAGCTCAATTCTGGGGAAAATAATCCATCTAGTTCAAGTATAACGAAATTTAGTCATTGTAGCGCAAATTAGTCAATCTAGCTTAAACTTTTGCAAAACTTAGTCAATTTAGATAAATTATATCTAGTTGTACTCGATGTGACTTAATTACAACTAATTATAATATGCATAGTTTTTAGACTTCTCCAAAATTACTAGCACCTAAAGATATTGACGCGGAGGGGTCTGACTCATTTATCAACCAACTATTTAACTACACTTTAGTAATTACCAGGTGCGTGAAACTTCACCTATAGTGACGAATATAGTATATATATATATATATATATATATATATATATATATATATATATATATATATATATATATATATATAATTTTTTGATAGACAAAGAATTAAGCATATAGCTACCCAGGATAATTTTCGTCGGCTGACAAAATTAAACTGGCTAATATTTGTTAGACAACCATAGGCGACGAAAATTATCCAGCTAATTTATGTCCCCTCCCTCGTGTAAGTCGACAAAAATTAGCATGATAATTACTATCTGCTATAGCTGGCTGACAGAAATTAGTTAATTTTTATCCACCAGGAGAAGCCTATGGAAATTCCTAGTTTTCTTCGGTTGCTAACGAAGTTAGCTATTTTTTGTATTAAATCGCAATAGCTAGAGGATGATGGGAATAAGACTGCTGACAAAATTAGCTGATTTCCATCAATATAACCTTATTTTTGTCGTTCTTTAGCTGACGAAAATTGTTTAGATTATTGTTGTGAACGCATAGATATTTTCATGTGATTGGGTTGTTTTTCACTAGTGCGGAAAGATTGGTAGTCGAGGTAGATAGTTGTTAGAGAGGAGTTTTTTTAAAAAAATCCGGCCAAAAATATAGATTAGGATTAGGTTTTGAAAACCGACATTTTCGAATTGTATCCTAAAAATTGATCTTATAGTATCTTAATGCATCTTTTTTTTCTTTTGTAATAGATTTGTATATCTCTCATTGCTTTGTGTACCATACATACATTTTTCAGATATTAAAATTTCGCATGTTTAGACCAAGACAATCTATTTTTTGCCGGAGGAAGTACAATACATGTACACACATGCCTCAGGATTGAGAAGAAGGCAGGGTTGGTGGACGTTGTACGCGAGACTTGCATTGACAGGTGAGGTGATAGATGAGAGACATGGGTTCATAGTCACGGGCAGTGCTCAAGTGGATAAGGAGGATCTTCTCCAAAACTCCAAATCCCCAATCCCAGGTACGGTGCCCCTGTGTCCTGCCCAGCAGACAGCAGTAGCACGGTAACAAAATAAATTAAACCTTCGTAATGCATGGGATGGTTTGGATAACAAAATAAAAACTTGGATGCATGCATTATCCTATCCCATCGTGGAATGTAGCTAGCTGCACCTGCGCACCGCACAAGGAGAGTGCCTGTTCCCTGTAGATTGATTCAAACTCCTATATGTGCTTGCATTGTCGTCGCTTTCGGACCAGTCAACTACTCCGCTAGCCACGTTGCTTCGAGTTCAGCGAAATTTGTCCCATGCTTATAGTTATTTTCAATTGTGAGATAAATTTTAAGCTCTATAGATATGCTTTTGTTTCGGGATGAAAGGAGTATGTACCAGTGCATTTGACATCTCCAATTCCCCGCGATGCTTTCGTAGATGCCTTGTTGCCTCTAAATTTTTCCCCTATATCATTTTTTGGGTTACATCATCAACATTTCACCTCCTATTTTTTCATCTCCCGCAGCGGTTCCCCATAAATACTTCTCGTATACCTTACTTCAACTATAAAATATCATTTTCTATATCAACTATCAACTTTTTATCTACTAACAATTACTCGTGGACCCACAGCACAGTGCTATATGGGATGAACAGTGATTTCCTAAATTAAAGGGAGAGAGAAGGGGACCGCACGCTAGGGGCTCTGCAGGGGGCAGCGCTGCGCGTGTGGAGCACCCATGCAGGCGCCATGCAAGGGACCTTGCAGAGGAGCGGCTGGCGGCAACCGCTGCAGCTGCGAGGGGTAAGACAGCCCCCGGGCATTGAATTAAGAAGAAGACCTTCTCACACAGGTCGAGAAAACCCCCGAACCCCTGCCCCACCCATACACAGCGGCATCAAAGCCCATGTGAGAACGACCACGACCGGGGCTGAGCCTTAGACCTGTGCTTTGGCATGGGACAGACGAGGGGATTTTTTTAACCACAGCCTGAAATTCGCTCCCACGGGGAGTCGAACCCAGGACCTGAGGAGTGCTACTCAGACCACCTAGCCAACTCAGCTAGAGGCCCTTTCGCATAGATTAGTATGAGCATTGCTCGCATAGATTAGTATGAGCATTGCTCGCATCTTAGTTAGATTAAATAGTACCAACATAAATACTGCTAGTAAAAACGTTGCTCACATTCTAGTTAGATTAAACATCATGAACAAAAATGCTAGTATGAGCATTGCTCGCATACTATTTAGATAAAACATCATAAGCAACATTAGAACATGGGGCTGTGTATCTTTCAACTGCAAAGGGAGATGATATTGTTGGAGGTGGTGACACCAATGAGTGATGGAGGAAGAGTTTGGAGTAGTTAATGACCACCAGTACAGCGGTTGTGAACCTATTTACACTGTTATTTTTCAGAATTGCTAGGGACTAGTAGAAATAATTATTCGTACAGGCGGATAACTAAGAACCGTCAGTGAAAATCGATTTCCACTAGTGGTCGAGGTAATAATACCGCTAGTAAAAATCTTTTCTAGGAAACAAAAAATAGGTTTTAAAAATAGTAAAAAACTATTTTAATTAGGGGAGGCCTCACATAGGCCCCGCCCACCTGACAGAGTCCAAGTACCCTCGCTGGCTACCTACACTACCACTACACCCAGTGGTGGACCCAGAAATTGGCCAAGACCCGGGCCGAAACGATCATAAACTCTAATAGTAGCATATAAAGAAAAATTGTACAGCGAAACAACGTTATCATAGATGTTAAAGATGACATAAAAGTTATGATGTAGCTCCTTCTAAATGTATCATGTCAACATCAACATCAATGCTTCTTGCTCCATAACCTTGAAGGAAATCATATTAAGAACGTGACTTGAAAGGCAATGTTGAATAAATTTAATAATATTAGTAATTGGTACATACCACTAGTACGAGGTAGATTCACCCTGCGGGTTCTCATGCCTTGAAAATAATCCAATATCTTTGCATCATCAATGCTTGTAAATATATCCCTCTCAATATAACACATCATACGATGGTTAAGCTATTCGTCTCCTGTCTTATTCCGCAACTCAGTTGTAATGATATTCATAGATGAGAAAACTCTCTTCACAGAGGCTCAATCTCAAACTTAATTTCTAGCCATGTGATCTTATTTATTTAGTCGCTACTTTTTGATCTTTTATTTGGTGATTATGGTATTAGATGGCTGTATGGAATATCTTGTTTTGTACTCCCTCCGATCTTTTTTATTTGACGTTTACTAGTGTAAAATTAAACTATCATACGTCAAATAAAATAAAATGGAGGTAGTAGTTTCTAAGCCCTGTGGCTTGTAATTTTTTTGTCTCTTCGGTTTAGAATCATTTGCTAGCTTAGGAATTTTTTTGCTTATCCTAGCTTGATGGTTTGCTCTCTAGTCTCTCCCTCCCTCCATCTCTCTAGACTAGCAGGAGCCTAGCATGTGCTGCCCGAGGCCTTGCTACTAGCCTAGTATATAAATCTGCAGAGCACGTGTAGATGGTTGTAGCCTGCTCTTGCTTGCATGTGTGTTCTCCTGTGCTTGCGAAGCTTGTACTGTGCCGAATGGATATATACATACATATAACTATGACTCAGTGAGGCCAGAGGCTAGAGGGCAGACCGACAGAGGCGGCAGATGCAGGCTTACAGCTCTTTAGCACAGTCCAGCCAAACTCAGACACGAGTTCTTCTAAAAAATTTTTGGACCTGTGCCCCGGGCCGTGGCCCAGGAGGCCCTAGGCCTCGGTCCGCCTATCGGTGTTTTGGGTCCAACCGCACACCCGGGGTTGCCCTCAAGGTGCTTTTAGGAGTAGGACGGTGTTATCGACTGTAGCTCAATGGTTCGTGCTGGTTGCACGAGAGACAGTAGACGATGATTTACAGGTTCGGGCCGCTTTGAAGTGCGTAACACCCTACGTCCTGGCGAGAGTGCTGTATATGTTGGGTTACAAGGTAGTTCTCTAGTGCGTAGGAAGTTGGGGTGGATGGCTAAGTAGTGAGTTCGATCTTTTCTGAAGGGGTGCCCCCTAGGCCTTATATATTCGACCGTGGGGCAATACATGCAGATATGATAATCACGTGCACCTAAGAAATAGTGAACTGATTGAGTCTATCTTCCTATAGTTCCGCCGACCCATCCTCGCTCGGTTCTGTCGTACGGGCCTCCAGCGCGGGAAGGTCGGGTCTCTGTTGTGATTACTCGCTCGAAGTCATTGGGCCGTCTGGGCTTGCTCCAATCCGGCCTTATGTCGATCCGCTTCACTGGTCATCTCTCCCAGGCCCACCAGGGGATGACCTCACGAATTATGGGGCCCTTGGGCCCTTCGTGAGGTCTTTTACCCTTTTGGTGGACCCGGGGGATATCTGTCCCCCACAAGCCCCCGATCTTTGGGTCGATTTTGAAATAAACGGCCCAATGATCCTAGGTCCAGCTTCCAGTCTTATGATTTTAACAAGAAAATGCTTTGGGGACAAGCTTGCTGGGCCAACGCTTCTCAATTCTGGGTGGTCCGGTAAAAACGATTTTTCACTGCCTTCTTCTGCTTTTATTGCTCGAAACTTGATGTTTTGTCTCAGACTCTTGCTTCGGAGGTCAGCATTTCGTACTGCAGGACTTCGAACTTCATTGGGCGCACCAAAGGTGCACCCAATGGGTGTAGCCCCCGAGCTTCGAGTGTATTTTTGAAAATAATCCACTCGAAGGTCTTCACTTTGAGTATTATCAGAAATCACTTTCATCTTCCACTTGTATTTTGTCGGAGGTCAACCTTGTATTGATCTTACCCTATGCTTTAGAGGTCAGCATTGTCTTGATCCGAGATGATGATTCATTGGGTGCGCCGAAGGTGCTCCCAATGGGTGTAGCCCCCGAGCTTCGAGTGGATTTTTGAAAATAATTCACTCAAAGATCTTCATTTTATGCCTTTTTCCAGTAATCTTCTTCCCTTTTTGCCGAATGCCTTGGAGGTCAGCACTATGTTATTGATATTATGCTTTAGAGGTCAGCGCATATTTTGTCTTTGAAGCCGAGTTCGTGATCTACTCATATCTTGCTAGGCAGTGCAATTTATTTGATCTGTGACTGATTGGACGTTCGACAGGTGACCCTTGGCTAGTCTTCGTTACCACTTCTTGCTTCAATGCTTCTGTCGATTAGACTTGTACCTTGTTGGCTATATTTGGCTTTCCTTTGATCCTTGTTGATATCTCACTTTTGTCTTGGAGTATTCATTGCATGTACTGCACGGATGTGACAGTTTTGAAAAATATACCGATAATTCCTGTGCGTCCCCCCCAATGGGTGTAGGCAAGGGACGGCTTGGTATGCTGAGTGTTTTAGCAAACTGTCTCTGAGTAGTAACTTGATGTGACCGCGGGTGTAATCATATCGCCCGCGCGGTTGACTGGAGTCCCAATGGGTGTTGTGTTGCGTGAAACGGCGTCAGCCGCCTGACGTGTCTTCAGATGGTTTGAATTGCATATTGAATTTTTGCGACTATTCAGTGGCCGTGGTAGGAGGTGAGCGGTTGCCTTCTTCTTCTATAAATAGTGTTCTTGCTTCCCCGATATTTTCACATCTCTTACTGCTCTCTGCTGCTTGCTCTCTTCTTCTTCCTTCTTCTTCACCATGGGCAAGAGTAAGAAGGGTAGCGGTTCTTTGCCTCATTCTGGTGGCAAGCGCAAACGTGAGCCGACTCCTCCCTCAGAGGACTTCGGCAACTCGGAGTACTCAGAGGAGGAGTTCTCCTCCGAGTCCGAGGGGTCTCCGACCCCCGTCTCTCTCCCACGTCGTCTGATGATTCAGACGACTCCCAGGGGATTGTCGCGGAGGTCTGGACCTACATCCGGGCCGTCGAGCGCGCTGGGCTCGAGGGCTCGGATGAGTCGGAGTACTCCTCGGACGAGGAGGACTCCTCGGACTCGTCCGAGGAGGGCAGCGGCAGCGATGGCGGAGACGGCGACGACGACGGAGGCGACGGTGACGACGGCGACGACGATGGAGGTGACGGTGACGACGGCGACGGCAGCGGCAAGGGCGGTGACGGCAGCGGCAAGGGCGACGGCGGCGACGGTGGCAGCGGCGGCAAGGGCAGCAGCAGGGGCAGCAAACAGGCCAGTGGCTAGATGCCACTAGTTTTAGATGTTAGTATAGATTAATAGTAGAAATAGTATTAAGTGAAATAATGTAGTAGTAGTAGTATAGAGTAGTGGAATGTAATGTAGTAGTAGTAGTAGTAGGGAAGTATCAACTCATAGCGAGTTGATTTGTAAGTTATGTAGCTTCCCTTTATGAAGAACGATTTCGTCTCCTCCTGTGTTAAATACTACGCCTCCTGGTCAGTTGATGATCGTTGTCCATGATGTTCTCTGTCTGCTATGCTTGAGTAGTAACTTGGAGTTTTCGAATCATTCTTCCGTTCGTTTTCTCTGCGTCGTCGGTGCCTCAGAAGCAACAACCAAGTTATTATTGACAGCATTAGCACTTCTGAAGTAGCGTCCGAATGATGGCGGGGCCACGTCGGTGTTTTAGAGGTAACAACCGAGTGACTGATGGCAACGTCGGCATTTTAGAGGTAACAGCCGAGTGACTGACGGCAACGTCGGCGTTTTAGAAGTAACAGTCGAGTGACTGACGGCAACGTCGGTGTTTTAGAAGTAACAGCCGAGTGAAGTCAGGTACTGTCAGCGTTTTTAGAAACAACGGCTGAGTCAATTTGGGCCGCGTTGGCCGTTTTGGAAATAACGGCCGAGTGATGACATGGCACGCCGGCTTTTTTAGAAATAGCAGCTGAGTGATGACGTGGCACGCTAGTGTTTTAGAAATAACCGCTGGGTGATGACTGGGCACTTTTTGGAAACGGCATCTGGCCCGGGAAAACCCTATATGTACTGCACTGTTCCATGTCTCCACATTCCGTGCCCTAGTTCTTGCTTTCCTGCATCCAGGCCCTCTCTGCCGATTTGCAATTCTGCTTCCGCTCTACTCGCCGGCGAGGTTGAGATGGCGCCTAAGCGGAAAGCCTCGAGTTCGTCCGCTGCCGTCATTCCCCCCATCGATCCCAATGGCCAGTTGCCTTTCGCAGGTAACCATATGTCTGTTGTTTCTGAGTCTGACCTTCTCCATCTTGTGTCCATCGGAGTTCTTCCTCCGAGAGAGCTCTGTTCCTGGCGGATCTGTTGTGGGGTCACTGTTCCAACAGAAGACACCCATGAATCTGTTGTTTATGTTCCATTTCTCCTCTGCGGCCTTGCTCTTCCTATTTCTCCCTTTTTCCGTGGTCTCCTTGATTTCTATCACTTGAATCTGACCCATCTGAACCCTAATTCCATTCTGCAAATCTCCATCTTTGTTCATTTATGTGAGGCTTTTCTTGGCGTTCTGCCGCACTTTGGCCTGTGGAAGTTCTTGTACCATTGTCGGCCTGGGATGGCTGGAGGGCAGCACCAACTGGTAGGGGGCGCGAGCTTGGAGATGCGCTGTGGGAGGAAGACTGATTACCTTGACATCCCACTCAAAGACAGCATCAAAGGATGGCGCTTAGAGTGGTTTATCATGGAGAATCATGGGAATTCCCTCCCACCACGGTCAGGGAGACAACCGGATGTTCGCACTCCAAGCTGGACTAAATCCCCCACAGACCAAGAGGTGGCTGAGGCAGGGGCTCTGTTGGCTGAAGTTGGATTATTGAATGAGAGAGGTCTGACTGCAGAGGCTGTGGTTGCTGACTTTGTCTTCAAGAATCTTCAGCCACTGAAGGACAGGGCACACCCGGCATATCTGTACCGAGGCCTGGCTGACTCAACCCGGGTTACCAACAGAAGAATTCCTGCTATGGACTTAGTAAGCCGGCTCGAAATGATACTCAGAGGCAAGGTATCAAATGTTGGCGCCCCTGTTGTGTATTCGGCTTGGAACCTGCCTCCTTCTAAGGCCTTCACTCATTTTGTGTCAAATCCTCCTGCTGGTGATGGCGGTTTGGGCCTTAGAGTGCGACCCTCTGCCAAAGAAGTTAGTGCTTTGGTTGCTTCGCTTGAAGAAATTCCTGATGATGAACGGCAGGTTCATTTTGAGGTGCCTCTGGATCCCAGCGATGCTGAGATAGGTGCTATGCTGGATATGTTGGCTGGGGATTCTTCCGATGCCGCTCCTGCTGAAACATTGGCGGTGGTGCCCATCCCTGGGGCTAACAAAGCCTTGGACGCTCAGAAGTCTTCCAATGCTCGTCCAAAACGTTCTCGCCGAGCTGTTCAAGCCTCTCTTCCTGCTAAGGGGGAGAAAAAGAAGAAGAGACGTCTTCGTCGGGTGTCTGGCTCGGATCAGGGTGTCGGTCCTTCTGCTCCTATCGCTGAGAAAGTGCCAATGCCTGAATTCACTGAAGCTGACCCCAATGGGTGTGTTGTCCGTCTTGTTGATGATGATGGTGAAGAAGAAGACGAAATCCCTCTAATTTGGAAGAACAGCTGCCGTTACACTGCCAGTGGGGAAAGTAGCGGTGTTCCTTCTCCAGCCTTGTCTGCCCTCATTGGTCTGCAAGAATTATCTCTGGCGAACTTTGATCAGATTCTCGAGGACATGATTCCAGAAGATCTGCTATCAGAACCGGCAGATGGTGGCGCGATGGATGTTTGTGTTGATGTGCTCGACGCCGGGTTGGGGTCCTCCTGGGCAGCGTCCCGCGCCTCATCGACCTTGGAGCGCGGTCTTGAGGGTCAGGAAGCTGGTCTGGATTGCCCTGCTCCCATGGAAGCGACTAAGGGACCTTCAGCCTTAGAAGTGGTTGCTGCAGAGAACTCGGCCCTCAATGACGGTGTTGGCCCTTACCCAGCCCTCGAGGGTGCTGCCGGAGATGATCCGGCTCGGATGGATAGTGCAAGCTACTACCCAGCCCCCGAGGGTGCTGCCGGAGATGATCCGGCTCGGATGGGTAGTGCAAGCTATGATCCAGCCCCCGAGGGTGTCCGAGCGGGTTCTCCCTCTTGCACTTCCATGGATGTTCACGTAGGGTCTTCTCCTCCATACTCTGATTGCATGGTGACAGCCCAAGCCTTTGGTCAAGGGGTCGCTTTAGAGGCCAGCGTACCTGATGACAAGGTTTTGGGTTCTGCTGATGACACTGAATTGGTCCCTGCTGAATCGTTGCAAGTTGCTCTAGGTGGTGATCCTTTGCCGAGCCATCAGTTGATCTCTCACGATTTGGGAGTCGCCTCCTTCTTCTCCAACTTCCAGGTATTTTGGTTTCTTCTGGTCTGACTTTTACCCAAGTAGGTAATTATTCTCATGCTTGTCTGCTTTTTAATGCCAGACGTTGGTCGATGAGATGTCTAGTCAGCTGAGGTTGCAGGGTGCTTCTGTCCCAGAAGGAGCTTTTTCTCTGGCGTGTTGGAATCCGGTGCTGCTTCAGCGGCGTGTTTCTGACTTAGAGGCGGCGAATGCTGGTCAGTGCTCTTTTGCTTCCTTTTGGTTACCTTATTAAACTGCTTCTTATTTTAGCTTCTTTGCTTGACTGTTTCTCGCCAGATATGACTCGGCAGTATTCTGATCTAAAAGAAAAATATTCTCAAGGTCAAGCTGCACTGGTCCAGCTGTGCTCTGATCTTGAGGAAAAGTATTCTCGATGTCAGACTGAGCTGGCCCAAGTTTCTTCTTCTCTGAGTGATGCTAACATGTTGAACTCTACTCTTCGCGCTCAGCTCGACTCTGAAAAGGTGACCTGTGAATCCGGGTTTTGTTTTGCTGTGCTTTTATTGCTTGCTTGACGTTTGAAGAAGCTGATTCTTGCTTGCAGGAAGAAAAACGTGCCCTTGTTACTTCTCGTGACAATCTTGACAGGCTATACAGTGACTCTAGCAACTCGCTGACCATCTTGGAGAGGAGTCATCGCTTCACCAGGGAGGAGTTAGACAATCTTCGTTATAAGCTGCAGGAATCCTTGGATGACGTGATTCGCCTCAGGCAGTTGATATCGGCCAAAGATGCTGTCATCAAGAATCTGCGTGCTTCCAAGAAATCTGTCGCCCAGGAGCTAGAGACCGCTCAGTTGGCTGTCAAGGTTGCTGAAGAAACTTTCACTACTCTGAGGGCCCAGCGCGATAAAGCTACGGATAAAGCCATTCACGCGGGGCGGATTCTGATGAGGAGACCTGGTGTGGTTGTCCCAGACGACATAGTGGCAGATGTGAACGTCGCTCCTGATTCCTCCAGCCGTCCTTCTTCGTCGGTTGCTCCTGAGAAGAATGTTGCAAAATAGAAAGACATTGCATGCTTTGAGCGCGCGGTTAACGTGCTCGGATATTTTGTTAGAGGACACCTTCTTAGTATTGAATGCTACTATCATTCTCCTATTGTTTAGAATTCAACAGTATCTATATTTGTAGAAGTAAAATGCAGCGTGATGGTTTCGAGACTTCTTCATGGGACATAGAGGCCGCCCCTGGATGAGTAACTATATGCGCGTCGAGTGTGCTGCGCTAGTTTAAGCTAGAATTAACTCAGATCGATTGCTCCGTTAGTGTGGTTTAGTGGTCACCCTAAGTTAAGCAAGCGTGAGCATGTTGCATCGTCTTAAGTCGTCACCGACTTAAGCCGATTGCTCCGTTAGCAGGGCATAGCGGTCACCCTGAGTAAAGTAAGCGTGAGCATGTTGCACCGTCTTAAGTCATCGCTGACTTAGGCCGATTACTCCGTTAGCAGGGCATAGTGGTCACCCTGAGTTAAGTAAGCGTGCAGGTCGACAATGAATAATTTGAGCGCTCTTGAAGTCTTCTCATCGATGATATATTTCCCAGTTTACAGAGTACATTGTCGTCCCAATAGCTTTTGGAATACAGCTAGGGGTAAAACTTCCTGAGGTGTTCTATGTTCCATGAGTTCCCAATTTCCGTGCCATCCATCTGAGTGAGACGATATGATCCCGGCCGAGTGACTTCTGCTACTATGAATGGTCCTTCCCATAGAGGTGACAACTTGTGCCGTCCCTCCCCCGTTAGAATTCGGCGGAGGACGAGATCTCCTACTGCGAAGGATCGATGTCGCATGGTCTTATCGTGATAGCGCCTCAGGGTTTGTTGGTACCGTGCTGATTGAATTACCGTGTTCAGTCGTTCTTCTTCGAGTACATCAACATCCTCCAGCCTAGTAGCCTCGGCTTCTGCTATGTTTTCAAAGATCAACCTTGGCGCCCCAAATTTGAGATCAGCGGGTAGTACTGCCTCTGAACCATAGACCATGAAGAAAGGAGTATTTCCATGTAGAGCTCGACTGGGTTGAGTTCTTAGGCTCCAAACGACATAGGGCAACTCCCTTATCCATTTTCCTGCGAACTTTTCATTTTTATCGAAGACTTTTTTCCTAAGGGCCTCCAATATCATCCCGTTAGCTCTTTCAACCTGCCCGTTGGCTCTTGGGTGTGCCACCGAAGCATATTTGATCTGAATGCTCTTCTGCTCACAGAAATCAAAGAACTCTGAACTTGTGAAGTTGGATCCCAGGTCAGTTATGATACTATTCGGTATTCCAAATCTGAATATTATGTCTTGTATGAATTCCACTGCCTTAGCTGAAGTTAAGGAAGCAATGGGTTTGAACTCTATCCATTTAGTGAATTTGTCGATAGCCACCAGCACATGAGTGTATCCTCCCTGAGCTTTCTTGAAAGGTCCAATCATATCCAATCCCCAGCACGCGAACGGCCAAGTTATGGGTATCGTTTGCAGTTGCTGTGCTGGTAGATGTTGCTGTTTTGACAGGTACTGGCAGGCTTTGCACCTCTAGACTAACTCGGCTGCGTCACTCTTCGCTGTTGGCCAATAGAAACCTGACCTGAAGACCTTCCCAACCAGGGTTCTGGATGTTGCATGTACTCCACATTGCCCAGCATGGACCTCGTCTAGAAGTTGCTTTCCAGTAGCTGAGAGAATGCATTTCATGAGGACTCCTGATGCATGAAGCGTCCCCAATCCTCTGGGACTCAAATGTGATACAATTACTAGTCCCAGGAGGCTAGTAAACACATTTATACATCAGATGATACCAAATCTGCTTAAACGAGACAAACCTACAAAGGTGGCGAACAACTTTAAGAGTTGGTCCACAACTCGGGACATATCATCAGAGTGGGGCTGAAGCAGCCCGATATACGCAGCGAAGCAAATCAGCGGTCCAACAGCCACAGGCAAGGTTGGGAACAGTCGTAACTCTTACCCGATCTCCTTTTTCTGAAAAACAACAAATAAGCAAGGGTGAGTACAAACGTACTCAGCAGCCCACCTTCACCCGCGGAATGGGGAAATCAGATATAATGCATGGAATATGTGGAGCTCGGGATATTTTGCAGAAACAGCAATATTTAATGCAGAGTTGTTTTGAAAAACATTTTGTATTTTTGCAAAGCGCATCCTCTCCAAAAGGAGCAGGAAGTTTTTCAGTATTATAACAAAATCCCCTGGACTAAACCATCCAGGCATCTCAGCAGTTTCCCACTGGTTTTCCTTTTCAAAAACCGCTACTGGACTTCCCGTCCACCATAGCTCACGGCTCAACCGTCGAACCTTTTTAAAAACCACTTTTCTCAAAACCATCTCTTTTTTTGGAAAACAAAACATTAATTGCCATACCATACCAGACTCGTCCATTCCTGTGGACACAGACTATTCGAATAGGTTTTCAACTCTGCGCAGAGGTGTACACTTTACCCACTAGTCCGGTTTCTGCGATCTCACCGTCGCGAGACCCGAATGCCGGATCTCTCCCCTTGCTCGTACGTCCTAACCTTAACGGTTATCCGGAAGGAGTCAGGCCACCACCATGTCCAAACCGGACAAAACTTTCCCCCTCCTTATCCTCCCGGTGCTCCCCAGCCTTCATAACCCTGGGGTTGGACCGTACGAGTTCAGATTGAGTGACTGCCCACACAGTCTCGAGTGGTTGTACTATTAAAGAGTACAGGTAGTGAAGATGACAAACCGGTCCTTATATGAGGGGACAATCCTTCTGCTCACGCCTAAACCAGCTGAGCCAACACCTTAGGCCCTCCCCTAAACCAGGGAGTCCCTGATTATCCCGCTCATAAGGTGATAAGGGTGAAAACCCTTCATCACACACATTTTGAAAAGCATTTTCTTTTGAAAACTCACACCTGTTCTCAAATCATTTGGAACATATATATCAGGGATTGATTGCGGCAAGCGGCTGGGTGGCCATAATAACTTATCTCAAAATCATATCATGCATAAAATAACAGGCTAAGGGTTGTGGTTGAAAAATCATAGGTAATTTATGCATCAAAGGGATCCAGTGAGCTTGTCGTGCTTATTCGGCGAAGGGGGAAGGAGAGCTCGCGGAACTGGCTTCTGGCTCCACCGCCTGGCGTAGACTTGCAGATCTGGCCTCCCCGAGATGGCACGAACGCTCCGATAACTATGCAACATGAACAAGCAAACATACAAACCAGCAAGTATACCAACAAATATTTAGTATAGTGGTCAGAAAAGCGATATATGGATGGGTAGAGTCTTGAGTAGAATCTATGTCGTGTGGTGTTGTGATATTACTGGTGGTGGAGCGGAGGTGCTTACCAGGAGGGTGGACTGGAGGCAAAGCGACACTATGCGTGTAGCCGGCAGAGCGGAGTAACTGAGTGGGTGGGGTGTTTGCTTTGGCTGAGGGTGTTGAGTGTGTGTGGAGAGGGAGAGGGTAGCTGGGTGTATTTATAGCTGAGTGTAGGTGGTGTAGCATAGTGAAGTTCACTGTTGGTGAGAATAGTGACGAATGAATCGTCTGACTTGGTATGAACATGAGAGTTATAGGCAGAATATGGGACAAGAGTATTTTGGGAGTTTTCTGGAACATGAACCATGCTTAAGGGGTGACATGGCTGGATAGGGAATAGTTTGATAAAAATTTAGAGACGAGAATTATTGGAATCTGAGTTTGGGAGCCTGGTTCGAAGGAATCTCAAAGTTAAGCGTGCTCAACTCGGAGAAACCTGGGATGGGTGACCAGATGGGAAGTTCCCTACTGGAAGGAAAATCACAGTCACCGGAGTTCGTATGACTGGAATATGGGTCTGGCTGGTCTTAGGTGGACTGGACAGCATGATGTATGAGTAGTTGAAATTTGGGGTGATCGGCTAATCGATGAATAGTAACGATGAATAGTGGCGATGGAAAAGTAATTATAGATATCATCTATGAATAGTAACGATGATGAATAGTAATGGTAAATAGTAACGATGATGAATAGTGTATGTGAATAGTAACGGTGAATAGTAATGGTGAATAGTAATGGTGAATAGTAATGGTGAATAGTGACAGTGAATAGTCGTATGAGCGAACGATGAACGATGAATAGGAACTATGAACGAACGGACGAACGATCGAATGATCGGACGAACGAACGATTGGAATTTCGGCAGCATAACGGCAGGAAAAGATTATTTGGACGAACGAACGGACGAACGATCGAATGATCGGACGAACGAACGATCGGAATTTCGGCAGCATAACGGCAGGACAAAGATTATCTGGAAGAACGATGAATAGGGGCTATGAACGAACGATGAACGATGAATAGGGACTATGAACGAACGATGAACGATCGAATGATCGAACGAACGAACGATCGGAATTTCGGCAGCATAACGGCAGGAAAAAGATTATTTGGAAGAACGATGAATAGGGACTATGAACGAACGATGAACGATGAATAGGAACTATGAACGAACGATGAACGATCGAATGATCGAACGAACGAACGATCGGAATTTCGGCAGCATAACGGTAGGAAAAAGACTATTTGGACGAACGAACGGACGAACGATCGAACGATCGGACGAACGGACGAACGAACCATGAACGATCGGACGAACGATCGAACGATCGGACGAACGAACGAACAAACTAAGAACAGGGGACGAACGATCGAAGAACGATCGAACGATCCTTGTGCTAGTGTGCGCTTGTGTGGAACATGGAGTGGGTGTGTGTGTGGGGGGGAGAGAGTTGCCATGAAATGGCTTGGGGTGGGATGAGAGGAGGCCCTTGCCCCTCTATTTATAGCCATGGTGGGGGGATTAGGGGGAGGGATGAGAGGATTTGTGGGAGGATGAGATGATTAGTGGGAGGTTAGCATGTATTTGTCTTGTATAAGTGAGATTTGCTTGTAGAGCTCACCGTATGACACTGGAGGCATACGTATACGTATGAGCATGAGGAAAGTTATGAAGAAAATATTTGTAGGGACTTGAAAAATGATTCTGAAGGTATTTCTCAAGAGGAAAATACCTGGAGATATATCGGTGGAATATTTGGGCAGTATTTTTGGAAAGAACTTGAAGGGGATTACTCGGGAAATATCTGGGCGGTATTTCTGGAAACAAATTGAGGGTGATCACTGGGAAATATTTGTAGGATATTTTGAGGAGGATTTTGGAGAAAATATAGACCACTATATTTTATTTGTTGATATCAACTCGCAAACAAACATTTTGAAATGAAATTTGAAATTCATTTTGAATTTAGAGCGAGTTTGAGAAAAATTCAAGATTTGAATTTTTGGGATGCTACAATGCACCCCTTCTGTATAGTGTTTCCCCAATGAGTGTATAGTGAGTTGATTGCCTTGCGATGTGCTCGGCTGCATTCTTGTCATCTAGCTCCTCCTCATTTTTTATATATCTGATGATCGGCCTCCTCCAGTCATCAGAATCTGACTCTGGTTGGCTCAAAGTATTACATTCTTCTGCCTGAGCCAGTGAGATGCTTGGGTGTGATATTTCTTGAACAAAGACTCCAAGTGGGACCTGAGTTCGTCTGGACCCTAGCTTGGACAACACGCCAGCCGTCGTGTTTCGATCTCTCTCCACATGGTGAAATTCCAGACCTTCAAATTTATCTTCTAATTTCCGGACGGCAGTGCAGTATTTTCCCATGGGATCACTTGAACAATTCCATTCTTTGTTTATCTGACTTATGACTACCATAGAATCCCCATATACCATCAGTCTCTTGATGCCCAGTGATATGGCAATGTTCAGTCCGTGAATCAGAGCTTCATATTCTGTTGCATTGTTAGAGGCTGGAAATAACAACTGTAAGGCATATCTGAGGTGTTCGCCCCCAGGTGCAGTAAAGAGGATTCCTGCGCCTGCTCCCTGCAGCCTTAACGAGCCATCAAAATACATTCGCCATACTTCTACAGTTTCTGGGTTATTTGGTACTTGCTGCTCGGTCCACTCTGATACAAAGTCAACCAGTGCTTGAGTTTTAATGGCAGTGCGAGGTTGAAATTCAAGGTCGTGAGATCCCAGCTCGCAGGCCCATTTGGTTATTCTCCCGATGGCTTCTTTGCTGTGAAGGATATCCCCTATTGGAAAACCAGTGACTACTACAACTTTGTGGTCGTCGAAGTAGTGACGGAGCTTGCGTGCAGTTAGAAGTACTGCATATAATAGCTTCTGAACTTGAGGGTATTTTTTCTTCGAGGGACCCAGAACTTCGCTGATGAAATAAACAGGATGTTGCACTGGATAAGCATGTCCTTCTTCTGCTCGCTCGACTACCAACACGGTTCTCACCACGTGAGTCGTGCAAGAGATATATAGCAGCAAACCTTCAGCTGGTTGAGTCGACGTGGCCCGTCGCGGCGGTTTCAGCACTGGCGGCGTCGTTAAGAACTTTTTCAATGCGTCTAGGGCTTCCTGTGCTTCTGAAGTCCACTGAAACTTGTCCACCTTCTTGAGTAACTTATAAAATGGTAAGCCTTTTTCTCCCAGCCTGGATATGAATCTGCTCAGGGCTACCATACATCCGGTAAGCTTGGATATGAACCTTCTTCTGTGATCGCGGTGCCTCCATCCTCATGATAGCTTCGATCTTTTCTGGATTAGCTTTAATTCCCCGGTGGCTGACAATGAACCCGAGTAATTTTCCTGCTGGTACCCCGAAAATACATTTCTCGGGATTAAGCTTCCATCTATATCGCCGTAGACTATTGAAAACCAGTTGTAAATCTTCAATGAAGTTTTCCGAATTTTCTGTTTTGATTACCACGTCGTCCACATAAGCTTCCACACGCTTGCCCCAGTGATCGGCCAAGCATGTTTGAATAGCTCTCTGATAAGTCGCTCCAGCGTTTTTGAGGCCGAACGGCATGGAGGTATAGCAGAAAGCACTGAATGGAGTGATGAACGCTGTTTTTTCCTCGTCTTCTTTCGCCAGGCTAATCTGATCATATCCAGAGTAGCAATCCAAGAAGGACAGCATAGAACATCCAGCGGTGGAATCCACCACCTGATCTATCCTAGGGAGCCCGAAGGGATCCTTTGGACAGTGTTTGTTGAGATCCGTATAGTCAACGCACATGCGCCAATCCACTTTATTCTTTTTGAGTACAAGAACAGGATTGGCTAACCACTCGAGATGTAACACCTCTCTAATAAATCCAGCCGCGACCAAGCGAGCCAGCTCAGCGCGAATGGCCTCTCTTTTGTCGGGCGTGAAATGACGTAACTTTTGTCGAATCGGCCTCGCCTGGGGGTAGACCTTCAATTTGTGCTCGGTCAGTTCTCTCGGGACTCCCGGCATATCCGCAGGCTGCCATGCGAATACATCTCGGTTATCTTGCAGAAACTGGACGAGCGCGCCTTCCTATTTGTCACCCAGGCTGGAGCTGATGATGGCAGTCTTGCGTTCATCAGCGAACCCGAGGTTGATCCTTTTAGTTTCTTCAATCGGCCGCATAGAGATCGCAGCTTGAGCCTCGTTCGTGGGTACCGTGAGGTCTTCTTCAGGCTTAGAGTTCGCCTGCACAGAAGAAGTCGTCGACGGTTTGGTGGTGAGGGCCGCCTGGATGGCCACTCGGAAACATTTTGCGGCGCCTTGGAAGTCAGCGCGCACAGTTATGATCCCTTGCGGCCCTGGCATCTTCAGTATCATGTATGTGTAATGTGGAATGGCCATGAATTTCGCCAGCCTAGGCCTCCCGATGATGGTGTTGTATCCGCAGTCGAAGTTCGCCACCTCGAACCTCAGATACTCGGTTCTGTAGTTTTCCGGAGTCCCGAAGGTGACTGGCATGTAGATGTGGCCCAGCGGATATTCTCCTTCAGTCGGCACGATGCCGAAGAAGGGTGTGTCCGACTCATGGAGCTCTTTGAGGTGAACTCCCAGTCCTTGGAGCGTCCGGGGGAAGGTGACGTTGATGCTGCTCCCCCCGTCCACTAATACCTTCTTCACCCTGCTCTCTTGGATCACCGGATCGACGAGGAGCGGGTATTTGCCTGAGTGATCGAAGTTAAGACACTGATCTGCCCGAGTGAAGGTGATCGGGTGCTCCGACCATCGGTACGGAGCGGGAGGACCGGTGGTCACCACCAGTATTTGGCGATCATTGAGCTTTTGTTGTCTCTTGTTCTCCTGCGATCCGTGTCCGCCGAAGATGATGTTGACCTCTCTGTCGACACGTGGGAAGGCTTCTCCTTCTCTCTCCTCCTGTGGCTGTGGTTGTCGCGGTTCTCCTGGTCCTCCTCGTGGCGGAGGAGGGGGTAGAGGTTGGAAGGGTCGGTCGTGCCCGACGGAGTGCTTGAAGTCTCTGTGGTTCCGAAGGGTGTGGCGCATGTCTTTGTGGTACGGGCACTGGGCGTCGAGGATGTCGTCCAGCGTGCGTTCGCCTCCCCGAGGTCCTCCTCGGGCGCGAGAGGCGGGCGGTCCGGCGGCATGGACCTCTTCGCGAGGCCTCTTCTCCCAACGCTTGTCGGGCTGTTGGTTCGTGTCGCGTCGCGGTGCTGCCGGTGCCGGCTTCGTTCCTCCGATGAGGTCCCGAGCTCGCTCGTCGGCGGTGATATAGAGGTCGGCTTCCCGGAACAGCTGATCGGAGGTAGTCGGCGCCTTCTGCAGTATGGTTCGGACGAAGGCTGAGTCATCGGATCCCCGGTAGAAGTCTTCGATCACCGCCGCTTCCGTAACCTCGGGGATACGATTTCTCATGGTTTGGAATCTCTTGAGGTACGACCGGAGAGTTTCGTCCCCCCGGCGCTTGATGGATTTGAGGTCCCATGGTTGCGCCGGCTTATCGGAGAGGGACTGGAAGTTGGCGATGAAACGTCGACTGAAATCGCTCCAGTCATCGATGCAATGTCGTGGTAGGCGTCGCAGCCATTGCAGTGCATCTTGCCCGAGGACGATGGGCAAGTACGCGGTCATCACGTTCTCGGTTGCCCCGGCGGCTCGGGCAGCGGTAGTGTAGACGGCCAGCCAGCCTCCCGGATCCTGCTTAGGTTCATATTTGTCAACGTTGGATACCTTGAAGTTAGGGGGCCATTGAATGGCTCTGAGGCGTGGAGTAAGTGCCGACACTCCACACGTGTCCTCCTGTCATCGGGGATGATGTCTGTCCTGAGGAGGGGAGTGGTTGTCGTGGTGCCTCGACCGTCCCCGGGTGGTGCCGCCAGTCGAAGCCGTTGCCGACTCGGTCCTGGTGGCCTGACTCCGGGATGGGATGTCGTGGTCCCTGTCGTATTCTTCCCGGCGACGGATCTCGCTCTCATGTCGTCGTTCGCGTGAAGCGTTGATGGAGCTCCGTGTGTCCCGCCGACTGTTGATGGCATGTCGTAGATCATTCGGCGGATGTGCGAGAGGTAGAAGATGGTTGGCTGCTCGAGTGAGCAGTCGCCGGTAGCCCTCGGCATCGGGAGTCCGAGGGAGACCGTCGGCTATCCGAGCCAGTACTCCGCTGACTTCACTCAGCGTGTTCAAGGCTCGGGCGAAGTCGGGGTTCAGGTTGCGCCCAAAGAGGGGATTTTCCCGACGTTGCTTTGTTTCCTGTTCGGCCTGTTCTTGAGCTCGCCGGCGATCGCGTCGTCGGGAATTCCTCCTTTCCCGGAAGACACGCTCTTCCGAGGTTTCTCCCATCTCCGAGGCCTCGTCTCGCGACACAGGCTGTGCCGGGTCCCGCTCTCCGGCTTCGTGATGTCGCCGGATAATTCGGTGTCGGTTCCTTTGCCGGCGGGATTCCCGCTGAGGAGGTTCCTCTCCGGGTGCGGTCGGCTCGTCGTCCGAGATGGGGGGCGACTCCACTCTCCCGATGAAGAGGACGTCGGGGTAGAATGGTGTAGCTGTCACGACGATCTTCTTTCTGTTCTCCTTTGAGGGCGGAGGTGCAGAAAGAACAACTTGCTTCCTCCCGATTTTATTTGTTTCTTTCTTTCTTGTGATTTGTGTCCATTCTTTCGTCGGAGAGGTAGACAGTGGAGTTTTCCGGGTTGACGGGCCCCGGGCCTCTGTCCTGCCGGAGGCGATCTTTTTTCGGAGCATTGGAGGTTGCACCTTTTCCTGCTTTTCCCCGATTTTCCCGGAGATTTTTGAGGAAGATCTTCTCTCCGTCGGATCCGCAATGCGATGCAGAGTTCCCTCCTCATCCGCTACAGATGAGATGGTTCTGAAGTAGAATGTGGACCCAGAGCGGAAGACGATCTTGTGCAGGAAGGTGACGGCCATTGAGCTAGCTTGGATCGACGACACACCCCCTACCTGGTGCGCCAGCTGTCGGTGTTTTGTGTCCGACCGCACACCCGGGGTTGCCCCTCAAGGTGCTTTTAGGAGTAGGACGGTGTTATCGACTGTAGCTCAATGGTTCGTGCTGGTTGCACGAGAGACAGTAGACGATGATTTACAGGTTCGGGCCGCTTTGAAGTGTGTAACACCCAACGTCCTGGCGAGAGTGCTGTATATGTTGGATTACAAGGTAGTTCTCTAGTGCGTAGGAAGTTGGGATGGATGGCTAAGTAGTGAGTTCGATCTTTTCTAAAGGGGTGCCCCCTAGGCCTTATATATTCGACCGTGGGGCAATACATGCAGATATGATAATCACGTGCACCTAAGAAATAGTGAACCGATTGAGTCTATCTTCCTATAGTTCCGCCGACCCATCCTCGCTCGGTTCCGTCGTACGGGCCTCCAGCGCGGGAAGGTCGGGTCTCTGTTGTGATTACTCGCTCGAAGTCATTGGGCCGTCTGGGCTTGCTCCGATCCGGCCTTATGTCGATCCGCTTCACTGGTCGTCTCTCCCAGGCCCACCAGGGGATGACCTCACGAATTATGGGGCCCTTGGGCCCTTCGTGAGGTCTTTTATCTTTTTGGTGGACCCGGGGGATATCTGTCCCCCACACCGCCCCTGACTGCACCTATCACTTACTTCATGTATATATTGCGGTTTTATTTCCCACAAATTAGAACAATGCAAATATAAATTGCCTGTTTGAAACTGTAAATGAATTTAAACGAAAATGTTGTTAACTACAAAGTTTCATAGCTTTTAAAGTTCTACAATTTTTATTTTGGTACTTTTCCCATCCGTGGTCGTTTTGCAAAATTCGCATTTTAAATTTGAAAATCCGAAATGATTTCAAATAAAAAAGTTGTCAACTATAAAGTTTCATAACTTTTAGAGATCTATAACTTTTATGTTGGTGGTATTTTCATACAAGGTCGTTTGAAAAATTTAAAAAATTCAGGATAAAAATGATTTCTAGTGGTGGTTTAAATACCATTGACGCTTAATAATTGAAATAGCCTGTACCATAGGCTTACAGCTATTTTCTACTAGTGGACCCATCATGGAAGTTGGAAGCAATTGCGCGAAGATCGCTTCTCAAAACCTTTTTTTCTCGGTGTAGGATCGTAAGGACGAGGGTTTCAAAGACTTGCAACTAGGGATGGCACTTGGGGCCATGAATGTTTTGTTGATTAGGAACTTTTTAGAAGATCAGCAAGGACTTGGGAAAGGTCAAGGTATGGAGGAGGAGCAAGGGCGTCCACAACAGGAAGGAGATCAAGTCCGACTCGGTTGCGATTCCATCTCGGATTCGAGGACCAGTCTGCACTAAAATAGACGTCTAGGACGCATCCATACTCCGATTGCAATGAACTTGATATATATAGTTGGAAAGATAAGGAGATTATCTAACCAACCCAACTAGTCCCATCTTTAGATTCTGTTTTGGTACTGCGACACCGTCTATTGGGACATTAGATCGTGTAACATGTCGGAGCCCATTAGGGGCGAGACCAGGGGCCACACGCGCCCTAAAACTCTATTTATTCAGCAGCCATCGTCACATTAAGGTTGGGTTTTGCTTAGATCATATCTGTCATCGAATAGTGTCGCCGATTATCAGGTTGTGAGACCCCACCACGTGATCAATACAATTTTGATTGCGTTCTTCATGTTCTTGCTTGTGTTCTTGATTGCGCTTTCAGGGATAAACCTTTGTGGTGAGGTAACTCATGTGTCACGGGTGACAACCAACGGAACAGTGGTGTAGTGATTGCGAGGATCGATTCGCTCGGAGCCTTAGATCATGAACGTTGAGATCTCCACACAATCAAGTTATCATACCTCACATAAGATCGGGCCTTGCCCTCTGTCACCGTAAAAGTTAAGAGTAGTTGCACAAAGAGTGTTTTGTAAAAATATTATCCATCCTCTCTCTCTCGGTTCGTGAACGCAAGGATGAGGGTTCTGGAGACTTGCTATTGCGATCAACGGTGCACGTAGGCACTTAGAATGGGGAGACTATGACATCACACGACAGTGAGAAGAGGCTAAGAGCATGTGAGTTATCTCAGTTTCTCCAATAATGATGAACTACTTCCCAATATACTTAAGAAAGTAGATGAAACTTTTATATTTAAACATGGCCACCTCAACTTTCTTAATTAAATAAAGGTTAAATGTTCTCACTCTCCTTTTACTCACATGCATGAATAAATAGATCTTCGAGATTTCTTCAAAAAGAACTTCAGAATTTCTAGTAGGCCAAATCCATTTAATTCCAACACGTACTAATGTGCTCCTAGTAACACAGTGCAATCGTAACCTGGAAGACACGGTGAAGACTGAAGAGTGCTGGCACTGCAGCGCGCGGGAAACCGGCGATGCATGATGTAAATAAACGTGCACAAAACGAGGAAACCAATCACAGTACAAATGTTTCTCAGAAGGAAAAATAAAATAGTACTTCAATTCTAGTGCATGCACGGTCACACATGGAATCTTAGCTAGGTCGAGTCCGAGTGTGCTCTCCCATCTATCAAATCAGAACCTAATCATTGCTGAGACGAAATGCATCCCTGCGTGCATGCATGGACGGACGGATGGATGGATGGATGGTTGGCTGCCGCCTGCAGGCTCGTGGTGTCTTCGTCTCTAGGCAGTCAGCAGGTCGCCTGGTCTGATCTGGGTCTTGGCTTGTGCTGACTGCTGACCCATCTGCGTGATGGCCTGAAGGCATACTACGGAGATGTATAAACCTAACGGTACTATAGTATGCCATCACTAGTTATTACTACTAATATAATAGCGAAAGAATTACGCAGGGCTGAATTTTTGCCACAAGCAGGTATGCAGCAGCGCACACATTGCAGCCTGTGCTGTTAAAAACGACAGGTGTACGAACACAACAGTCCTGTCGACGCCACTTGTGACGTCACAAACAGTATCAGGGAGACAGCAACTGAAAGCATGCAGGGCGCCACCGGCCACTTGCTCTCTGCGGACAGGAGGCGGCCCACCAGGTCGCCCTCACCTCACGTGCTGGGCTGGGGAACGGGGAACCAGTCGAGGGGCCTGCCTGCCTGCCCACGCCCACCCCTCCAGCCTCCGATGGCTCCCCACGCCCGCCCGCCCGCCCGCGCCTCCCGGCTCCAGGTCGGAGGCCAAGCCCACGGGCCACGGCGCGGCACATGCCCCCCTGCCGCGTCACGTTCCGGAGGCAGCTCAGATCTCCCTGTCGCCCGCCAACGGGGACGTGACGAGACCACTCATCACACACCTCACGAGTACCAAAGTAAGTCTCCGTCTTGTATTACGATAAATCAAACAATCATAATATTAGTAAATGTATATAATACTAAACAGATATTATTATTAGATTAATCACATCATATATTATCGTGCTATATGCTACGTATTTAGAGATATAAGTGTTAATACTGTTTTTTTTTAAAAAAAACTTAATCAAAGTTAAATACGTGATGTGGGGAGTGTACGAGTGAGAGAAACCCTTGTCACTTCTCGACGTCCCGCCTCAGCTTAATAAATCTGAAATCGTCGATCTCGTTTGCTCGATGTCTTGTGCATATGGAATATAATTTGCAGCTCCAGGTGTTCTTTCGTTATCTAGGCTGGGCCCGGGGTAGTCTCATTAGGTTTTGAACACATCTGTAGGGCAAAGCCAGTACCATAGCCCCTACATATATACCCCCTATATATATTATAATACTAGTAATAAATACGGGAAGAACCATTCACGAGCTGATCCATAGGGTTTTCGGTTTTAGTACTTTGCCCTAGCTAGTTCAATTTATTCATGTTCTAGTAGCAGGAATTGTATAGGTAGTACTACGTAGTACGTAAGTAAAATCAGGGCTCAAATCATGGATGGGTTCAAATCGTCGGCCACTCACACTCCCATTCACTAAGGCCTACTCCCTATAGTATAGGGCACTTATTATTTAGGAGATGTTTGACATGTATTTGCTCTAACCTAGAACAGCTCTGCTCTAAAACTTTAAGTGGGCTCAAATTATGATCTAATTGAGTCATACTTGATTGTCCAAGATCTAACAACAATGATGGATCATGTTGATATGTTTTTAGATACAATAAACACCGAACAAAGAATAAATTATACATTCTTGCCCTTGATTAAGGGCGAGATAAGCCATCTACTCCTTTTGTCCCAGTACTATATAAGGTGCAACTACTTTTATTCTAATTCCACAATATAAGGTGTGCTCTCTCTAAACACACGTATATCAATGTAGTAGTATTAGTGTTGATAGAGAGAATGAAATACATTCCTTGGTCTTTGAACCAGAGGTGGTTACGCCTTATATGCTAGGACGAAGGGAGTAGTTCATATCTTGTGCAGAGGGTGCACCAGCATCTTGACACACCGTCTCTTAATCTCCATTGCCCTGCAGATTAGGACTTTGGGGAGGGGTGTCAGAGATCAGTGCAATGAGGGCACTTGGATCTACTATTGCCATAGTTTAGGGTTAATCTTGTCACTTAGAGCACTAAGGGCGATTAGAAAGCCTAGGATATGTGGTGGCTAGGGTTGTTGCGAAGGTGGAGGCATAGGCCTTCCATGCCTGCACCCTGTCCTAATTTATTTAGTGCCCTGTGACTGGGTCCATAACCAAACAGATAGGATTGCGCTCCCGATTATAGTTAGTTAGGGGGATACACTCAAACTCGATTTTTGTTACTGAGCCATAGAACATCCTAACACCCATAACCACCATACACCCAAAAATTACACAAATCTCTCTCGTTGGTAGAGTGATAGAACCTAGGCTCCTTCATCCACACCTGCCTTATTGTTATTTTGGGCAAGGGTACCCACATTGCAAGGCACACAACCCAAACGAAACGGGGCGAGCCGAATGTGCGAAACAAAAGAGACCCAAAATGATAGGGAACCACATCTATTAGGTGGACAAGGCATAAGAAAATATAAATATAGACTAACCCTGTTCAACTAGATTTCTTAGAACAAATATAAAACAACCTATAAGCCAACCATGACTCTGTTTATAACCCTATTCTCCTACAAACTATATAATAAGTGGGTAGGTAGACACTGATCAGTCATTTTGCATGGATCTAAAATAGGTCAAGCTAAATAGTTTCTTCCATAAATACATTATTGTGGTCTCATACTGGCAACCCGATAGAGACATGTTTCTTAATATTCTGTTTGGTTCAAGTTAACTCTCATATTGTTGTAAGGGCGACACACTAATCTAGCTTTAGATCAAAAGACATGAACCCTACAACCTTAGCACCATGACTTCTCTGATTATCAACCATGACACTAATCTGGTTGACCACGCTAAGAAGGCTAGTCCCTACCTACAAACCAACTAACATAAGAAAGAACTTGAAAGTACATATCTCAATTAATGTGATAACTATAATATATGATTAAACACTCGAATTTGAGATTTCGTAAATCGATAACAATGATTTTTCAAAGAAAAATTGATTGAAAGCAAAATCCAAGTCCTAATTTGGGTAAAGGCTACTGATTGTATAGTCTAAGAGTTGTCACACCCTCTGAATGACCCCTAATGTGCTCTAAGACAATACCCAACCCAACCAACTTAAAGATAGTGATGCAACACCTTGGCAGATTCTAAACACTGATTGGTTTTGACGATTCCCTTTGACTCCTATGGAATTTAAACCCTCAAGCCAAATCCATTAGTTAGTTTATAAAATTATATTTCCATCTATATATGGATCATTGAAAACAGAGCTAGTATGCATCTTGGGCGTCCATTTAATGGTAGGTTGATGATGAAGGTTGATGTAGACTCGAACTCGAGATGGACTAGGCCTCTTGCTAGTCTTGGAAGTCCCCGATGGTCTTTCCAAACTACACACCTTTCTCCATGTACTTCATGACCATATACAATGTTCCTAAGCAAGATAAATGATGGGAATTGTGATGCCTAAGAGGGTTTATGAATTAGGAAATCTAATTCCTCTTTAAACTAAGGCCTCTATATTTCTCCTAGGTATAATTTATGCAATAAATAAGCTATCTTATGTGCAACTATAGTTTTTACTAAGTGTTGCTGTCCCTACAACAAAGGAGTTATGCAATCTAGGTTCCAAACCTATTCACCTTATAGGTTTAGGGTTTAGAATCTAGTAGCATTGATATTGCCAAACGGTCCACGAGCAAGCCTGGACCATCCGGGTGCTAGACAGTCTGGCTTATTATCCTAGACCATCTAGGATTAGATCAATTCGAGGTAGAGTCCTAATTTCTTGCGAGATCCTCCCTATTTCTTGCAATATCTTATTGGACTTCATTTAGGATAATGTCTAGACCTCCTTCTATACAAATATGAAGGGGTACGGCTGATTGAGACACACAACCAATTGAACCATTCTATTTACATTACTTATCTTTATACCCGAGGTCTGTATGTAGCATAGCTCTAGTTGTTGTTCCCAATCTCAATCTTCTTCACCTCGCTTTGGCTCTATGTTGTCTTGAGGCACTTTGGGTGCCCTACCGACCTCAAAGCACCCCTAATGTCCTTCCTCCCTGATGGGGTCCCTCCTAGGAGGAGGGATTTGGTTTCTTCCCGAAGAACTATGCGCTATCACAAACGATCCGGTGACCTACCACCAGATTATGTTTCTATCTCTGCAATTTATAACACGCTCTTTGACTCACTAGTCACTACTCTATAGTAGAAGTATAGGACATAAATATCTCCTTCATAACCAGCAATAGTATACAAATATATTCTATATAAAATCATATTAACACAATTGATTTGTGCGTACCATTACTATTATTAAAATGGAATTCAATTCAAAGGATCCAAGCTGGCCTTCGAGGAAAGGCACTCTAAGTCCTATTTACATGCCAGGTTTCATCAAATTAAAACTTAGATCACACATATGTATTAGATAGATTTAATATAAATATATTCTTTATTTATTCTATATTTATCCCACAACATCCTATTTGGCAATACACGATAATTGATGTCTAGATCAACGGTCCACAGTCATTTAGATACACTATAGCTAACGAGAAGCCACAGGTGTACCTTAGACCTGCCTGAATAATGGGGTGAGTATAAAGTGTTCTGTGATCTAGATAAGGCGGTAGCCAAAAGATCGTAATTATGACCATACAAAATACTGTTTGGAGTTTAAAAAAAGGAGATGAGATGAATACGACTGCTAAAGATAGCCTAACAAGTTGCGGGAATGCTATATCGAGTAAGACACATATAGTCTAGTGAGGTTAGGAACTGGATTCTACATGTTGTTTGCCTAGGTGACATGAAGGTCCGATCCATACGAAATGAATTTACAGTTTGTTCATTCATAGTGCGTGATTGGTATGCAGTACTAGCTGTGCTGATTCAATTAATTGGGTGCGTCCACAATTGCAGAAAAACAGTTCACTTAATGCTCTGAACCAACAAAGAAAGCCATCAAGGACACAATCCAAGAACAGCATTAATAAGAGCAAGGATTTACATGCCAAGTGCAGTATGAATCAAATTTCCGTCATACACTTGTTGGCCACTGATAAAAAGAAAAGAAACACTAGTCGCATGATTGATCACATTGCAAAAACAAGAAAAAGAGAAAGAAAAACGACGAGAACACTCGCAGGAACACATGAAAACGTTCTTATTCTCAATTACTCCCTGAAAGCCTCTCGTACGTCATCTTGTTGGCATTTCCAATGGAGCTTGCTGATCGGACCTGACCAGTCACCACCTCCTCTGCAAGAACGCCAGCCTGTCGTTCTCACTGCCTGCTGCAACCTCCAACGAGCGGTCCATGCGGCCAACGACGGCCGTCCTGAAGCTGAAGGCCTCCTGCGCCCGGGGGCCGCACCCGCGCTGCATGCCCATGACGGCGCTCAGGCTGGCGCGGGACGACTCCACGACAACTACTTCGCTGAGCGGCACCCGCTTCCGCGCTCCGCCGCCGCAGCAGGCGAGCTCGGGGCGCTGCTTGGGCGCGCTCTGAGACCGCACCTTGGCCTCGGACGCCTGCGTGCTGGACATGTAGTTCGGGCAGGCGTTGAGCGACGGCGAGTAGCCCGCGACGGACTTGGTCGGGGTGGCCGGCGCGTGCGCTTGCAGGTACCGCGGCGTGCTCTGCGCCGTGGCCGGCCGTGCCTTCTCCAGCACGCACCAGTCGTAGTCCGGGAACTGGCGCGAGGTCGGCACGGCGATGCGCCGCGGCCCGGAGGGCAGGTAGCACGGCAGCGGCGAGGACGCGGGGTTGTTGGCGCACCACTCCTCGCCGCCGCCGCCGCCGCTGCCGCTGCTGCGGGCGTCCAGCAGCGGGGCGCTGGCGCGGCGCGAGGACGACCGCGACTTGGGGCGGCCGGGGTCCACCTCCACGATCTTGGGGCTCCGGTCGTAGCCGTACGACGGGGACTCGACGCTCGCCGACAGCCGCCGGCTGCTGTACGCCGCCACCCCGTGCTCGCTCCGCGTGTCGTCCGCGTACCGCTCTTGCTGCACGCCGGACAGATGTACGTCAAAAACAAAAAAAATGGCGAGGATATACACGGGCACGAGAGTGGGCATGAACGTAGGAACCAGTAGCGCAATGCGTGTCTGTACCAGCGAGTAGCGCGGCCGGACGGGCTGGTGGTGGAGGGCGGCGCGCCTCTCGCGCACGGCGGCCTGCGCGCGGACGAGAGCCTGCATGCTCTGCAGCGTGGCGGCCGCCTGCCTGCGCACGAGGTAGCCACGCACCAGCGCCTGCAGCTTCACGAGCGCCTTGAGCGCGCGCAACGCCTTCTTCGCCTGCGGTCGAACGAAACGATGCGGTTACAGCAAAGAACGAGCAGTGGTACGAAACAGAGCAGAGCAATCGCCCCCCGTACGAGTACGAAGGAAGGAACAACATGTCGGGCGCCGCGCAGGGCAGAGCAACACTGTTGGATTCGATTCGATCACAGCCTCACGGTCACAGGGTGTGGATATGTAAGGAGAGAAGAAGAAGAAAAAAAAAAAGGTTGCCTTGCCCCTTACCAAGAATCCCCGGAACACCGTCTGGATCCTGACGGCGGCGAGGACGACGGGAGACGGCGGGCGTCCCTTGCTGGTGAGGCGCACGACGGCGACGGCCGCCTGGGCCGCGGCCACCGCCGCGTCCGCCGCGGCGGCGGTGGCGGCGGCCACGGCGATGGCGTGCTTGCTCTGCTCCCGCTCCCGGTCCGTCTCGGCGCACGCGGCGGACCTGAGCCACGCGGCCTCCGCGGCGCGCGCGATCGCCGCGTTGCCCGCGTCGGCCGAGACGACCGCGGCCGCGGCCGCGGCCGCCGCCTCCGCCGAGTCCCGCGACGACTTGCCGAAGCTCCAGCGCTTGGCGCTGGCCGGAGGAGGCAGAGCCTGGTCCTGCTGCCGCCTCTGGCCTTTGGTGGTTGGCTGGTCCTTCTTGCCCAGGAAGCTGCGGAACCAGCGCGCCGCCTTGCCCATTGGCGCCGGACCTGGCAGCTGGTGGCCTGGCCGAGCGAGAGGGGAAGGGGGACACAGGCAGGACACACGGCGGTTAGAGGTAGAGAGGCGGTGAGTTTTTGAATGAGAGAGGGAAAACGGAAGCAGAAGCGTGCGAGTGGCCGCGGGTCGGAAATGAAATATAGGCCTCTCTCTAATCACACACACACAGTGTCTCTCTCCTCGCCATTAATTATAAATTAAAAGAAATCATGAAAAAGATAAGTAGTCCAGTTTGGGAGCAGCGAGAGCAAGAGGGAAGAGAGATTTGTTTGGGGACTCGAGGGTTCGAAAAGGGACAGCGTCAGCCCAAAAAGACGCGAAATGAGAGGAGGACGACCAGCAACAGGTGCAAGACCGCATTTTTGGTAACAAGAAGACCAGCATGCATGCGGATGCGGACCGAAACGGAGGAGTGATCTGTGCCTCTGCTCTCCACACCAAAAATTACTCCCCTACCCTCGCATCGAAAGGGAGAGACAAGTGAAGCGAAGGGGGGAGGGAAAAAATCGCAACTCCAGAGGGGAATCTCTCGCCTTATCCTCTTTCAGAGGTTCACAGTCAGAGTACGTGGTGTGGTGGTGGTGTCCCAAGGTGGGGGAGGTGAGGAAAAGGAAGAAAAAAAAAGCTCAACACATGGCAGGTGCGTGCACATGAGACGCCGCAGGGAGGGGACGAGATGCGGCCATCGGATGGGACAAGGTCGTCTACGCGAGCATGATCCTGGTGATGTAGGGTACGCATGCAAAAGACACAAGGACGGAGGAAGAGCTAGCGAGCCATGCCCATGCGTGCCACATGAGTGACCAACCACCTCGACGAGATGGAGATCTCGCCGCGACGGCCGGAGGGGCCGGGCCGGCGAGACACGGACGCGAGATCGATCGGAGTCGTCAATCTGTCAGGGGCAGGCAGGCCCAGCAGGCGCGGGGGATCGTTCCATCAGCTTTCGCTCTTGCTAGCTGCGGCCGGCCGCGCGGCATGCAGAAACGCGAAGGGCACGACGACGACGAGACCACCAGCCTGCATGCCATGCCACGCCCGTGAGCGGCACAGCGCCTTGACCCTGCAGCAGCCACGCATTACCGACCGGACCGCCCCCCGTCGTCTAGGGCTTCTCCATGCACGATCGGATCGGATCGGATCGGATCGGAATCAGGATCCGAGCTAGCTAAGCTGTAGAGTGCAGCTGGGCACCGCAAGACAGTAGGGCGGAGGCGAGGAGCGAGAGGATCTGGTAGATCTGCATGCACCTCGCAATCAAGGACGTCTCGTCACGACACGATGCCAAGCTTAGGCGGTCAGTGAGCACGAGCAGTGCGCTGCGTCTGCGTGCATGACAGAAGATTGGCAGATGCAGATGCAGCACAGCAGCTGGAGCCGGAGCCAAGGCTATAGCTGGTAAGTAGTACTACTAGCTAGGCATGCGCGCGTCGTTGCTGCCAGTGCCAGGCAGCCAATGCAGAGATGCAGGAGCGGCGCTTTGCGTACGTTCGACGAGCAAGCTAGCAGAGCGTCTTCATGATCAGATCAGCGATGATATGATCATGCCCCTCGCCGCCGGATCTAGCAAGCAAGCAACCAACCAACCAAAAAGCAGCACGCCTGCAACTGCACTGTGATGTGTGCGTAGCATCCATGCCACGCAACGCATGGTGTGTGCACATCATGGTGTATGGGCCTGCAGGGCACACTGCACGTGCGCCGCCCGGGTTCGGTCGTACCAGCGTTGCATGTGTGGGGGAGGCTGAGGGCTGAAGCACATCATGGTACCTTTTGCAATCAGCATGCTGGCCGGCCGGCCGGCCACCGTACCCTGGGAGGTGTGTTTGCTCGATCGCTCGACTCATGCATGGTATGGTATGGCCCGGCCGCCGGTGTGGCATGGGTCGAGTTAGGGTTTGGAAGCTAGCTAGTATAGAGAGATCGACCTAGAGCTAGTAGTAGCTCTCCCATTTGAATTTGAATCGTACCATGCATATATATTGCTTCCCAGATCTTAATGGCCCATCAAGGTGCGTACGTACGTGTGCATGATTGCTGTACCAGCTACGCACCATGCATGATTACATTCCCCACGTAATCATAGTACACACACTTGCCGTACGTCCCAGCACCGGAGCCAAGCAAGCAGCGATTTGCTCTGCTAAGGCCGGCGTGTACTCAACTGGTTTACCTTTACCACGCACCGTATGGACTTGCCGTTACTTGACAATAGTAGGGATGCATGACAAGGTGTAGAATGCCTAGTAGTGGATACAAGGCCGCATCTATAGATGGCCAATAAGCACGAGGCCCGTGAGTACGGCACGAAGCCCGCTGTTTGGGTCTGATCTGAGTCCGACACGTCCTGGTTCTATGTGAGCCATATCTTGACAGGAAACTAAGCACGGTATGCTGGTCCAGCCCGGCCCGTTTAACTCTAAGCCCGTCAAACCCGCTTTTTGTACTAATCCTTGCTTATCAGACCGGTTCGACCCGTTTAGACCCGCTGTGGGTCGGACTCGGACAAAGAAACGAGCCCGCGGGTTTAAATAGCCTGGCTCGGTTTTCTAACCGTGTCTTGTGGACCGGACCCAAAATGGGTCGAGCTTCACCGAACCTTAGCCGAGTCCGGTGGCCCATTTAGCCATCTCTAGCCGCATCCATGCCCACTTAAGAAAACAAAATACTCTATTATCCGTTCCCGCTATCCTATCCACTACAGATACAAAATTATCCCATGTCCACTACGAGTACCAATCGGGTATTCATATCCATCAATATTTCAGCAGAATGCTCATTTTATTCCCAGCTATATATACGAACCAAATCCAGATTATATGACACCCCCAAACCTCATCAATCTTTACTACTATTAAGACGGTTTCCTTTCTCATTCATCCCTCCCATTCCCTGTTTTCTTTCTTATTCCCCCCTCGCACAAAGTCCATTCACATTCCCACGTACATTTCACGCCTAGCTAAAATTTAATTAAAAAAATAAGCCTCAAGGGGATTCGAACCCGGGACCCCTCAAGCAAATATTGTTTTCTTTCTCATTCCCCTCTCCCACAAAGTCCATTCCCATTCCCACTACATCAACATATATGTGTTTATGTCTACATCTATTATAGTAAAAACATATACTACATCTCTCTCGAAGCCCACCTGCTACCCTTGCACAATGTGTAGTATTAGATAAGTGTCACCGAGATTATTAAATTATATTTTTGGATTGAGGGAGTGGTATTTAAAAAAGAGTCTTGCATGCAATTTCTTTTGTTTGAATAATGTTTTCAACTTAAATTCATTTTTTTTGCATGTGTGACATTTATTCTCCGTAATATTTTTCCATGAATCTGACTTATAAGTCATTTTCATAAATCAATGCCAAAGATGAATCCATGTTTCTTACTTGCAAACCCCAAATAAACACCACTAGCACGAGGCGTTCGCGTTGATGTCGTTCATCGACGACGAGAAGAAGCTTGACGACTGCCAGTTCGACCTCTGAAAGCAGTCCTATGTGGCCCATGCGCCGCTTGGACGCAGTCCAGAGCGGCTGCACCGCGCTGTCCATCGTTAAACAGGGGGACCTCATGGTCTTCACCAATGCCGATGACTCTCAGATTGTTCTGGGCACCGCAACCGACGACGACGCTATCACGCCATCCAGCTCATCATCCACCTAAATCCCAACCTGCCACGTAAGTCGCTACTAACCGGCTATGAATTCTTGTGCGCTGGGATAACGACCATTGTTGCTATTGTGTGAGTGTCCTCGAACAAGATGTATGTAGAGGAGTAGCACATCCGGTGGTGCAACGACCATGTGTACTACCTCGCTGATGAGCCCGGGGTCCGAATTTTTTGCATTTTAGCCCTTTATCAGGATTAAAATCACGTTTAGACCTAAAAAAATTTAATCTCAAATTTGGACCCTTAGCTCGGCGCCATAGCCTATGGCGCCGAGCTAACACATCTCGGCGCCATAGCCTATGGCGCCGAGCGTTGACGTGGCCATGGCTGTCTGGGCTGACGTGGCTACGGGCGTGGCACCTAGCTCGGCGCCACAGATCTTGGCGCCGAGCTAGGACTTAACCGCACGACCGGTTTCTTCTCCGCGTCTGTTCTCTGTTGCTTCACCGTTTCCAGCTGCCATTCGCTCGCTGCGAGCTCCAGCGCGCCCGCCCCGAGCTCCACCGCACCGCCGCCGCGAGCTCCACCGCGCCCGCCCCGGCCGCCGCGCCGCGCGCGCCAACCACCACTGCCACCGCGCACCGCCCGCCACCGCCACCGCCGTCGCGCGCCCGCCACCAGGAGCTTCATCCGCCCGCCGCCAGGAGCTTCCTCCACACGCCAGTAGGTAAATTTTTTTATTGTTCTTAGTTACTTAGTTAGTAAATTGTTAGTGTTTAGCATATTGTTAGCTATTGTTAGTGTTTAGTAATTAGTTAGCTATCCACTTGTTTAGTGTTTAGTAAATAGTTAGCTATTTTCTTGTTAGTGTTTAGTAAATAGTTAGCTATTTTCTTGTTTAGCATATTGTTAGTGTTTAGTAAATTCTTAGTGATTACATAGTTAGCATTTTGTTTAGCGCATTGATATTACATGTTCAGTATATTATTTATTATGTAGATATTGTGCAGTTTTCTGTGTTGGCAACCATCGTGTTGTCGTTTATTTGCAGGTTTTCGAAACATCACTTTATAGGGGAGGTGCTGCCAAATTTTTTATTGACAATAGTATTTTTTGCACATAGGTGTTCTTCCGACTTGACCTTCTCCACCGTTTGCTGGACTCATACGCGATCTCAGGTATACATTGTTTTCGTACATTATTCATAGATTATGTAATTTTGTTTGATGTGCTCATTTAATATTTACTATAGTTATTAGTTAATAAGTAGTTACTATTTATTTATTATTTAGTAAGTTTTTAGGCTTAAGTACGTAGCCATTATTAAGTTAGTAATCCATTTTTGCAATAGATGGACACCCTAGTGACACTATACCATGGAGGAAGCGTGGAGATAGATGCTTATGGGAATGTTAGTTTTGATGGTATGAAGGTCGTGACCATGTTGTTCGATGAAATACCATCTTTTGACAAGATTTTCACTCGAGCTTGTGAGGAAATTAGTTGTGACATAAACGACCCTAGAATATCAATTCAGGGTTTGTTGTCCCATATTACATATGGAACAGTTGTCCGACGGTTGATCTCCATTGCCTCAGAAGATGATTGGGTTAGATATGTAAGAATTGTGAAGACGATGCTTCCACCATGTTTGGATGTGGTTGTTCAGCCGTTATCTGTTACTCATCGTGATGCTCCAGTCGGGTTGTCTCCACAAATGCCAAATGCATCTCGTATTGAAGCTCCTTTGGTAGAGCTTCCGGAAGAAGTGGTTGTTGTGCCCGATGCTCAATTGGGGCCGCACGAGTATGGGATTTCTCGTCCTCTTCCTGGTGTTTGTGGGGCTTCTAAGCCGGTGGTACCCCCCCAAGAGATCCCATTGACCTAGGATCCAGTTCAGGATCATCCTAGTAAGTGTCTTTGACACGTTGTTTATATCCATCATTATTTCGTTTGATTAGACTTTTTAATGTGGTATTTCTTGCTTTGACCCGATGCAGGATCTCCACAAATCGATAATGGTGCTTATCTTGGTGTGCCTATGTCATATAATATGGACAACATATGCAGGGCATCCAAAAGTGTTGATGTTCAGATTGAGGATGAGGAGGAGCCATATGAGGCTGCACGGGCCTTAGATTCTGATGATGACCGTCCGGTTCAAGAAATGACCGAGCAAGAAATTGAACTCATAAGACGTTTGTGTCCGGAGCGTGACCCTGCAGTACATGAATTTAGCAGTCTAAGTCATTCCACCCGTGCATACGCTGAAGGACGTGATGATGAACTGCTAGAGGCTCCGGATAACACCGACAACATTGAGATTAAGGTAGGCTTACTTTTCAAGGACCTGCCTACACTGAGACGATGGCTACATGAATATTCTGTGAACTGCAAGAGGCCATTCAAGGTGAGACATTCGTATGCACAGCGTCATTACACTGTTGTGTGCGAGGTGTCGGAATGTAATTGGAGGGTGTGTGCCCGAAGGCAGAAGGACACCGAAAAGTTTAAGATCACCAAAATTGTAGGTCCACACACTTGTGCCCAGACAGACCTGAGCTCTAAGCATCGTCAGTTGACATCTACCCTAATTGCGAAAAGGATATTGGGGATATTGAAGGGTCAGCCAAACTTGAAGGTGAAGTCAATTATGACCATGACTTCAGAGCTGTTTGGTTACATGATCAAATATGGGAAAGCATGGAGGGCAAAGCAGCGAGCATGGAAGATGATATACGGGGATTGGGAGGAGGGTTATGAGAAGTTACCAGCATTGTTCAATGCAATCAAAGCAAAAAACCTAGGCATGCATTACGAGTACATCCCCAAACCTAATGAATGGAGGAACGACAGAGAGATATTTTTTCGTGCTTTCTGGTGTTTCTCGCAGTGCGTAGAGGCCTTCAGGCATTGTCGTCTCGTGCTCTCTATTGACCAATGTTTTTGTTACACTTTGTACACAACTTTTATTCTAATATGTTGATATCTTAATTTGTAGGATGGCGCAGTTCCACTTGCTGGACCCTCACTACGACGAGCACCACAGGGGCCGTCTCACCGCAGAGGGAGAGGTAATATTTTGCACATATATTAAATTTTCGAATTAATATATGCGACGTATATTTGACTAATGAAATTCCTTTGATTGCTAGGTGTTGCCCGTTCTGCGGGTCTGGACCCACGACTGGTTTCTGGAGGAGATGAGGTACGATGAGAGGTACACTCCTCTCCTACAGAGGGCTGGCTTGGACGTCGTATCGTACCAAGTTTGCCGTGGGCTGCCCACTTTCAACCCAGCGGCGTTGACGGCTCTGGTCGACAGGTAAAGACTTCTCTAGTTGTTTAATTTTTACAATTATCAAATCTATTTTGCATACTAATGATTTTGTATTCGTTTGTCTTCCAATAGGTGGCGACCAGAGACTCACACTTTCCACCTTCCCTGCAGGGAGATGACCGTGACGCTGGAAGATTGCCAGAAGATTCTTGGTCTCAGCATTACTGGTCGTCCAGTGACCAGTCAGGCATCACCAGGTGGATGGAGGCAGAGGGTGGAGGCCTTTCTTGGGAGACTGCTTCCGGATGACCTACGAGGTAGCCACAACACCGAAGTCCCACTGACCTGGCTTAGGCAGGCTTTTGGGGAGTGTCCACCTGGTGCAGACGAGCAGACGGTTGGATACCATTGTCGAGCTTGGATTCTCCACCAATTTGGTTCAGTTCTTTTTCCAGACGCGACAGGCGACAACACGTCATGGATGTTTCTTCCCTGCCTGACTGACTGGGATACAACATGAGGTTACAGCTGAGCTTCTGCAGTGTTGGCCTTCCTGTACAGGCAACTTTGCGAGGCTTGTCGTCGTTCGTCGAGGACCGCTAGCTTAGGTGGATGTGTCTACCTACTACAGCTGTGGATGTGGGCACACATACCCGTCGGGCGACCTAGAGAGTTTGCTCCTCGTGAGTGGTTCATGGTAGCCGGACATCGGCTTAAGCCCACGGCTGCTTACCGCTGGGACCAGGTCGAGGAGCCATTCGCACGACACCAGTGTGCTTACGTGGAGTACTCAAACGAGCTCGACGCACTTACTCCTTCGATGGTGAGTTGTCTACTTTTATCTTTTTCCTTAAACATTTGGTAAAATGACTATAAACTTAGATGTGCTTTCTAAAACTTTTCCAGGTGACCTGGCAACCGTATCTTGATCCATATTTCGCCAGCATACAGTTGAGCAGCATGTGCTCAATAGACGAGGACATCTACCTAATGAGGTGTCCCCTCATCTATTTTTATGCTGTTGAGTACCACTTGCCCCACAGAGTTGCTCGATAGTTCGGATTGCGACAGGAGTTTCCGGTGGAGCCATTCTCGACTTCATTAGAACTTCATAAGTGAGTGACTATATGCACTTGTTATTGTAACTAATAATTCAAATATTGAATGAGTTACTAATATATGTTTCTAACTTTTGCAGGTTCGACAGACAGAGACAGAAGAAAACCACCGTGATTACATTGATGAATGGGAACAACAGGGGGATCTTAACTACGACAACGAACAGGCGCACACAAACTACCACTTTCGGAGGTATTTGATTTGGTATGCTGGTGTGACTAGGTGCAAGCTTAAGGGATAGTGGACAACTGCAGACTATGCCGAGCAAGAATCGTCAGACGACGAAGACACAGCTTTCGACATAGCTGTTCGGCACGGGTCCCAAATTGAGGCTGCTCCAATCCTTGACAGAGTGGTAACTATTTCTTTACTAAAATTAGAGATTTCAATTCCATGCTTTGTGTCTAGTTTTGAGCATCCTAATGTTTTAACTTGTGAATAGGGAAACTCTATGCTCGTATCTGTTGTTGAACTTGAGCGTATCTCACAGAGAACTTCAGATAGTACTACGCTTTCGTTACTATCAGTGAGTATCAATGTTTAAAAGAAAACTTGTTTATTTGTATGTTGTAACATATGTCTGTAACTAATATTTCGATTACAGAGGGTATCATGTCGTCTTCGTCGTGCAGCGGCTCGTTGTGGATGCCGGTCTCTAGCGAGCGTTGACGTGCAGCTGCCTGTGCCTCCTATTCAGGAGGACGTTCAGCCTCCCATTTGTGCAGTTGGACCATCTACAGCAGGACTGAGCTCCTCGCGATCGACGCGGGACACATTTGAGGACGTGGCCCACGACGACGAGGACAAGGACGACGACGACGACGAACACGACGACGACACGGGCGCTGGCGCCGCAGGTCAGGAGGAGATTGGACCATCATAGTTGCAGGATGCTCCTACAACTCAGCCATCACAGCTAACACCACGTAGAAGGCGTCCACGTGACCCTTACACTCCAGGCACCGACGCTCTTGGGGCCAAGGGCAAGGGTAAGACTAGGAGGAAATGAATACTTTTGTGATGTTGGTCTTATGCTTAAAACTTTGTGATTTGGACTCATGCTGGAGACGTTGTAATGTGAACTATGTTATGTGTTTTGGACTATGTTTTGTGGACATTGTATTTTGGACTTTGTTTGTGGACATTGTATGAAGAACTATGTTATGTGGATGTTTTTATATTCGATGTTATTTTGTGATGTATTATATGTTGAAATGTGGTCATGTCTTATAATATGTGATTATTTGAACTGTGGTTGTTAATAAAACAAGAGGAACTCTTGCAATTTTTTTTTGTGAATTGTAAAAAACATGACAAGCAATAAATAACGCATCTTTAGAGTTCTAAACTATTTTAGATATTCAAGTAGAGTTCTAATTATTTTGGATACGAAAATACTACATAACAGGCTACAAGTTTCTTCAATCTGAATCACAATCTATAAGTAACTCATCTTCGGAGTCATCCGTTCTGCAATCCTCAACGACAATCTCATTCCACTTGTTGCATTGTCCTGCATCACATTTGGCAACAGTTCTCTTGTAATAATTGGCTTCTGCTTCATCTGCAGCTTGGGAGAATAGCTCATCCTCAGCCTCAGCCTCATCAGACTTCTTCTTGTAATAAGCCTCCTCTACCTCTTCGGCGGCCTAAGACATAAACTCATCCTCTTCCTCTTGAGCACGTAATCCTGCCTCAGCTAGTGCGATGAGCTCACTCAACCTTGATGTGTCGTCCTCCTCTTCTTCATGTAATCCTGCCTCTGCGAGAGCGATAAGCTCACTCAATCTAGAAGTGTCGCCCTCCTCCTCCATTAGCTCAACCGTCACCATTTTATCCTGAACATATCTTGCATGCGCCTCATCGGCCAAATAGTTTACGCCACATCCAATCTCTGCAAATATAATGAGCAAAATAAGTTAGCAAAGTCAAGATAAATAAATTGTACTAAAATAATTATAGTATTATTTTTCACACTCACTTCCCTTGAGGCGATCAGCAAGATTATCCAACATCTGTTTCTCTGCTTGAGCCGCTTCCCATTCCCTTGCATCCTGTGCTCTCTTCTCATCTGCCGCCTTCAACCTCCTATACTCTGCACGCTTCGGGCTATCATAAAAGGCAGATTTTGCTTCCCTACGCATGTCGCGTATGCGATCGTTAATATACGAATCGACGAGCTGAGATCCACAACGCATCTTTATTCCTATTAGTCTTTTGGACTCTATTGTGCGTATCATCTCTCCTTTGTCGTCGTAACTCTCCCAACTGCATTTCCTCGTCTCCTACAAAAAAATAGTAAGTACCGCTAAAACATTAGAGCTGGTGCAAAAAAATAAATAAATACCAACCTCATCGTAATCGACCATATGTCCACAAAAATATCCAACACCAAGCTCGGAAGGAACTAATCCATACTTAGCTTCAATACCACATTTGCGGAGTACTGGATCAAATTTCAACTTTTCCGCCCACTGATTTTTTTCTTTTCCTTTACCTCTGGCTCTGGCCAATGGGACAAAGGACCATACAACCACTCTCTGAAACGACACTTACGCCACCCGTATGGCTGCAGGAGAAAAAATAGTAATTTATTGTAAAAAATAACTAGTTCATACATTTAGCGTATCGATATTTAGCGTATCGATGGGCTCACATAATCAATGTTCGGACAACAGAACTGCTTCTCATGGTCTTCGTCGATGACAGCACGGTCTCCATAATCGCATCGAGGCGGTGAGTCCATCCATCTTTTTGTTGCTACCTCCTTCTCCGCATCCGTCATTGGTGGAGGATTCGGGGGAGTAGGTACCCAACGCTTAAAACGCTCATGACTAGTCCTTCCACTCAACCAATTAACGAAAATAAGATATCGAGGGTCAAATTTATCAGGACCGTCGATCCACTGGAAAAAGAAACACCTCTGGTGCCCCTAAAACAATGGAACGAATCACTATTACACATCTACAAAATAATGAATGCGAACAAAATTAAGTGACAAGTCATAAGCTATGTACGTCAAAACCGCCACAAAGGTAGTAGCAGCGAGCAGCCGTGTCTGGATGTTGGGATTGACATACCCAAGCCAGTCTGCCACAGTCACAGTTAGGCACGGGGAGTTCAGGAGGAACAGGAGCATCCTTACTAGATACGTCCAGATATAACTCCCGAGGATGACCTCTCTTCTGCCACAACGACTCTCGGTACATGTCTTTCATCTAATAAACGATTATAATTATCACTTGTACCTAATATGCTTTATAACAGGTTTACACAAACTATCAAATAAAATATACTCATCATATTAATGATACTATATATATTATGAGCAACTATGAAACTAATAATCGAAATGATAATATAATAGGTTTACACAAACTATCAAACTATGAAACTATGAGCAACTATGAAACTAACAACCCAATATACAAAACAAATCAGTTGGGCACCATAACTTGGTCTACGAAGTAAACCACCTCGAATCTTTGAATCCAAATAAATTTGACGAAGTTTTGAAATGAGAGGAATTGTGCTGCTCTCGGCCAGCAGCGCGGCTGTTTTATAGGCCTCCGTAGCTCGGCGCCAAGATCTGTGGCGTCGAGCTACGAGGCCGCGTCGCCGCCACATCAGTGCCAGGTCAGCCCTAGGCGCAGGTAACCGTTGCTGCCACGTCATACCTCGGCGTCATAGGCTGTGGCGCCGAGCTGTGTTACCTCGGCACCACAGCCTATGGCGCCGAGCATCGGGTCCAAATTTGCAAATAAAATTTCTGGGGGGTCCAAACGTAAATATTTTTCAAAAGTAGGGCTGAAAAAGAAAAATTTGGGCCCGGGGTGCACTTCGTTTGGCAGCCCAGCCAAGAGTCATCAGTACTCACCATGTCGCGCGCGTTCGACGACTACTATATCAAGGATTGTGGCGTCATCTAGGCGCCGGAGGTGAGCAGAGGAGGACCGACAACAATGACCACTCGTCATCATCGGGGTAGCTTTTGTGCCGGCCTGCCTTTAATTCTCTTCGCAAACACACACTTGCCATTTTGTTTAAGCAAACGTGTATGGTGGTGCGTGCCTGATGACTAACGATGTACGACGGAACTTCTACCGGCAGGTGTGGTACGTGCTCTCTAATGATGAGACCATGCAAATCATGACATATATCGAAGTCTGCATGATACTGATGGTTGTAATGTAGTAGTGAAACAACTAAATTAAAATAACAAAATTTATGTATGGCTAGGATCACAAATGGATTATGAAACCTTTTTTATAACAATATAAGACACATTTTATATATAAGTTATCATGGTATTATATGTTTTCGTTGCAACGCACAGGTACCACCTAGTAATGATTAAAGACGCTAGAATAGCATATCGTCTTTATGTCCCCCGTAAATTTTTTGGTATTTTATATAGAACACTTTTATCCATGTACCATATGTTAGTTGGTTCCACATCGAGTAGCGGGGTTCTACATCGAGTAGCGAGTATGTGGAAAGGGAGAACATGCCCACACTACCGTACCAGATCAGTGTATGAAATAGCATAATAATATATCCATGGGTATCAAAATTCATTATACCATGTTTTAATAGGGTTTTATCCATCGGGTATGAGGTACTTATTAACATCTGTAGTCAATAGAAACAATGGTAAATCTAATAAAAAATATTGTCAAGTCAACAAGGTCAACTTTGCAACATGATACAAAATTTAACAGTGCACGGAACAAACAGCTAACCACCATCGTTTTCGGCTCCTCGCTCCCCTTTCTCTACCTTTTCTTACCCCTCCTTTCTTTCTCGTAGCTAAATGAATTGATTAATTAATCAAGGACGCGTGTACGTGTATGGTATTGATGGGAGGCTGCCTCCTAATTACTTCTAGTTAAAAGCGGCTGGAGTTTGGGACGCTCCCCGCGCTTCACGCGTTCGGAGAGTTCGGCCTGCCGACGCGTGCTCAGCTGCCCATTCACGGACCCGAGATATTTCTTCAATTCTTTGGAGCCATTCGCGTCTACGTCCGCTCGCCCGTATCCGATCGATCCACTGCACCTCGCGAGCGATAGGGCAACTCCCCTGCACGAATCCACTGCTCCTCGTCCCTGCGCCGCCGCCGCTCGACGGAGCCGGCCTCATCGCCGCTCGAAATCAAGTCTTCGCCCCCCCAACGCACACACATGCTCGCCAGATCCCCTCCGTCTCCACCGCCGTGGTCGAGCAAGTGGGTCAAGTCGCTGGTGGCCCTCAAGGTGGCCGAGAAGGCGGCGGGACATAAGGGTGGCCATAGGTACCATCTCAGGTGGAGCCAGCCGGTCGTGCCCACGGCGAGCGCTAGCGAGCGCAGTGCGCTGGCGTCCGAGGCTTCTGCGGCTTCGACTGACTCGTTCAGGGTGGCGTCGGCCAGAGGGTTTTGCGCGGCGGCGGGCTAAGACAACGAGGCGCGGGACGCGCAAGCGAGCTCGGGCGAGCGCAACAGGCGAGCTCGGGCGCTCGCGACAGGCTCCACTCTCCATTGCTCCCAGTAGGCAGGAAAGCAATCAGGTAATCACGCCACATGGGAAAGCAATCAGGTAATCACAATGCATGAACTAGGTGCCCTGCTATAGTGGTTCTGAATTTATAGTTGCTACTTGCTACCAGTTGCAACTCCTCGTGGTTTGTTGTGATAGGTACCCGGGAAATTTCACATTTAGCTGTTTTAGTTGTGATTGAGGGTCAAACCCGTGAGCTAGAACCATACGGAATTTGTATTCTTTCGTGTTGGACTCTTGGTCCATTAGCATCTTTCCTAGAACATGTTACAGTTCAAATACACTAGCAGATGGCACAATGCTTTACTATTGTTTTATTGCAACGAGCTTATAATTGCTTTACTTTGCATCCTTCCCTTCGTCATACGCCTTCTGAATTTCTTTGATTATCAAGTCTGCAGAGTACTTACAGATGTTTCTTATATCCGTGCGTTTCAGGTCAAGAAGCTTATCAAGGAGAAAAATGATGGTGCTGGAATTTCTGAATATATTGATATAAATAAAGAGCTTCAAGAGGTGAGTTAATTTCTTATTTTATCTTGTAATGCGATCCCTCATGCTCGTGTAGGTACACGTTAGATACGTTGGATTAATGATACTCACAAATGATATAAATAAAGAGCTTCAAGTATCAATCTGTATTTCCATAGTCAATTAGAGTTACTAAATCTTCTATATAATTGCCTTGTATATTTGTTATGTTTTGTTTGTGCAGATTTGGCGCATGAGTGATTTTAAATATACCCTGGTGTCACTGACTCTATTTAAGTGCCTTTAGCTTTCTCAGTATTTAATTGCTTATAAATATTAGCTTTATGTTTGTCTCCATTTGGTAGATTTTGGCATGGCCTATATGTAGACATCAGATACTTAACAGAAGCTGCTTATGTTCCAGGCAAGGAATCATCTGCATCTCCATTCTCCAAGAATGTGTAGTCGCATAACCAGTTTGAATATTGTTAGGGTTGGCATGAAGGTAAACCTACAACATCATACAAAATTGATCGGTTTCCATTATGTTAAAAAATATAAGAGAAAAATCTTTGCTTAAAGATTATAGCTTACAATTTATTTGATCGTCATAGGGAATATTAATGTGCTCCCAAGCTAAACCAATCGATTTCCTGCAGGTACCACCTCTTTCTTGCAATATTGTAAACAAATGATTTTATAGGACAAATATCAATCTGTATTTCCATAGTCAATTAGAGTTACTAAATCTTCTATATAATTGCCTTGTATATTTGTTATGTTTTGTTTGTGCAGATTTGGCGCATGAGTGATTTTAAATATACCCTGGTGTCACTAACTCTATTTAAGTGCCTTTAGCTTTCGTAGCATGATGCACCTTTACCTTCTGCTCTTTTAGCCAATAGCAGCTAATAGAGAATGGTGTCGATCCTTTTTTTTTCTTTTAGCTCATGTATTTCTGTGTTCAATGCACTTTCACCTCAAATGTGTGTAGGAACATGTCTGCATGATTTTTGTTTTGCGCCTAGCTGTAGTTGGGAAATTTAGAATAATATAGGTTCATTAGGAGAATCTACTTCATACCTGGTTATATGTGCCTTTTCGATGCCTTATATACTTTATGATTCAATTTGCAGGTGTTTAACTCAACTTTTTGCAAAGGACATCACTCTAGATGAGAAACAGGAACTTGATGAAGTACTTCAAAGAGAGGTAATTTGCTTAGATATTTTTAATAAAACTTTTTTTAAGTTTTTCAGTGCTTAGTTAAAATCAAGTGGCATTCATACTATCAAAGGACCATTTGTTTTTCGTTGGCATTTCTTGTGGATATCGTGGTCAGATGTACAATACAGATTAGTAGTTGAGCAAAGCCCTTTGATGAATATTTTAATGGGTCTTTTTCTGGGCACAATAATCTGGATCTGAATCTGATCCCTGAGGACACTACTCTCTTATTCAAGCGAGTCTGCCTCCCCAATCTAAATCCTCCCCAACTCTCACCGATATCTGGTAAAGTGTACTTGGCACCGATCTCTATCAAATATCAATGTGTAGTGTTTTGGTTTATTATTATTTTTTGCTGCTCGGCTATGCACAGATGTACCGTATTCAAATGCTGCTCCTCTGACTAAACATACACGACCAGGTACTGTTCTACTACTCTAATTGCTACTGTCAATTGTAATGACTAACAATGCCTGTTAATTTTGATGTGCATGTTGTTTCGACATGAACTCAATGACAGTGGGTAAACATCTCTTTGACTTAGTAAAATAATTGCTCGGGCTTTTTTTCCAGTCGATAGTTGTTCATTTCTAGCGAGGGGTCTACTTGGTGTGAACTGCAAAACAGTAACTGAATGGTTCTTAAAAATTCAGAAAGAACAAGGTGCAAAACAGCAACTGAATGGTTCTTAAAAAACACATCCTTAACTAGATCGATGGCCTCTGACTCCGACAATGGTGTGACAACATCTTGTGCACATTGAAAATATTTCTTAGGCTATCTGCTGTTAGCGTTATTTGTAGTCACCATTCACTTGTACTAGATCATGGGGGCGCCCTTTCGGGCGCCCTATCCAGTATGCATGCTATATTCAAATTAAGTAGAGGATGATTGAATCTCTAACAAAACCTTTTAGTTCTAGATAGACTGAATATAACCCACATTGAAGTTGCAGCACCACATCTAAACATGTACCACACCTAGACACATACCACACCTAATGTTGTGCGCCCTTTCAACCATTTAAAAAACGATCGAATAGCAACAATTACATGAAGATCTAGAAAAACAAAGATGATTACCATATACAGTAAGATATAAGACAACAGACAACCGACAGCACCATATAAAATCATTAAGTCTCTAGCGGTTCACCAACAAGACCGGAACTGCATTTTCAGTTTTGCTCTTTAAAAATAGGAGATGTTATGTGACAATAACCCAAAACAGCAGCTGATCATCACGGATCCTTTGTATCCTTCTTGCGAGCACAAAAGTAAGATGTCCTCTCTTTTGCAGCTACGCACCATCCTTTTCCAATCTGCAACCAAAGGCTATTAGGAACAATTAACGGCTAACATGCATCATGCCATCTAGAAGCATGTGAGCACTTTGAACAGACTGAACTACCTAGGTTTAGATGTGGCACCAACAGAAGCAATGCCAATGTAATCATGCATAGGAAAATAGCATTAGCTAGTGCATTATAAAAGAATTCACATGGAGAGATTTTATTTTGTTAGCAAGAAGTTATATATACTATGCAGTGGTTGTACTAAACCAAGCAAAATAAGAATTTTGCTGAACCCAAAAAGATCGACAGCCTTTCATACGAAAAGAAAGAGATGTACAACACTGACTCATACCAAGGCTTTAGATCCAAAAGTTAAATATTCTAAACTCACAGGGAAGTTACACCCATTGCCCCAAAAGGCAAACATGTAAGTAACAGCCATAGTGAGGTATAGAGGAAACACATGATACAGAATCCGTTCATTCTCAATCGTCTACTCAAAATTTATCACAAAACTAAAAATTCTAACTAAATTAATATAATATGCAAGAGCAAATTCTTTAAATTGAGTAGTTTTTCAAGCTGCAGATGAGGCCAAAAGAACAAAAAAAAACATTCTTTCTATCACCAAAAAAGCAATGTATTTAGAACACATGGATATATTAGCATGGTTGTGGTCCTTTAATTGCTCTGAATTCTAAACATCATAATCAGGTTTGGACTCCACCATATCCTGCAGACTATTAAGCACATCCATTTAACACATAGCCCGCTCACTTAATAAACGATGCAAAAAACATTCTATACTTCTCTATCCATCAATTCAAATAAAGTAAACATATGCATCCAAACCTTCTATAATAAACGGGAACAGAGTAGCAAAAGAACATGATGTAGACTGATCTGGTCAGCGTTTCTCTTAAGCTAGAAAGTCCAGCCTCATGTTAGAAATTTTGGATCTTCGTACAAGCACATGTGCACAACCTGAGACTGGGAATTATCAGTGTACTGACGTAGCATAATAGTTTCAAATAGGAATTATCAGTGTACTGACATAGCATAAGAATTTACATCAAGAGAACATAAACTCACAAAGAATCCAAAGTCAAGGGAAGACTACTTAAATATTGACCTGTGCTTCACATGTGCCTCATGGTCGACTACAACCAATGCTTGATGACTGGATCGACTCCTAAACTACAACAATCCATAACATGCATCAATGAGGCCCAAACAATGAAAGGATGAGAAGATAACTAATATCATTTTTCATTTTGGCGAATCTATCAACCGTACCATCATGGTATTGCAATGAAATTGCTTTTATCCAAAAATATTCTCTATAGCTAGCTTTGACCACATGTACTAACAAATTAGACAATCACCACCGCAAGGGGGAAAGCATCTTCGACAGCTCACCAATACTTCATCCGCGATAGGATAATATCGGTGATCACCAATACTGTTTTTTCAGACTATTGGGGAATATGCTCTAGCAGATCACCAACAATCTCTCCAAATATATAAGACCCACATGTCATATTACAATTTATTTTTTCTTTCAGTTTCTCCCTCGATGTCTTCTTCCAGCTCGCATGTGACTGTAATTTTTATGGTCGTGTGCCATCGATCTTGGCCACCGTGGCACTCATGTGTGGCCCTAGCCCTCGCCGACGCACAATGGTGTAAGCATATAAACATACTATTGTATTTATTATAGGCGGTAATGTGATCAATAGGTCAATGATATCGATTGCACTGGATCTGAAAATCAGTTGCAATGGAAAATAAATAACAGAACCTACCTCCTTTGGAGGATGTTGGAGTTGAATCGTCGAGGGTGAAGAGCGTAAACTGATCCACGGCCACTGGTAGAAAAATAAATAACAGAAACCTACCTCCTTTGAAGAGCGAGAGTGTGCCATCCACGGCCACTGGCAGCAAAATAAAGTTACCGGTGCTAATTATAAGAAGAATACATTAAATGCAAGCAGCTTACTACAGGAGGACTGGTTCTTAAGAAGAATATATCGCCTGTTCATCACTGAACATCAAAACAATTCAGATTTGTTCAGAGATAAAGTTCTGGACCAAAAGGCTCCTAGTTGTGCCTGTTTCTCACAACTCACATGTGCTAGCCTCAGAGATCTTTTTGCACCTTGACAACTCCAGCTCCTTTAATGTGTTCATTCCTAAAGTAACCCGAAAATTATTTTTCCAGTCACAGAACTAAGAACCACAGTAATGAATTTTTGAAAACATGTTCATATAATCCATATGCAGCTTTCTGACAGAAAACATAATGTGCTAGTAAACCCAACTAAACATCGTATTGAGTAAAAAAACAAATATCATGAAGGTAAATAACTTAAATTTACGGAAATGTAGTAGCCTTATCAGCTTTACAACACGCCATAAGTATGCGATGGTTGTTATACAATGAGCACAAAGGGCACCTACAAACTATGGAAACACCATTAATAATACAATGAACATGTCTCCATCACATCTTCTGGCTTTCAGGGTGATATTAAGGCTCTGCACAAGAACCTAGCTGCCAGAGAATTGGTAAAAATTACAACTAAAACTCAGCTTGTAAATTGTTTTATATGTTCATTCTATCACCCTTACTGTTGATACCAAGCGGTGATATCAAGCGCCATAAACTGCACCAGTACTGATTCAATAGTATCTTTCATTTGTCTGTATATAGCTATACCAACACCAGCATAACAAAAGGATGAGCTGCCCTGCCATGGCACAGCTCCTCTCCAATACCCTGTACTACAAGCGCTTCTTCCCATATTACGCCTTCAATGTGCTCGGTGGGCTTGACAGCGAGGGTAAAGTTTGTTGCTTTACTTTCTCACATTTATTGTTTGAACACTCAAATAAGCATGTTGTGCACCTGCACAGGGAAAGGGTGTGTTTTCACCTATGATGCAGTAGGTTCCTATGAGAGAACTGGTTATAGTGCTCAGGGAACGGGGTCTACTTTGATTATGTCAGTCCTGAACAATCAACTAAAATCACCAAGACCTCTATTGCTCCCTGCCAGGGTAAGCCCTGCACATTTAATCAAATTTGCATTCACAAATACAAGTGAATGGTGACTACAAATAACGCTAACAGCAGATAGCCTAAGAAATATTTTCAATGTGCACAAGATGTTGTCACACCATTGTCGGAGTCAGAGGCCATCGATCTAGTTAAGGATGTGTTTTTTAAGAACCATTCAGTTGCTGTTTTGCACCTTGTTCTTTCTGAATTTTTAAGAACCATTCAGTTACTGTTTTGCAGTTCACACCAAGTAGACCCCTCGCTAGAAATGAACAACTATCGACTGGAAAAAAAGCCCGAGCAATTATTTTACTAAGTCAAAGAGATGTTTACCCACTGTCATTGAGTTCATGTCGAAACAACATGCACATCAAAATTAACAGGCATTGTTAGTCATTACAATTGACAGTAGCAATTAGAGTAGTAGAACAGTACCTGGTCGTGTATGTTTAGTCAGAGGAGCAGCATTTGAATACGGTACATCTGTGCATAGCCGAGCAGCAAAAAATAATAATAAACCAAAACACTACACATTGATATTTGATAGAGATCGGTGCCAAGTACACTTTACCAGATATCGGTGAGAGTTGGGGAGGCTTTAGATTGGGGAGGCAGACTCGCTTGAATAAGAGAGTAGTGTCCTCAGGGATCAGATTCAGATCCAGATTATTGTGCCCAGAAAAAGACCCATTAAAATATTCATCAAAGGGCTTTGCTCAACTACTAATCTGTATTGTACATCTGACCACGATATCCACAAGAAATGCCAACGAAAAACAAATGGTCCTTTGATAGTATGAATGCCACTTGATTTTAACTAAGCACTGAAAAACTTAAAAAAAGTTTTATTAAAAATATCTAAGCAAATTACCTCTCTTTGAAGTACTTCATCAAGTTCCTGTTTCTCATCTAGAGTGGTGTCCTTTGCAAAAAGTTGAGTTAAACACCTGCAAATTGAATCGTAAAGTATATAAGGCATCGAAAAGGCACATATAACCAGGTATGAAGTAGATTCTCCTAATGAACCTATATTATTCTAAATTTCCCAACTACAGCTAGGCGCAAAACAAAAATCATGCAGACATGTTCCTACACACATTTGAGGTGAAAGTGCATTGAACACAGAAATACATGAGCTAAAAGAAAAAAAAAAGGATCGACACCATTCTCTATTAGCTGCTATTGGCTAAAAGAGCAGAAGGTAAAGGTGCATCATGCTACGAAAGCTAAAGGCACTTAAATAGAGTTAGTGACACCAGGGTATATTTAAAATCACTCATGCGCCAAATCTGCACAAACAAAACATAACAAATATACAAGGCAATTATATAGAAGATTTAGTAACTCTAATTGACTATGGAAATACAGATTGATATTTGTCCTATAAAATCATTTGTTTACAATATTGCAAGAAAGAGGTGGTACCTGCAGGAAATCGATTGGTTTAGCTTGGGAGCACATTAATATTCCCTATGACGATCAAATAAATTGTAAGTTATAATCTTTAAGCAAAGATTTTTCTCTTATATTTTTTAACATAATGGAAACCGATCAATTTTGTATGATGTTGTAGGTTTACCTTCATGCCAACCCTAACAATATTCAAACTGGTTATGCGACTACACATTCTTGGAGAATGGAGATGCAGATGATTCCTTGCCTAGAACATAAGCAGCTTCTGTTAAGTATCTGATGTCTACATATAGGCCATGCCAAAATCTACCAAATGGAGACAAACATAAAGCTAATATTTATAAGCAATTAAATACTGAGAAAGCTAAAGGCACTTAAATAGAGTCAGTGACACCAGGGTATATTTAAAATCACTCATGCGCCAAATCTGCACAAACAAAACATAACAAATATACAAGGCAATTATATAGAAGATTTAGTAACTCTAATTGACTATGGAAATACAGATTGATACTTGAAGCTCTTTATTTATATCATTTGTGAGTATCATTAATCCAACGTATCTAACGTGTACCTACACGAGCATGAGGGATCGCATTACAAGATAAAATAAGAAATTAACTCACCTCTTGAAGCTCTTTATTTATATCAATATATTCAGAAATTCCAGCACCATCATTTTTCTCCTTGATAAGCTTCTTGACCTGAAACGCACGGATATAAGAAACATCTGTAAGTACTCTGCAGACTTGATAATCAAAGAAATTCAGAAGGCGTATGACGAAGGGAAGGATGCAAAGTAAAGCAATTATAAGCTCGTTGCAATAAAACAATAGTAAAGCATTGTGCCATCTGCTAGTGTATTTGAACTGTAACATGTTCTAGGAAAGATGCTAATGGACCAAGAGTCCAACACGAAAGAATACAAATTCCGTATGGTTCTAGCTCACGGGTTTGACCCTCAATCACAACTAAAACAGCTAAATGTGAAATTTCCCGGGTACCTATCACAACAAACCACGAGGAGTTGCAACTGGTAGCAAGTAGCAACTATAAATTCAGAACCACTATAGCAGGGCACCTAGTTCATGCATTGTGATTACCTGATTGCTTTCCCATGTGGCGTGATTACCTGATTGCTTTCCTGCCTACTGGGAGCAATGGAGAGTGGAGCCTGTCGCGAGCGCCCGAGCTCGCCTGTTGCGCTCGCCCGAGCTCGCTTGCGCGTCCCGCGCCTCGTTGTCTTAGCCCGCCGCCGCGCAAAACCCTCTGGCCGACGCCACCCTGAACGAGTCAGTCGAAGCCGCAGAAGCCTCGGACGCCAGCGCACTGCGCTCGCTAGCGCTCGCCGTGGGCACGACCGGCTGGCTCCACCTGAGATGGTACCTATGGCCACCCTTATGTCCCGCCGCCTTCTCGGCCACCTTGAGGGCCACCAGCGACTTGACCCACTTGCTCGACCACGGCGGTGGAGACGGAGGGGATCTGGCGAGCATGTGTGTGCGTTGGGGGGGCGAAGACTTGATTTCGAGCGGCGATGAGGCCGGCTCCGTCGAGCGGCGGCGGCGCAGGGACGAGGAGCAGTGGATTCGTGCAGGGGAGTTGCCCTATCGCTCGCGAGGTGCAGTGGATCGATCGGATACGGGCGAGCGGACGTAGACGCGAATGGCTCCAAAGAATTGAAGAAATATCTCGGGTCCGTGAATGGGCAGCTGAGCACGCGTCGGCAGGCCGAACTCTCCGGACGCGTGAAGCGCGGGGAGCGTCCCAAACTCCAGCCGCTTTTAACTAGAAGTAATTTGTGAATGCAAATTTGATTAAATGTGCAGGGCTTACCCTGGCAGGGAGCAATAGAGGTCTTGGTGATTTTAGTTGATTGTTCAGGACTGACATAATCAAAGTAGACCCCGTTCCCTGAGCACTATAACCAGTTCTCTCATAGGAACCTACTGCATCATAGGTGAAAACACACCCTTTCCCTGTGCAGGTGCACAACATGCTTATTTGAGTGTTCAAACAATAAATGTGAGAAAGTAAAGCAACAAACTTTACCCTCGCTGTCAAGCCCACCGAGCACATTGAAGGCGTAATATGGGAAGAAGCGCTTGTAGTACAGGGTATTGGAGAGGAGCTGTGCCATGGCAGGGCAGCTCATCCTTTTGTTATGCTGGTGTTGGTATAGCTATATACAGACAAATGAAAGATACTATTGAATCAGTACTAGTGCAGTTTATGGCGCTTGATATCACCGCTTGGTATCAACAGTAAGGGTGATAGAATGAACATATAAAACAATTTACAAGCTGAGTTTTAGTTGTAATTTTTACCAATTCTCTGGCAGCTAGGTTCTTGTGCAGAGCCTTAATATCACCCTGAAAGCCAGAAGATGTGATGGAGACATGTTCATTGTATTATTAATGGTGTTTCCATAGTTTGTAGGTGCCCTTTGTGCTCATTGTATAACAACCATCGCATACTTATGGCGTCTTGTAAAGCTGATAAGGCTACTACATTTCCGTAAATTTAAGTTATTTACCTTCATGATATTTGTTTTTTTACTCAATACGATGTTTAGTTGGGTTTACTAGCACATTATGTTTTCTGTCAGAAAGCTGCATATGGATTATATGAACATGTTTTCAAAAATTCATTACTGTGGTTCTTAGTTCTGTGACTGGAAAAATAATTTTCGGGTTACTTTAGGAATGAACACATTAAAGGAGCTGGAGTTGTCAAGGTGCAAAAAGATCTCTGAGGCTAGCACATGTGAGTTGTGAGAAACAGGCACAACTAGGAGCCTTTTGGTCCAGAACTTTATCTCTGAACAAATCTGAATTGTTTTGATGTTCAGTGATGAACAGGCGATATATTCTTCTTAAGAACCAGTCCTCCTGTAGTAAGCTGCTTGCATTTAATGTATTCTTCTTATAATTAGCACCGGTAACTTTATTTTGCTGCCAGTGGCCGTGGATGGCACACTCTCGCTCTTCAAAGGAGGTAGGTTTCTGTTATTTATTTTTCTACCAGTGGCCGTGGATCAGTTTACGCTCTTCACCCTCGACGATTCAACTCCAACATCCTCCAAAGGAGGTAGGTTCTGTTATTTATTTTCCATTGCAACTGATTTTCAGATCCAGTGCAATCGATATCATTGACCTATTGATCACATTACCGCCTATAATAAATACAATAGTATGTTTATATGTTTATATGCTTACACCATTGTGCGTCGGCGAGGGCTAGGGCCACACATGAGTGCCACGGTGGCCAAGATCGATGGCACACGACCATAAAAATTACAGTCACATATGCGAGCTGGAAGAAGACATCGAGGGAGAAACTGAAAGAAAAAATAAATTGTAATATGACATGTGGGTCTTATATATTTGGAGAGATTGTTGGTGATCTGCTAGAGCATATTCCCCAATAGTCTGAAAAAACAGTATTGGTGATCACCGATATTATCCTATCGCGGATGAAGTATTGGTGAGCTGTCGAAGATGCTTTCCCCCTTGCGGTGGTGATTGTCTAATTTGTTAGTACATGTGGTCAAAGCTAGCTATAGAGAATATTTTTGGATAAAAGCAATTTCATTGCAATACCATGATGGTACGGTTGATAGATTCGCCAAAATGAAAAATGATATTAGTTATCTTCTCATCCTTTCATTGTTTGGGCCTCATTGATGCATGTTATGGATTGTTGTAGTTTAGGAGTCGATCCAGTCATCAAGCATTGGTTGTAGTCGACCATGAGGCACATGTGAAGCACAGGTCAATATTTAAGTAGTCTTCCCTTGACTTTGGATTCTTTGTGAGTTTATGTTCTCTTGATGTAAATTCTTATGCTATGTCAGTACACTGATAATTCCTATTTGAAACTATTATGCTACGTCAGTACACTGATAATTCCCAGTCTCAGGTTGTGCACATGTGCTTGTACGAAGATCCAAAATTTCTAACATGAGGCTGGGCTTTCTAGCTTAAGAGAAACGCTGACCAGATCAGTCTACATCATGTTCTTTTGCTACTCTGTTCCCGTTTATTATAGAAGGTTTGGATGCATATGTTTACTTTATTTGAATTGATGGATAGAGAAGTATAGAATGTTTTTTGCATCGTTTATTAAGTGAGCGGGCTATGTGTTAAATGGATGTGCTTAATAGTCTGCAGGATATGGTGGAGTCCAAACCTGATTATGATGTTTAGAATTCAGAGCAATTAAAGGACCACAACCATGCTAATATATCCATGTGTTCTAAATACATTGCTTTTTTGGTGATAGAAAGAATGTTTTTTTTGTTCTTTTGGCCTCATCTGCAGCTTGAAAAACTACTCAATTTAAAGAATTTGCTCTTGCATATTATATTAATTTAGTTAGAATTTTTAGTTTTGTGATAAATTTTGAGTAGACGATTGAGAATGAACGGATTCTGTATCATGTGTTTCCTCTATACCTCACTATGGCTGTTACTTACATGTTTGCCTTTTGGGGCAATGGGTGTAACTTCCCTGTGAGTTTAGAATATTTAACTTTTGGATCTAAAGCCTTGGTATGAGTCAGTGTTGTACATCTCTTTCTTTTCGTATGAAAGGCTGTCGATCTTTTTGGGTTCAGCAAAATTCTTATTTTGCTTGGTTTAGTACAACCACTGCATAGTATATATAACTTCTTGCTAACAAAATAAAATCTCTCCATGTGAATTCTTTTATAATGCACTAGCTAATGCTATTTTCCTATGCATGATTACATTGGCATTGCTTCTGTTGGTGCCACATCTAAACCTAGGTAGTTCAGTCTGTTCAAAGTGCTCACATGCTTCTAGATGGCATGATGCATGTTAGCCGTTAATTGTTCCTAATAGCCTTTGGTTGCAGATTGGAAAAGGATGGTGCGTAGCTGCAAAAGAGAGGACATCTTACTTTTGTGCTCGCAAGAAGGATGCAAAGGATCCGTGATGATCAGCTGCTGTTTTGGGTTATTGTCACATAACATCTCCTATTTTTAAAGAGCAAAACTGAAAATGCAGTTCCGGTCTTGTTGGTGAACCGCTAGAGACTTAATGATTTTATATGGTGCTGTCGGTTGTCTGTTGTCTTATATCTTACTGTATATGGTAATCATCTTTGTTTTTCTAGATCTTCATGTAATTGTTGCTATTCGATCGTTTTTTAAATGGTTGAAAGGGCGCACAACATTAGGTGTGGTATGTGTCTAGGTGTGGTACATGTTTAGATGTGGTGCTGCAACTTCAATGTGGGTTATATTCAGTCTATCTAGAACTAAAAGGTTTTGTTAGAGATTCAATCATCCTCTACTTAATTTGAATATAGCATGCATACTGGATAGGGCGCCCGAAAGGGCGCCCCCATGATCTAGTACAAGTGAATGGTGACTACAAATAACGCTAACAGCGGTAGCGCGCGTACGGGCGCGGTGGCGCCATGCCCGGATCCCCCCATAGCGCACCCCCGAATGTTAACTGGCCCAAAACCAAGAGAAGGAGCGGGTGAAGACGATAGTAACTTACCTACCGGTGCTAAGGGCAGGAGAGGTGTCGCCCCACATCAAAGGGCGGATCCGCGGCAAAGCTGGTGCGACGGCGAGAAATCGCCAGAGCATCGGTCGTCCAATTGCCAAATTAGTGGTAGGGGCAGCTTCCCTGTATCTCCATGATTCTTCAGAGACACCCGCTGAGGACCCATTGATGCTCACCAGCAAGAACGACGATGGCGACGCAAGCTCATCTCTCTCTCCCAATCGCGAGCTCACTGTTCGCGCTGGTTCGACACGGGCGAGAGGGCGAGGATACGCGTCGGTACTTATACACAGCTGGGAGGGTCCAAGTGTTCGCAACAACCCCGAGATTCCCCCGTGCTTCGCGATTCTAGCGCCGGATTCCGCACATTAAGCGCGCCTCTGCTGTTCTCGTCGCGCTCGGTCGCTCGGATAGGGACGAAGGGAAACCTGTCATACGGGACCCACAAGTCGGACGATTTTGGAACGGCGCGCGTGAGTAGAGCCCTGACCAGATGGCCCACACGTCAGTCAGACGCCGCGCCAACAAAATAGAGATGCGTCCCCAAGACCAGTGGGCCGCTCGAGAGCATTTCGGCCTACACCTGAATTATTGTGGCGCACGGGCATTGGTCTGGGCCGAGGTAAGGAAATTCTGGCCCAAATTGGTAGTTTCCTTTCTTCTTTCTTATTTCTGTTTTCCTTTATGCATTTAAATTCTGGATTCTACTTTAAATATGATTTGATTCTAAAATTTCAAATTATATGCAACATTACAAAATATCCAGCATGAGAATGCAGGTCACTTTTATACATGTTCATAAGCTATTTTAGCCATTTTGACCACTATTTCAATCATGTAGTGTACACCCATAATTCTAATATTTTTTGTTTTAAACTAAATGTTCCTTCACAAATTAATACCCACCTACTCTAAGTAGTGTATAATCTATATCAATAATAAATTTAAATATTTCCAAAAAGGAAATTTGATCATAGGGTCTTGCGAGGAATTCACCATTTTAGCAAATAGATTGAGGGGATTTTCTATGATGATGTTTTCTTTGTATGAACGTCATGTCAATTCCCTAGTTAGAATTTTTGGGTGCTACAAATCCTACCCCCCCTTAACAGAAATCTCGTCCTCGAGATTTGTAAGGACATGGATGTAAATAAGCTTTATTTATAGTTTGGCCTTTAACTTCTAATTAGTTTATGAATACGAAGTTTCATGTTATTTAGAAAGTGGTTATGGAAGCATGGGTATATATATGTATGTCCACTTTGTATAAAAATCCTTAATGGGTGATTAGGAGAGTATAGATATCTAGACACTTATTATGTGGGTTGATGATTGGATAGGTTGGGATAACCAGGATTATGGTAATAAGAGACTCCATGTACAGTGGATCTTGTTTCATCTAGTGATCCAACTTGATCTTTGAAGACTTGAGTTGATGCTTTTCCTCCCTTGACGTGGTTGGTCTTCTTTGGCCCTCAATCCTGGAGTTGCCATCCGAGTTAAGGACATGTGGCTAAGGATATATAATTAGGATAGCCGGGGTACACGAGGTAGGTGGGTTTGAACAAAGTTTTACTTTGCTTTTGTGATATCTGGATTAGACAACCTATGATGTAGGTTAGGTTGTTGTTTACGGACGAGTTAGTCCAAGGTATTAATTTAGGGTAAGATATGTTTATAGAATTATGGCATAATTTATGACGCCAACATTATCTAACTTATTTAAGTAACTCAATTTGGATTAGATCATGTTAGATTAGATGGGATCTAGATCAGATTGGTATAACTAGATAAGATATATTTATTTTAGGCTAGATCATGGTTGTTACTGTACGTATGCCTATTAGAACAAGATAAATCCATAAGGATAAGGTAGAATCTTTTGAGGTCAGTTAGATCTATTAGGATAAGATAAAATATTTTCAAGATAAGATGAGTCTTATTAAGGTAAGAGAGGGTCTTTTAAGATATGAGGGATCTATATAAAATAGATACACTTTAATGGAGGATAACCCATGTTGTTTAGTTATCTTATGAATTTTTTTATTTATATTTATACCTATATGTATATGCAGATGTAATTGTGGACATTACTCCACAACTCATCCCACTCAATCAAAGATCCAAATCAAACAAGTATCATAAGAACAAGCATTCAAGAACCTAGATACCTATAAAAATAGTTTTGTTTTTGTTCCTAATATTAGGTCTCCTATTCTTAAAGGTCACTTTAGGTACAGGATTTCAAAAGTGTGAAATCCACATTTGTCTTTAGAAAGAAAAGGTAAGAATAATCAGAGTAAAGCGGAAATGGATGAGAAAAGATTAAGAAAAGTTTAGAAAGAATTAGAGTAGCAAAGGTAAGTAGATAATGGTTGTCCAGTTCTATCTAGGTTTCGTCCTACAGTCAACATTCCTCTGATACCACTTTTGTCACACCCGGATTTCGGGGCACCAAGACCCGGGCGCGAACATAATCACCAGGTGTGCTGGGACCAAGTCTCACACATATGATGAATCATGGCACAGGATCGAATGTCACATCTTTACTATATAATAAGAGTTCTATACAAAATAAATAAATAATTACATTATAAGGAGACAACGGTCCAGCAACCCAAAGTTGACTGGGAGACGACGACCTAGATCTCTCACGAACACATCACAGCATCCTCCAAGCGCCTCATCCTGTGGTACCTGTTTTTGACCTGTGGGGGGGGGTGTGAGACAGCAAGAGTGAGCTCACATACGTTCATAGCTCAACAAGTTGTGGAGAATAATGTGCATGAACTCGCCAAAGGTGGGAGCTCATGTAAAGTGTAAGGCTTACCAAAGGAGATGGTTAGAGCTGAGCATTGCTTTTAAAGTTGGTCAAAATTTTATTAGCAGTTACTAAGTATAAGTAAATACCAACCCAATTAAGTAGTAGAACAAAGTAACAACATCACCTGCGATGCAATGCATATGACAAATTGAATTTAGTTCCATAAATTAATCATGTGAGTGTCCGAGCTGCTCATGACCGTGAGCACGACTAGTATACCAGTTTTACACTCTGCAGAGGTTGCGCATCTTTACCCACAAGTCATGTTACCCATTTGCCAAGAGATGGCCAATCCCATATATCAGAAGCACAAGTGTATGGGATTGGCCGTCTCTTGGCAGATGGGTAACATGACTTGTGGGTAAAGATGCGCAACCTCTGTAGAGTGTAAAACTGGTATACTAGCCGTGCTCACGGTCATGAGCAGCTCGGACACTCACATGATTAATTTATGGAACTAAATTCAATTTGTCATAGGCATTGCATCGCAGGTGATGTTGTTACTTTTGTTCTACTACTTAATTGGGTTGGTATTTACTTATACTTAGTAACTGCTAATAAAATTTTGACCAACTTTAAAAGCAATGCTCAGCTCTAACCATCTCCTTTGGTAAGCCTTACACTTCACATGAGCTCCCACCTTTGGCGAGTTCATGCACATTATTCCCCACAACTTGTTGAGCTATGAACGTATGTGAGCTCACTCTTGCTGTCTCACCCCCCCACAGGTCAAAAACAGGTACAGCAGGATGAGGCGCTTGGAGGATGCTGTGATGTGTTCGTGAGAGATCTAGGCCGTCGTCTCCCAGTCAACTATGGGTTGCTGGACCGTTGTCTCCTTATAATGTAATTATTTATTTATTTTTTATAGAACTCCTATTATATAGTAAAGATGTGACATTCGATCCTGTGCCATGATTCATCATATGTGCGAGACTTGGTCCTAGCACACCTGGTGATTATGTTCGCGCCCGGGTCTTGGTGCCCCGAAATCCGGGTGTGACAGAAATGCACAAAACAAATTAATTATATCAAATCAATATGAATTAAACAACTAAGATTTAAAATTACAAGCTATTTATACTAGGCTCTATGTTTGATTTTAGTAGAATTTTAACATGCCAAAGACTAAATTAGATCACGAGAAGTTTGTGTAGAACGCAATTCTAGTCCTCGATGCAGAAGAGGGATCCGAAGTGGAAAACCTCTCCTGCGGTGAAGCTAATGATGGTGTTGGAGACGATGGCCATGGAGCTGTCCTGAATCAATTGTGCCTCCCCTACCTAGCGCGTTAACTATCGGAGTTTGGTATCTACATCATACTACATGATATACCATGTAGTGCTTTTGGGTGGTTGGTGGAGTCGATTGTAGCTCGATGGTTCGTGCAGGACACGACAAAACATAGATAAGTATTAGGTTCAGGATGCTGAAGCGTGTAATACCCTACGTCCTATGTGCTTGCGAGATTGTATTGCTCGGTGATCTTGCTTACAAAGAGTTTTTGAGCTAGAAGACGACTGTGTCTATTGGGATGTCTCTCATTTTCATAGGGGTGCTTCTTCTGCCTTGTGTCAACAGAACTCGAGTTACACAAACCACACACACGATCGTTACCATTTTGCCAACATCTACGTAACTAGCTCTGACTTGTCCAAAAGTCAGCGAGTCTTCATGGAGCACGTCGCACCCTCTACATGTGTGTCTGGTCCATGTGCTTCGTACCCACGTAACTCTCATTCCCATCTGCTTCTGGCTGCGCTCGGCTAAATGGAGTGCAGAGCCTTGACGACCGACCCATCAAGGCCTCTTCAATGACCCACGGATGGTAACCAAGTCATGGCCACCTTGTCACACCCGGATTTAAGGGATAAAGCCATGTGCGTCTCATATGTGCGCCAAAGAAAAACATCACATATAATGACAAAGTGTATAGAGATAAATGTCACAATTATCATTATTACATAGCGGAAGTCTTACAAAAATAAATCATAACAATAAAACGAACTAAATATTATTCCTTGGCGCCATCAAGCTGACTGGGAGACGCCACCTAGATCAACTCGTACTCCTCATTTTAGGCCTCCTCTTGGACCACCTGCTCTTCACCTGTGGGAGGTTTATATATCGTGAAAGTCGCCTAGAGGGGGGTGAATAGGCGGAATCTGAAAATTATAAACTTAAGCACAACTACAAGCCGGGGTTAGCGTTAGAAATATAATCGAGTCCGAAAGAGAGGACGAAAACAAATCAACCAAAGAAATAGAGTGGATGACACAGTGATTTGTTTTACCGAGGTTCGGTTCTTACAAACCTACTCCCCGTTGAGGTGGTCACAAAGACCAGGTCTCTTTCAACCCTTTACCTCTCTCAAACGGTCACCTAGACCGAGTGAGCTTTCTCCTTATCTCATGGGTCACATAGACCCCGCAAGGATCACCACACACTTAGTGTTTTTTGCCTTGGTTACAAAACACTTGAGAACAAGAAATGAGGAAGGAAGAAAGCGATGCAAGCGTAAGAACTCAAAAAAATACAAATATCACTCTCTCACTAACCACTATTTGATTGGAATGATCTTTGGACTTGGGAGAGGGTTTGATCTCTTTATTTGTGTCTTGGAGTGAAGTCTAGAGCTCTTGTATTGAATGCAATGGCTGAAAACTTGGATGCCTTGAAGTGTGGTGGTTGGGGGGTATTTATAGCCCCAACCACCAAAGTGGCCGTTGGGGATGGCTGCTGTCGTATGGCGCACCGGACACTATCTGATGCGCCAGCCACGTCACCTAACCGTTAGGGTTCGACCGTTGGAGCTCTGACAAGTGGGGCCACCGGACAGTCCGGTGGTGCACCGGACAGTCACTGTTCACTGTCCGGTGCGCCTTTTGACGCCTACTCTTCCTTCTGCGCGTGCAATCATATGATTTGTTATATGATTTGTTATGTAATCATATGATTTGTTATATGTGAAGTTGAAGTTATTTTTGTATGTTTATTTAATATTTTGAGTGATTGGTATATTGAAATTTAAGACTTCCCTAGCGTGTACGGGTATGGGTAAGATTCTATACCCACGAGCATATATGGGTAACCCGATGGGTAGAATTTTTTTTATGGGTACGGTTATGGAATGGTATTACCCGACAGGTATGTACTCATTGACATCCCTAGCTGTGCGGGGATGTGAGGGAAGTAGAGGAGATGAGAGGGTGGGTTTCAGCCCAAGAGTGGTTGATTAGTTTCATTTTTTATTTTGAATTTCTTTCCTATTTTAAATCAGATTCAAATAAAGTTTTAATTTTCAAATTGAACCACAATGCACATACAAAATTCCAGCATGAATGCAAAATATAAATCGATTAATGAATTTATTTATTATCTTATTTAAACAAGGTTTTTTAAATATACAATTCATGCATTCAAAATTAGAAAATAGGTACTTTAAGAAATAGTTTATAAAATTCTTTTAGAGAGTACTTATTAATATATTTTTCAATAAAGGAAAAAACCGAAATCATATCGGCTACTTCTCATTTAATCTTTTATTAGAAATAATTTTTTCATGTAATACTCAAATTGTAAGAAAGTGTAAAAGGAGAAAGAGTTTTCCCTTACATATATGTGTTACCTATATTCATCATTTCATGTGAAAATCACATTTAAACAAATAAATAATTAACAAAAGATACCCAAAATAAAACTTGCATCGTGCTGGGATTTTATTTTGTGTGCATTTTGTGACAACATAGAATAATGTGAAAAGAATTATATTAATACCCAAATGGGAATTTAAGATCTAAAAGAAATTCTAGGATTTGGAAAGAAAGAAAATGATAGGTGAGTAAAAAAATAGTATAAAAAATAAATAATAATAATCATAAAATATTATTCCTATACTAGGAATTAAATGTGTACATTTACTCAAAGGTGCAACTCATAAAAATATTCAAATTCAAATTGGGAATTCAAAATAGAAGGAAGAGAAATAGGAATAAGAAAAGAAAATAGAAAAAAAAGAAGAAAATGCTAGGACTGGCTTTGGGCTGAATCTGCCCAGCCCAACTATGCGCGAAGCGCTCCCACACGCCTGCACCAGCCGCACATGCCTTTCTTTTCCATTGACGCGCTGCGCAGTGGGCCCGCCTTGGCAGCCTCACTAGCTGTCTGCCTCTGGTCTTCACTGCCATGTGGGTCCAGTTGCTCAGATTCGGCAACAAACTCGCGTCGGGCGCGACCAAGCTCCCCGCGCCGCGCGATTCCGGCGGACTCCGCACGTGATATCCTCGGACCGGCTCTAACAGGCGCCGCGAAACTCCTGGACACGGACTCGAGCGTCTTCCAGGGTACAAATAGTGCTTGACGCCCCTGAACAACCCAAGTCGTCGTGTGAATATGCCTGGGGTTAGGAGCGCGAACTGAAAGTAGGCCACCGTTGCGGGTCCTCGCCGGTGGTGGAAATTGACCTCCCCGAAGACCGGCACCGCGACGTTCTGGGCCGTGGCAAGGTTGCTTGAGGGGTTAATCGGGTGGAAGTCCACTGTTGGCCAGGGAATTGCTCACCGTGCTTCTTCCTCCGCCGCGGAACTGCGTGTGCACATGGGCAGCTTCCTTCTGATCATCACTGTTGATAAGTCGCGTGCCCATTTAATCACCGTAATCCCAGCATCATATTGCGCAGTTAGGACCGAAGTTTAGAACCCGGGCGCGTGAGGTTGGTGGCCACTGGCCATGGCGCCGCCGTCCGTGGTGGGCAGGGCCACCGTGTCTGGGCCAGGTGAAAGAAGGCGATGTCCTAGCCGTTGATCCGCTGATGAGCGGCCAGGATCAGAGAGAGAGTTGTGAGATATTCTGAACCGTGGGATGGATGTTGGGCGGACGAGATCATCGGTAGTAAATCTCTTCGATCTGGGAAATGTGTGCCCTAGATCGCAGATCCTACGGTTCTGAGCACGTACTGTTTCGATCTCGGGTGGGTTTGATCTGTGCCGTACACTTCTAATCCGACGATCGTGATAGCTGCGTACCCCTTCGTGGGTCACTTTTGTTAAAGAACCCTCGGGCTTTTAGTGAATCAACCCGCCATCCAGTGCATAGTTCCCTGAGTCTTAGGTTTAATTGCGCCGTAGCCCCTGCACTTTGCAGTAATTGATGCGAAATCCAGAGACCTAGGAAATTCAATAATTAAATATAGAAATTGATTTTAAGGCTTAAATAATGGCTAGAACTTATAAAATTCATAGAAAATTCATTTGAACTCCAAATTACTCCATTCCAGTTCCTAAAATTTTGTAATTTTATTATCTAACACTTAGAGCCTCTGTTTTACATGAAAACAGTAAGAAAATTTATTCCTCACTTAATCATATTTTAAGCACATAAAACCTTTGTAAATTCATAATTTAAAATCTATAACTCCAAAAATTATGATTCCTGTTCCTAGGATTTTATTTTAATACGTAGATTATTACTGTGTATTTTGTTTACATGTTTGGTGTGATGTTAATTTCCTCTATATACTGTGCTTGTGTGTATTGTGGCGAGTAGAAGAACCCGTGACTGAGGATCCTGGATTCCTGGTGAGCAGCAGGTTGAAGTAGCTGAGCAGGAGCTCATTGAAGGCAAGTTGTGCCCTTGACCACTTTTTACCCAATAATGTTCTTTAACATCACTTATTCATGCATAGGTTAATTTTGATGGGACCCGATAGGTCACCCTAGATTGTTTATCTCATTAGCTTGTTTACCCCTGAATCACTTAGGTAGTTTGCTATTGCTTTACATGGTTTGGGGATAATCATTTATTATATCTATGTTCCAATTATTCTTGTTATTCTATTTATGTTCATGTCAAGTTCATTAATGTTAATTGGAACATAGAGCTTAACTTGAGAAACACGTGCCACCACAAGGGTTTAATGGGACGCCCTTGGCTGACTAATTAGGAAAGCTAGTGGAAGACTACCTTACCCGAAAGGGGCAAGGGCAGTAGGGGAGTTGCATGCAAGGAGGTTCTCAGGTTGATTTAGCTGCGATGGCGGTCTGATGGGGGATTCTTGCAAGTGCTCTTCCCATAAACTGTAGCGGGTTTTCAGAAGCTAGTGGAACTTTGTAAAGGCCTCGTAGTGTTGCCCTGCCGCGCTTTCTAGGTAGAGGTGTATGGGAGTCGCGACCCCTTGGCAGATGGGTAACATGACTTGTGGGTAAAGGGTACAACCTCTGCAGAGTGTAAAACTGGTATACTAGCCGAGCTCACGGTCATGAGCAGCTCAGGACTCTCTGATGTTTAAATTATGGAACTTAAATTCAATCTGTCATTCTCATATGCATGGGTTTGTTATTAATTTTGTTCTATTACTTTACTTATGGTTTGGTATTTACTTACACTTAGTATCTGCTAATAAAATTTTGACCAACTACTTAAAAGCAATGCTCAGCTTTAACCCCTATCATTGATTAGCCTTACACATCACATGAACTCCCACCTTTGCGAGTTCATGTCCACTGGTTCCCCACAACTTGTTGAGCTATGGTCATGTGTGAGCTCACCCTTGCTGTCTCACACCCCCCCCACATGAGAAGAACAGGTGGTTCAGGAGGAGCCACAAGGCGAGGAGTATGATCTGATCTAGGTGGCGTTTCTCAGTTGACATTGGCGCCAACGATCCTTAGTTCGTTTTATATTTATTATTTTATTTTGTAATAAGTCTTCCGCTATGTAATAAATACTCTGATGTTTTGTGACATTTATCTCTATACACTCTGTTATTATATGTGTTGTCTTCTTGGCGCATGTATGAGATGCACCTGGCTTTGTTCCTTAAAGCCGGGTGTGACAGAAGTGGTATCAGAGGAAATGTTGACTGTAGGATGAAACCTAGATAGAAATGGATAACCCTTACCTACTTACCTTACTCTGATTCATTCTATACTTATCTCACTCTGATTCTTTCTATACTTATCTTGATCCTGTCTCACCTTCTACTGTTCTACTCTGATCATTCCTACCTCCTCTATTCTAAGACAAGATGGATTTCACACCTTGGAATCCTACCATTATGATCTTTTAAGAGATAGGGAACCTAAGACAAAATTAAAACTATTTTCTCTATTTAAAATGTTGATTGATTGTGCTGATGATAAATGCCTGATTTGCTTCTTTGATTGATTGAAGTATTATATATGGACATCTTAGTATGTACCACCATAAGGTAATGAATTAGCTATGGTAGGTAAAATATTAATCTGCTTGGCTAATAAAATCCCCCAAAGTAACCTGATTTGTAAATACCTGCCTTGTCTACTATTCTCTTACCATATGTATCTAACTTAGATGGTCAATACCAGGCGGGGTGGTGGAATTGATTTGCCTCCTAATCGACACACTCGGTGGATAAGTAGACAACCCCAGCCACAGCCAGCAGAGATGAATCCTCCTAATCCTCCACCAGACGGAGTTGACCCACTGATTGCTGCTCAGATGAGGATGATGCAGCAAATGGCGGACACTATGGCAGATATGCGCGCTCAGATGCAGCAAGAACGCCAGGAGATGCGCCAGGAAAGAGAAGAGATACGACAGGAGTTGCGCCAGGAACGAGAGGAGATACGCCAGGAAAGGAGGGCACAACAGCAGCTGCAACAACAAATGCAACAACAACAGCAACAAGTACCACTGCCTCCTCCACCACCACCAGTCCCACCTCGAGATAAGCATAGGGAGTTCATGAGTCACAAGCCACCGACATTTGCAAGCTCTCCTAATCCACTGGACGCGGATGATTGGCTGAAGTCCGTTGAGAAGATGTTGAATATTGCACAATGCACTGATCGGGAAAAGGTTTTATATGCTTCTAGACGTCTGACAGGTCCTGCTGCTGACTGGTGGGATTCATATACTGCTGCCCACGATGCTGCTGACACTATTACTTGGGCAGAGTTCAGTACATAGTTCCAGAATTATCATATACCAGCTGGATTGATGAAGATTAAGAAGAAGGAATTTCTGTCGCTGAAGCAAGGAAGCATGTCAGTTAGTGAGTATCGCGATAAGTTCATTCAGCTCTCCAGATATGCTCCAGATGAAGTTGCTGAGGATGAGAGGAAACAAGAGCATTTTATTGAAGGACTTAATGGACCCCTGCAGTATGCTCTGATGGCGCATACATTTCCATCATTTCAGAGGCTGCTCGATAAGGCGCTAACTATTGAACACAAGCGTGTTCAGCTGGGAGATTTGAAGAGAAAGGATATATCTCAAGGACAAGGAAGCAGCAGTGTTCGTCCTCGCTACAGTTCACCTCAGGGTACACCAGTTCGCACTGGCGGAGGCCAGCGCCCAGTTCAGCAATCACCACTGAGGACTCCACCTCCTCAACAGGCTACCCCTACTGGCACCCTGACGAAGTTCTCAGGACAGAGTCCAGGCACTACTTGTTTCAAGTGTGGGAAGACAGGACATTATGCAAATGCCTGTCCGCAGAGGACTGCTACTACCCCAGTTCAGAACAGACAGCAAACTCCAAGTTCTGGTAAGGGATATTCTATTGCCAAGGTTAATCAAGTCAGCGTTGATGCTACTCCGGATGGCGTTGACATCGTACTTGGTATGTTTTATGTTAATGCTATTCCTGCAACTATATTATTTGATTCTGGTGCTACACATTCATTTATGTCTGCTAGATATGTCAACACAAATGAAATACCACTGCTAAAAATGAGAAAACCCATGATAGTAATTACACCTAAAGGGCCTGTTGAGGCGAATCAAATAACACGTAGATTGACATTGACCATTATGGGTAGAGAATTTGGAGCTACTGCTATAATATTAGAGGCAAGCAGTATAGATCTGATCCTTGGTATGTCATGGTTGAGAAAGGCAAAGGCCATTATAGCATGTGGTAGAGGTACCGTAGAACTCACTACAACTAAAGGAGAAAGATTTCAAGTTAATATTACAGTGACCACCTCATCCAAACGTGCAATGTTCTTTATACCTGAGGAGTTTGTTGGTGACAACATCCGTGTGGTTAGAGACTTTCTGGATGTCTTTCCAGAGGAGTTGCCAGGGATGCCACCTGATAGAGAAGTTGAGTTTGTTATTGATCTCTTACCTAGAACTGCCCCCATTTCTAAACAGCCATACAGGATGTCCGTAGAGGAGTTGAAGGAACTTAAGAAGCAGTTAACTGAGTTACAAGAGGCTGGGTACATTCGTCCGAGTTCCTCACCTTGGGGAGCGCCGGTTCTGTTTGTACAGAAGAAGGATGGATCACAGCGGATGTGTGTGGATTATAGATCTCTTAATGATGTTACTGTGAAGAACAAGTATCTGTTACCCCGTATTGAGGATTTATTTGATCAGATGAGAGGTGCTAGAGTATTTTTGAAGATTGATCTCCGATCGGGTTACCATCAGATGAGGATTAGACCATCGGATATTCCCAAGACAGCATTCTCGACTCGATATGGATTATATGAGTTCACTGTTATGTCGTTTGGATTAACCAATGCACCAGCTTATTTTATGAATTTGATGAATAAGGTGTTTATGGAGTATTTGGACAGATTCGTCGTGGTATTCATCGACGATATCCTTATTTACTCCCAGAGTGATAGTGATCACGAGGAACATCTGAGGTTGGTGCTACAGAAGCTACAAATAACCAGCTATATGCCAAGTTCAGCAAGTGCGAGTTTTGGATTGGCGAGGTGCCATTTCTTGGTCATATCATTTCTAATGGAGGAATTTCAGTGGATCCTGCTAAGGTTAAGGAGATAATGGAGTGGAGAGTACCCACTACAGTTACTGAGATTCGGAGTTTCTTGGGACTTGCTGGTTATTATCGGAGATTTATTGAAGGATTTTCTAAGATTGCTAAGCCTATGACTGCGCTTTTGGAGAAGGGCCGAGAATTTAAGTGGGACGAGAAGTGCCAAGACAGCTTTGATCAATTGAAGAAAAGATTGATGTCACCACCAGTATTGGTTATGCCAGACCTACAGAAAGGATTTGATATCTATTGTGATGCATGTGGCCAAGGCTTAGGATGCGTGCTCATGCAAGATGGACATGTGATTGCCTATGCTTCTCGTCAGTTACGGAAACATGAATTGAACTACCCCACTCATGACTTGGAATTGGCAGCCGTTGTGCATGCACTTAAGATTTGGAGACATTACATTATGGGAACCAAGTGCCAAGTATACACGGATCATAAGAGTCTGAAGTATATATTCACTCAGAAGGATCTCAACCTTAGGCAACGCCGTTGGTTGGAGCTTATTAAGGATTATGATTTGGAGATTCACTATCACCCGGGCAAGGCAAATTTGGTTGCAGATGCCTTGAGTCGAAAGGAGCATGTTCATTCAGCTATTGTTGCCCAACTACCCGATGAGATTATTGAGGATTTCAGGAGACTTAACCTAGGGATAGTTGCTCATACTGAAGGAGTTACTATTGATGTGGAACCTACTTTGGAGCAAGAAATCCGCAAGGGTCAACTTGGTGATGCTAAAATAAAAGAGATCAAGGATCTGATTACTGAAGGTCGAGGTCCGGAATTTACGGAAGATGAGCAAGGCACTGTATGGTTCAAGGACAGGATGTGTGTTCCTGATATTGAAAGCCTTCGAGAGACTATTTTAAAGGAGGCCCATGACTCGGATTATTCTATTCATCCTGGTAGTACTAAGATGTATCAGGATTTGAAGCGGAAGTATTGGTGGTATGGATTGAAAAGAGATGTAGCTGCACATGTGGCTATGTGTGATGTGTGTCAAAGAGTTAAGGCTGAACACCAGAGGCCAGCTAGACTATTGCACCCACTGAAGATACCCGAGTGGAAGTGGGAAGAGATTGGTATGGATTTTATTACTGGATTGCCTCGCACCCAGAAAGGATATGATGCTATATGGGTGATTCTGGATAGATTGACTAAAGTGGCTCACTTCATTCCTGTCAAGACTACTTATAAAGGTTCTCAGCTAGCAGAGTTATATATGGCTCGGATTGTGTGTTTACATGGAGTACCAAAGAAGATCGTGTCTGATCGAGGTTCACAGTTTACCTCAAGATTTTGGAGAAGCTTTCATGAGAATATGAGTACGAAGTTGAATTTTAGTACGGCTTATCACCCCCAGACTGATGGACAGACTGAAAGGACTAATCAAGTATTGGAATATATGTTGAGAGCTTGTGCCCTTCAGCACGGAGGGAGTTGGGATAAAAGTCTACCGTATGCTGAATTCTCATATAATAATAGTTATCGGGCCAGTCTGAAGATGTCACCTTTTGAAGCTTTATATGGGAGGAAGTGCAGGACTCCTCTATATTGGGATCAGACTGGAGAAAGACAGTTCTTTGGGCCTGAACTGATTCAAGAAGCAGAAGAACAAGTCCGTATAATTCGAGAGAATTTGAGGGTGGCTCAAACTAGGCAAAAGAGCTATGCTGATAATAGAAGGAGACCCCTGGAATTTGAAGAAGGAGATTATGTGTACCTCAAGGTGTCACCACTTCGTGGAATGGGGAGATTCAAAGTTAAGGGCAAATTGTCCCCTTGCTATATTGGACCATTCTTGATCTTTAGGCGAGTTGGGGAGATGGCATACCAACTCGAGTTACCTGATAGTCTATCGGAAGTGCATAATGTGTTCCACGTGTCTCAGCTCAAGAAGTGTCTCCGTGTTCCCGAGGAACAGTTACCAATGGAAGAGCTCAGTGTTCAAGGTGATTTGACTTACACGGAGTATCTGATCGAGATTCTTGATACATTGACTCGAGTTACAAGAAATAAGGTGATTGTCACACCCGGTTTTAGAAGGTAAACCGAATGCGAACCATGTACGTGCCAGGATCAGCAATTCACGTACACAGCAGTTACATAACATGGACATCATCACACAGTGCTCAAATAGTATTAAAAAGGGAAATAATAGTCGATTACATCATATGTCTGAGACATCCACATAGTCTTTACAATAAATCAAAGTGCGGAAAAGAAACGTAGATAAACGCGGCCTTCACAGGCAGCCGACTGGGGGTTGCCGCTAACCCACACCTAGAACTCGTCGTAGTCTTGGAACTCCTGGAAGTCTCCTTCCACGGCTTCATCTTCTCCTGAGCAGTGGTTGCAATGCGAACAACCTGGGGGGGTTTGGTGTGTAGAGCAAGGGTGAGTACACATCAACATACTCAGCAAGCATCCTGTTTGGCTGTAGTGGACTGGCTTTATGTGGGGGGTAAGTCAAGCAGTTGCTTTTAGTTGGTCAGATTGTTATTACTAGTAGAGAAAGCCAAGTTTTAGAATTAACCCATGTTATTAACCCAAACGTACTCTTTCCAAATGGAAAGAATACCACTTACCATTACCAGAGTCAATACCAAAAACCACCAATCTCATCGCCACCTGCAAATCCGAACATCTCTGATCAAGTACCACTAATCACTGGAGCTCCCTTGGCCGCTCATAACCGCGAGCACGGCTGATATATCAGTTTTCCATACACTCTGCAGAGGTTGTGCACTTTACCCACAAGCCGTGATTTCCCTTTCTGCCCGGAGAGAGCTACTCCCCGTTGACCACTACCTGGGTGGTCCAGCAGGGCATCACTACGTAGCCTTTACAAAGATTCCCCGAGGCTGTAGCCGCCCGTTAGGTTTCCTAAATGTACCGCACTCCTCCCCAAGGGACAAATCAACCTTGGCAGAGCGAGCCGCATACACCGAGCCCCATTGACGGCACGACGGCTAAGCGAACTACACCCCGGTTCCTCTAATTACTCAGCTAAGGGCGTCCCACTCCACCCTCATGGTTGCACTGTTTTCCCGGACGGTCATCCAACGAACAGGTCCTTACAGAGAGGCACTCGAGAAACCACTCGAGCCCCCTTGAAGGTCACAAGTATAACATCATAATAAAAGAGGGGAAAATAGCGTATCATTGATAATTCTCATCATGTTCATTGATTAGAGTTGAGCAATAGCATAAGACTAAGCAATAATAATCTGACCCAAATAGGTAAACAAGGACATGGACAACAAAAGCTAGTCAATCCTTAGGTATAAATATGTAATGCGGGAGGTGAATTAAAGTATGTATAGGACAGAGATAGGTCAAGGGACACTTGCCTCCACCAACCGACTGCTGCTCAGGGGCTTCTCCTGCGAGTTCTTCGGGCTCTCCGACCGGATCGTTCTCTATGCGAGCGCAAACATACATACATCCACATATTTAATACAAAAGAACAGTAAACCATACAATAGGATGCAATAAATAAACAGACGTTCCACGCGGGCTCGCAATTACGGTTAAGAGAGAAAGAGGAAAAGACAGTCGAGAAACGATCACATTACATTATTATAAATTAAACCACTCGTTCGATTGAAGGGCATTAATGCGGACACTACATTTAGCATGAAGTAAAGTCAAGTTCCACATTTAATTATTATAAACAATTGAAGATGAATGAAAGGGAGTGGTCGCACGTCGAGACGTACGACACGGCATTTAGATTGAATTAAGAAGTAACGACTCGCCGCGCGACAGAGCGCACAACGAGACACTTGCGTTAATTATAAAGAGACGTGAGGCATCGCGCGACAAAGCGCATGACGACATACGTCAACAGGGCTGAGTTTAAAGTGGAACGTCGCGCGTCTGGACGTGCAACATCGCACCTTAAACAACCTGAAATTAAAATAGATCGTCGCGCGACGAAGCGCGCGACACGACACTTTAATGAATATAAACTAAAAGAATCGTCGCGCGACGAAGCGCGCGACGCAGCACATTAATAAACACAAATTTAAATTGAATCGTCACGCGACGAAGCGCGTGACGCAGCACACTAACTAACGGAGTTTGAAATTAACAACAACCAAAAATAATCACCGCGCGCGTGGGTTTGCGCACGCGGGAACGCGTTAGGGGGTAAACGGGTACGCGAGTCACGCCGGGGGCCGGGACGCCGCGCGCAGGGGCCGAGGGCCGCGCGCAGGGGCCGAACCGCCACGCGCAGGGGGCTGCGCGCCAGGGGCAGGGGTCGCGCCTGGGGCCGGGGCCGCGCCGGGGGCCAGGACGGGGGCGGGCGCCGTCGCGCCGGGGGAGGGGCAGGGGGCGGGCGCCGCCGCGGGCAGGGGCACGCGCGCAGGGGAGAGAGAGGGGGGGGGGCGCAGGGAAGAGAAGGGGAGGGAGAGGGAGAGAGAGGAGAAGGGAAGGGGAGGGGAGGGGGGCTCACCTTGGGGTCCAAATTCCGGTGATCGCCGTCTCCAATCCCTAGGGCACCATGGGGAGAGAGAGGTGGAAGAGGGAGAGGGAGGTTGCTGCGCGGGAAATCCAAATGAGAGAGAGAGAGAGGAGAGGAGGGAGCGCATGGGGGGGTGGGGTGTGGGCGCCCGGGGCACGCCGGGCCGGACCGGGCCGGGCTGGGCTGGGTTGGGTTGGGGCCGAGCCACTTCGTGGGTCGAAACCCACGACACGCACGACCATCAAACAAACTCCAATCGCGAACCGAAAACCGAGACAGAACGAGACGAACACGCAACATAAGACAAAGAAATGTGCTTCGGCATGATGCAACACCCATGACACTTAGGTTTTGTTCATACACGACACGGGCACCTGTCATAATACTAGTTTGAAATTAGGAAGAAGGAGCGAAACAGGAAGGGAAAAGAGAGTAACGCCCGAATTTAGTGAGAGAAAAGAAGAAAAAAATTCTACCCCCAAATTCAGGGCGTTACAAACCTATCCCCCTTAAAAGAATCTCACCCTCGAGATTCAGGGTTGGCTAGCAAAGAGCTCAGGGTATTTAGCCATCATATCATCTTCACGCTCCCACGTTGCTTCTTCCTCAGAGTGATGACTCCATCTGACTTTGCACATTCTGATGGTCTTCCTTCGGGTGACTCTGTCTGTAGTCTCAAGGATTTGCGCTGGCTTCTCAACATAGGTCAAGTACTCCTGGACCTCAAGACCTTCCACTGGCAACTGCTCTTCTGGCACACACAAACACTTCTTCAACTGAGACACATGAAAGACATCATGCACTACGGACAAACCTTCGGGCAAACTGAGCTGATAGGCCACTTCTCCACGCTTCACGAGAATCTGATACGGACGGATGTAGCGGGGTGCTAGCTTGCCTTTGACTCCAAATCTTCTGACTCCTCTGATCGGTGACACTTTCATATAGACGAAATCTCCAACTTCAAAACTCAGCTCTCTTCTTCTTGTGTCTGCATAGCTTCGCTGCCTTGATTGCGCTATCTTCAGGTTCTCTCGAACCTTCTTGTTGTTCTCTTCAGCTTCAAGCAAAACGTCTAGCCCAAACACTTGCTTTTCTCCAGGCTGATCCCATTGCAACGGAGTTCTACAACTCCTTCCATAGAGCGCTTGAAATGGTAACATCGTCAGGCTGGCCTGGTAACTGTTGTTATAGGAGAACTCTGCATAAGGCAACTTCTTGTCCCATCCGGACTGGTCTTGCAACGCACAGGCTCTCAACATGTCTTCAAGAATTTGATTGGTTCTTTCAGTCTGACCATCTGTCTGCGGATGATAAGCTGAACTGAAATTCAGATGTGTGCCCAAGGCTTCATGCAACTGCTGCCAGAAATGAGAGGTGAATTGTGTTCCTCTGTCTGACACTATCTTCTTTGGCACACCGTGAAGACAAATGATCTGAGACATGTACAATTCTGCCAATACTGCACTGTTGTAGTTGGTCTTGACTGGTATGAAGTGGGTTGACTTGGTCAAGCGGTCCACCACTACCCAAATGGAATCGTAGCCGGCTCGAGTGCGAGGCAATGCGACTATGAAGTCCATACCGATTTCATCCCATTTCCACTGAGGAATTTGCAGCGGTTGCAACAATCCAGCTGGTCTCTGGTGCTCTGCCTTGATCCGCCGACAACTATCACACATAGCCACATGCTCTGCGATTTCTCTCTTCATCCTGTACCACCAGAATTTCTTCTTCAGATCTTGATACATATTTTCACTGCCAGGGTGAATCGAATAAGCTGTCTCATGAGCTTCCTTGAGGATCAACTCTCGAATAGATTGGACATTGGGAACGCACAAGCGGTCTTTGAACCATATCACACCTTCTGCATCCTCCCGAAAATCTTTGCCTTTACCATCTAGAATCAGTCGCCGGATCTCACTGATCTTCTCATCATTCTTCTGCGCTTCTTTGATTTCTCGCTCCAGGGTAGGTTCCAACTCAATTGCGACTCCTCGCGAATTATTCAGAAATCTGAGACTCAACCTGTCAAACTCTTTGGCCAACTCATAGGGCATCGGATGAGCGACCATCAGGTTGACTTGACTCTTCCTGCTCAAAGCATCTGCCACTACGTTCGCTTTGCCTGGATGGTAATGGATCTCCAACTCATAGTCTTTGATCAGCTCTAACCATCTTCGTTGCCTCATGTTCAGCTCTGACTGAGTGAATATGTACTTCAGACTCTTGTGGTCTGTGTAAACATCACATTTCTGTCTATACAGATAGTGCCTCCATGTCTTCAATGCGTGAACCACTGCTGCCAACTCTAGGTCATGGATTGGATAATTCTGCTCATGAACCTTCAACTGTCGGGACGAGTAAGCCACAACTCTTCCCTCTTGCATCAACACACATCCCAAACCAGTGTAAGAAGCATCGCAATACACCGAGAAGGGCTTGTGCACATCAGGCAAGACTAAGACAGGCGCTGTAGTCAACTTCTCTTTCAGCGCTTCGAAGGCCTCTTTACATTTCTGGGTCCACTTGAACTCAACCTTGTTGCCTAGCAAAGCCGTCATTGGTTTCGCAATCTTCGAAAACCCTTCAACGAATCGCCGATAATATCCAGCCATTCCGATGAAGCTCTTGATCCCTCGGGCATCTGTTGGCGCTTTCCAGTTCAGAATGTCTGCCACTTTCTTTGGATCCACGGCCAATCCCTCTTTGTTGATTATATGACCCAAGAACAGGACTTCACTGATCCAGAACTCACACTTGCTCAACTTTGCATACAACTGGTGCTCTCGTAATCTCTGCAATACCATCCTCAAATGACTTGCATGCTCTTCTTCGCTTTGGGAATAAATCAGAATGTCATCAATGAATACCACCACAAACTTATCAAGATAGTCCATGAATACACTGTTCATCAGATTCATAAAGAAGGCTGGTGCATTTGTTAGACCGAAAGACATCACAGTGAACTCATACAACCCATACTTGGTAATGAATGCCGTCTTCGGAATGTCTGAAGGTCGGATCCTGAGCTAATGATAACCTGACCTCAGATCTATCTTGGAGAACACGCTGGCTCCTCTCAACTGGTCGAACAGATCTTCTATTCTGGGCAAGGGGTACTTGTTCTTAATGGTGACCTCATTCAGAGCTCGATAATCGATACACATCCTTCTGATGCCATCTTTCTTCTCCACAAATAGGATAGGGGGCGGCCCAAGGCGAGGTGCTTGGCCGGATGTAACCTTTCTCTGACAACTCATCGATCTGCTTTTTAAGTTCAACTAACTCTGGTCCTGATACTCTGTAAGCTCTCTTAAAGATGGGGGCGGTGCCAGGAAGAAGCTCTATGGCAAACTCAACTTTCCGCTCTGGTGGCATACCTAGCAGGTCCTTTGGAAACACATCTGGAAACTCAGACACAACCCTGATACTCTCAATTGGGTCTGCTTCCCTGCTATCGACAGCCATCTGATAACAACTTCCTTTCTTCGGCTCAGGCGGGACTAACTCTGTCACCACTTCCTCTCCTAGTGGGGACATCAACTTGATTGTCCTCTTATCACAACTGATAACTGTCTGCTTCTTATCTAGCCAATTCATCCCTAGGATGACATCTATTCCCTGAGTACTCATTACTATAAGGTTAGCGGAAAACGCTGTCCCCCTTATTTCCACACTTACATTCAAACAAATGCTATCGGCTCGAATTCTACCACCGGCTGAGTCAATTTGAATGGGGGTTGACATGGTAGTAATTGGAAGGTTATCTGCTTCTACCCATGATGCAGTAATGAAAGAATGTGTTGCTCCAGTATCAAATAACACTTCTACAATATGGGAGTCAACTGGGAACATACCTACTATCATGCCGGGGGTCTCCTGAACTGCTTCAGCCTCCAAGTGGTTCAGTCTCCCATGATTATAGCATGGCTGAGAGCGGTTGCCTGCTCCAGGGTGAGACACATTCTGCTTTGCTGAGGCATTGGGGCCTGATTGCTGCTGGGCTGCCTTCTTCGGACATTGCATCACCCAATGGCCTTGCTCTCCACAGTGGAAACATGCTCTGTTTTCGACCTGAGCTGGTGCTGCTTGATTATTCTGCTGGTTTGCTGGGGTAGGAAGACGAGGTGTCTGCTGATTCTGCCTCTGGAACTGACCTCCTCCTGACTGATTGTTTTGACGATTCTGATACTGGTGCTGAGAAAACTGCCTTTGAAACTGCTGCTGCTGCTGAGGTGGACGCTGGTTCTGCCTGAACTGCTGAGGTTGATTGCTTGAAAAACGAGGACGATTGCTGCTTCCAGGCTGGGGTCCACTGATCTTGCGCTTGCGATCCTCCATCTCTTTGCGCTTCCTCTCTGTCATGATTGCTCTGTCAATCAGGTGCTGGAATGTCGGGAAGGTGTGATTCATCAGCTGATACTGCAGAGGGTCAACCAAGCCTCTCAGGAAACGGTATTGTCGCTTGGCGTCGGTGTTGACATCTTGAGGAGCATAGCGAGACAACTGCAGAAACCTGTCCCGGTACTCACTGACAGACGATGACCCTTGCTTGAGGGCCAGGAACGCCTCCTTCTTCACTATCATCAGACCTGCAGGCACATGGTACTGACGAAAGCTACCTCTGAACTCTTCCCAGGTGATAGTGTCGGGGTGGGCATGGGTGGCGAGATAAGACTCCCACCATGACTGGGCTGCTCCTCTCAACAGACGGGGACCATACAGGACTTTCTCCCTGTCATCACACTGAACGGTATGCAACTCTCGCTCCACAGTGTGCAGCCAGTCTTCAGCATCCATGGGGTCAGAAGAGTGAGCAAACGTTGGGGGATGACCTCTCATGAATTCAGCACGCTTGTCCCTGGGCATCTGAGGCATCTGGGGCTGAGGTGGTGGCTGCTGCTGCTGCTGCTGAATAGCGGCCAGAGTCTGACCAATAGCTTGAACTGCCTGAGTCTGCATCATGAACATCTACTCGATGGACATCGGGGGCGGGGGCGGCAGGTGCTGCTGCTGGGGTACCTCATCCTGCTGAGCTGGCCGCTCCTGCTGACCACGCCTTCCTCCTCTGCGCCTATTTTCTGACATCTGCAGAACGCAACCACACATCAGAACTGATCTTGCAAATCTTGCAGCATAAGAAAAGAGTATAGAATTCTCCACGACGCTGAACAGATGAGCATCTTCACTGATCTCCAACACAGACCAACACAATTTCTCAAATAAAAAGGAAAGTGGAATAAAAGGCTTCCCAACTAAATAGCTAACTCCATTAACATATAACAGATAAACCAAAATGCAGGGGATACTCACATCCTGGTGACAGTCATTACAAAGATCCAAATCAAACATAGTTCATCATGACAAACATAAATGCACAGGATATAGCAAACTACCCTGTCTAACTAATACTAACTAAGAGCGAGACTAATGCTAAGACTATAGCTTCTATGTATGTATTTCGTATTAATTACAGGATCCGACTCTGACGATCTATGGTTCCAAATTTATCTTGGTCTTGCAGTCGGGGTTGCCATAAGACTGGTGTCCATGCCGAGGTGAGCGGTACGGGTGCTGAGTCCCGACGGGAGCAGGGGAACCATCATCCAGGTGACGATGTTCCGCGCGCTCAGCCCGAAGCTGGGCGATCTCAGCACGAGCCCTACTCAGCTCGTCTAATGCATGGTCCAGCTCCGTGTTTAGCACGGCGGCTAGGTTGACTGTGCTGCTCAACCTAGGATTGTCCTCACCAACAGGTGAGACAATCACGCCTCCTGTGCTGCCAGATGGACGGCGGGGGTAATACTTCAGGTTGAGACCATCAGCTACCCCACCGAGCACTGAACAGTAGTGCGAAAGCGCACGCCGTGCGGCATCTTGCATGGCCGCCTCAGCTGAGTCCCGCTCAGAGATGGAATAGTGCTCCGAGCAGACCTCAGCACCCCAGAGATTGTTCTCCGGACGGCGCACCAAGCAGGTCGCCTCCCAGCGGTCCGGGTAGACCCCGCGACTATGCTGGTAGACCACACAACGATACTCGATAGACCAAGTACGCCGGTCAAGTGCCCGACGTAGCAGGGTGTCGAGCGCATCATGGAAGTGACACCCGCGAGCAGCGTCGCGAGTGATGGGTCGAGCAACCCATCCTTCCGGCTCCTGGTCAGCAGAAAAGTAGGTGTCGTGGCTCGAGCTATCGTCGCCACCTCCGTCGCCTGGGTCTCCTCCAGCGGCTACTCTAGGGACTGGGGCGCTCAGTGGTGGTGCAGGGGGCGCCTCCAGGGGAAGCATAGGGGAGCAGCTCCTCACAGACTCTATCTCCTGCTGGAGCGAGAAAGAAGAGCCCTGCTGCTCCTGCTCCTGTCGTCTACGCTCCTGCTCCTCATGCAGGCGGTGGTGCAGCCTCTCCAAGTGACTGGACTGACCGGCCACGGGACGGCGAAGCGGACGCTCCGCGAGACGAGAGGGTAAGAAGGGGATGACAGACTTCCGTGCGGTGTGTCTAAGACGAGCCATCTACAAAAGACACTGTAAGCAAAAGAGTGAGAACAGAACTAATATGACCAGCAAATAATGAACCATAAATAAATGAAGGATTAGAATAAACACAATTTTCAGCAAGGTATAATATATAGTAGAACATAGTTTTGGTCGATATGACCAACTTTTGAAGGGATACCAAAGTCAAGGCAAGGACAGAGGTCTATAGTCCTTAGAACGACCATTCTACTCTAGGTTAGCGGTCCTACAGTCAGCACGGCTTTGATACCACCTATGTCACACCCGGTTTTAGAAGGTAAACCGAATGCGAACCATGTACGTGCCAGGATCAGCAATTCACGTACACAGCAGTTACATAACATGGACATCATCACAAAGTGCTCAAATAGTATTAAAAAGGGAAATAATAGTCGATTACATCATATGTCTGAGACATCCACATAGTCTTTACAATAAATCAAAGTGCGGAAAAGAAACGTAGATAAACGCGGCCTCCACAGGCAGCCGACTGGGGGTTGCCGCTAACCCACACCTAGAACTCGTCGTAGTCTTGGAACTCCTGGAAGTCTCCTTCCACGGCTTCATCTTCTCCTGAGCAGTGGTTGCAATGCGAAAAACCTGGGGGGGTTTGGTGTGTAGAGCAAGGGTGAGTACACATCAACATACTCAGCAGGCATCCTGTTTGGCTGTAGTGGACTGGCTTTATGTGGGGGGTAAGCCAAGCAGTTGCTTTTAGTTGGTCAGATTGTTATTACTAGTAGAGAAAGCCAAGTTTTAGAATTAACCCACGTTATTAACCCAAACGTACTCTTTCCAAACGGAAAGAATACCACTTACCATTACCAGAGTCAATACCAAAAACTATCAATCTCATCGCCACCTGCAAATCCGAACATCTTTGATCAAGTACCACTAATCACTGGAGCTCGCTTGGCCACTCATAACCGCGAGCACGGCTGATATATCAGTTTTCCATACACTCTGCAGAGGTTGTGCACTTTACCCACAAGCCGTGATTTCCCTTTCTGCCCAGAGAGAGCTACTCCCCATTGACCACTACCTAGGTGGTCCAGCAGGGCATCACTACGTAGCCTTTACAAAGATTCCCCGAGGCTGTAGCCGCCAGTTAGGTTTCCCAAATGTACCGCACTCCTCCCCAAGGGACAAATCAACCTTGGCAGAGCGAGCCGCATACACCAAGCCCCATTGACTGCACGACGGCTAAGCGAACTACACCCCGGTTCCTCTAATTACTCAGCTAAGGGCGTCCCACTCCACCCTCATGGTTGCACTGTTTTCCCGGGCGGTCATCCAACGAACAGGTCCTTACAAAGAGGCACTCGAGAAACCGCTCGAGCCCCCTTGAAGGTCACAAGTATAACATCATAATAAAAGAGGGGAAAACAGCGTATCATTGATAATTCTCATCATGTTCATTGATTAGAGTTGAGCAATAGCATAAGACTAAGCAATAATAATCCGACCCAAATAGGTAAACAAGGACATGGACAACAAAAGCTAGTCAATCCTTAGGTATAAATATGTAATGCGGGAGGTGAATTAAAGTATGTATAGGACAGAGATAGGTCAAGGGACACTTGCCTCCACCAACCGACTGCTGCTCAGGGGCTTCTCCTGCGAGTTCTTCGGGCTCTCCGACCGGATCGTTCTCTATGCGAGCTCAAACATACATACATCCACATATTTAATACAAAAGAACAGTACACCATACAATAGGATGCAATAAATAAACAGACGTTCCACGCGGGCTCGCAATTACGGTTAAGAGAGAAAGAGGAAAAGACAGTCGAGAAACGATCACATTACATTATTATAAATTAAACCACTCGTTCGATTGAAGGGCATTAATGCGGACACTACGTTTAGCATGAAGTAAAGTCAAGTTCCACATTTAATTATTATAAACAATTGAAGATGAATGAAAGGGAGTGGTCGCACGTCAAGACGTACGACACGACATTTAGATTGAATTAAGAAGTAAACGACTCGCCGCGCGACAGAGCGCACAACGAGACACTTGCGTTAATTATAAAGAGACGTGAGGCATCGCGTGACGAAGCGCATGACGACATACGTCAACAGGGCTGAGTTTAAAGTGGAACGTCGCGCGTCTGGACGTGCAACATCGCACCTTAAACAACCTGAAATTAAAAAAAATCGTCGCGCGACGCAGCACATTAATAAACACAAATTTAAATTGAATCGTCCCGCGACGAAGCGCGCGACGCAGCACACTAACTAACGGAGTTTGAAATTAACTACAACCAAAAATAATCACCGCGCGCATGGGTTTGCGCACGCGGGAACGCGTTAGGGGGTAAACGGGCTACGCGAGTCGCGCCGGGGGCCGGGACGCCGTGCGCAGGGGCCGAGGGCCGCGCGCAGGGGCCGAACCACCGCGCGTAGGGGGCTGCGCGCCGGGGGCAGGGGCCGCGCCGGGGGCCGGGACAGGGGCGGGCGCCGCCGGGCACGGGGGCCAAGGCGGGGGGCGGGCGCCGCCGCGCCGGGGGAGGGGCAGGGGGCGGGCGCCGCCGCGGGCAGGGGCACGCGCGCAGGGGAGAGTTGGGGGGCGCAGGGAAGAGAAGGGGAGGGAGAGGGAGAGAGAGAGAGGAGAAGGGAAGGGGAGGGGAGGGGGGCTCACCTCGGGGTCCAAATTCCGGTGATCGTCGTCTCCAATCCCTAGGGCACCACGGGGAGAGAGAGGTGGAAGAGGGAGAGGGAGGTTGCTGCTTGGGAAATCCAAATGAGAGAGAGAGAGGAGAGGAGGGGGCGCATGGGGGGGTGGGGTGTGGGCGCCAGTGGCGCGCAGGGCCGGGCCGGGCTGGGCTGGGTTGGGTTGGGGCCAAGCCACTTCGTGGGTCGAAACCCACGACACGCACAACCATCAAACAAACTCCAACCGTGAACCGAAAACCGAGACGGAACGAGACGAACACGTAACATCAGACAAAGAAATGTGCTTCGGCATGATGCAACACCCATGACACTTAGGTTTTGTTCATACACGACACGGACACCTGTCACTATACTGGTTTGAAATTAGGAAGGAGCGAAACAGGAAGAGAAAAGAGAGTAACGCCCGAATTTGGTGAGAGAAAAGAAGAAAAAAATTCTACCCCCAAATTCAGGGCGTTACAGTGATAAAGATTTGTAAAGTGCAATGGAGTCACCACGGAGAAGATGAAGCTACGTGGGAGAGAGAAGAAGAGCTTCGCATAGATTTTCCCCATCTTTTCCCTAGATCTTCCTAAATCTCGATGACGAGATTATTTTTAAGGGGGGTAGGATTTGTAATACTCAAATTATAAGAAAGTGTAAAAGGAGAAAGAGTTTTCCCTTACATATATGTGTTACCTATATTCATCATTTCATGTGAAAATCACATTTAAACAAATAAATAATTAACAAAAGATACCCAAAATAAAACTTGCATCGTGCTGGGATTTTATTTTGTGTGCATTTTGTGACAACATAGAATAATGTGAAAAGAATTATATTAATACCCAAATGGGAATTTAAGATCTAAAAGAAATTCTAGGATTTGGAAAGAAAGAAAGAAAGAAAATGATAGGTGAGTAAAAAAAATAGTATAAAAAAAATAAATAATAATAATCATAAAATATTATTCCTATACTAGGAATTAAATGTGTACATTTACTCAAAGGTGCAACTCATAAAAATATTCAAATTCAAATTGGGAATTCAAAATAGAAGGAAGAGAAATAGGAATAAGAAAAGAAAATAGAAAAAAGAAGGAAATGCCAGGACTGGCTTTGGGCTGAATCTGCCCAGCCCAACTATGCGCGAAGTGCTCCCACACGCCTGCACCAGCCGCGCATGCCTTTCTTTTCCATTGACGCGCTGCGCAGTGGGCCCGCCTTGGCAGCCTCACTAGCTGTCTGCCTCTGGTCTTCACTGCCATGTGGGTCCATTTGCTCAGATTCGGCAACAAACTCGCGTCGGGCGCGGCCAAGCTCCCCGCGTAGCGCGATTCCGGTGGACTCCGCACGCGATATCCTCGGACCGGCTCTAACAGGCGCCGCGAAACTCCTGGACGCGGACTCGAGCGTCTTCCAGGGTACAAATAGTTCTTGAAAATCTCTTCGATCCGGGAAATCATCGGTAGTAAATCTCTTCGATCCAGGAAATGTGTGCCCTAGATCGCAGATCCTACGGTTCTGAGCGCGTACCGTTTCGATCTCGGGTGGGTTTGATCTGTGCCGTACACTTCTAATCCGACGATCGTGATAGCTGCGTACCCCTTCGTGGGTCACTTTTGTTAAAGAACCCTCGGGCTTTTAGTGAATCAACCCGCCGTCCAGTGCACAGTTCCGTGAGTCTTAGGTTTAATTGCGCCGTAGCCCTGCACTTTGCAGTAATTGATGCGAAATCCAGAGACCCAGGAAATTCAATAATTAAATATAGAAATTGATTTTAAGGCTTAAATAATGGCTAGAACTTATAAAACTCATAGAAAATTCATTTGAACTCCAAATTACTCCATTCCAGTTTCTAAAATTTTGTAATTTTATTATCTAACACTTAGAGCCTCTGTTTTTACATGAAAACAGTAAGAAACTTTATTCCTCACTTAATCATATTTTAAGCACATAAAACCTTTGTAAATTCATAATTTAAAATCTATAACTCCAAAACTTATGATTCCTGTTCCTAGGATTTTATTTTAATATGTAGATTATTACTGTGTATTTTGTTTACATGTTTGGTGTGATGTTAATTTCCTTTATATACTGTGCTTGTGTGTATTGTGGCGAGTAGAAGAACCCGTGACTGAGGATCCTGGATTCCTGGTGAGCAGCAGGTTGATGTAGCTGAGCAGGAGCTCATTGAAGGCAAGTTGTGCCCTTGACCACTTTTTACCCAATAATGTTCTTTAATATCACTTATTCATGCATAGGTTAATTTGATGGGACCCGATAGGTCACCCTAGATTGTTTATCTCATTACCTTGTTTACCCCTGAATCACTTGGGTAGTTTGCTATTGCTTTACATGGTTTTGGGATAATCATTTATTATATCTATGTTCCAATTATTCTTGTTATTCTATTTATGTTCATATCAAGTTCATTAATGTTAATTGGAACATAGAGCTTAACTTGAGAAACACGTGCCACCACAAGGGTTTAATGGGACGCCCTTGGCTGACTAATTAGGAAAGCTAGTGGAAGACTACCTTACCCGAAAGGGGCAAGGGCAGTAGGGGAGTTGCATGCAAGGAGGTTCTCGGGTTGATTTAGCTGCGATGGCGGTCAGACGGGGGATTCTTGCAAGTGCTCTTCCCATAAACTGTAGCGGGTTTTCGGAAGCTAGTGGAACTTTGTAAAGGCCTCGTAGTGTTGCCCTGTCGCGCTTCCTAGGTAGAGGTGTATGGGAGTCGCGACCCCTTGGCAGATGGGTAACATGACTTGTGGGTAAAGGGTACAACCTCTGCAGAGTGTAAAACTGGTATACTAGCTGAGCTCACGGTCATGAGCAGCTCAGGACTCTCTGATGTTTAAATTATGGAACTTAAATTCAATTTGTCATTCGCATATGCATGGGTTTGTTATTAATTTTGTTCTATTACTTTACTTATGGTTTGTTATTTACTTACACTTAGTATCTGCTAATAAAATTTTGACCCACTACTTAAAAGCAATGCTCAGCTTTAACCCCTATCATTGATTAGCCTTACACATCACATGAACTCCCACCTTTGCGAGTTCATGTCCACTGGTTCCCCACAACTTGTTGAGCTATGATCATGTGTGAGCTCACCCTTGCTGTCTCACACCCCCATAGGAGAAGAACAGGTGGTTCAGGAGGAGCCACAAAGCGAGGAGTATCATCTGATCTAGGTGGCGTTTCTCAGTTGACATTGACGCCACCGATCCTTAGTTCGTTTTATATTTATTATTTTATTTTGTAATAAGTCTTCCGCTATGTAATAAATACTCTGATGTTTTGTGACATTTATCTCTATACACTCTGTTATTATATATGTTGTCTTCTTGGCGCATGTATGAGATGTATCTGGCTTTGTTCCTTAAATCTGGGTGTGCCATTTCATCGGATATAACTTTTGAGGTGAAGAAATTATGATAAAAAAGTATTTCAATTCAAAGCTGTTAGAAAATTTTATTAACTTTCTAAAATAGAATTTAGGGTGTTACACTAAATTACTAAATATGGAAATTAAAAAACATTGTTTCGAAGTAAGCTTTGGAGTGAGATATACGACACGTCATATTAAAGATCAGCTATGGGCTATGGGTTATGGACGTTAGCGGAATGCACGTACGGGACGATAGCTGAGGCCCACGTCCGACGGGACGGGGAAGTTACAGATTAAATGGAACCACCCACATAATATACACTCCCTATGCCTTTCATAGCTAGTCTTGTACATGTACTGTATTGGAGTTCATACCTGGTACCGGTGCATGTTTGGTTTAGCGTTTAATTTGTCACAGTTTATCTATTTTTTTTATCTATGATTAGTTCTTCAATACGACGACTAAGCTTAATTAAAGTGTGACATACTTAGTCACGAACTAAACAGACCTTTCAAATTTGCCGCTCCCGGATGACTGGATGACGGTAGGAGTACTAGTCTATACAATATGCATGCACATACACGTGCAACAATAACAGTACGTGGCCTGTTTGTTTATCTTAAAGTTGGCTGCAGCAGACTATAGGTATAGCGCACAGCCGCATCAACTTTTCTATTTTAGAATTAATAATTCATACTGATTTATTTTAACACCTAAAAATTATACAACATAATTTTTTGTTGAATTAAAATTATGTATCACATAATAAATAAAATAAAAATACATAATAATTAGGAAAAATGCATGAGTTGAAATAAAGTGTGAAATGAATTTAACCTAAGTAAGCGCATTTTTAAATGGACTAAGAATAAAATTTGTGATTTATTATAATTTTTCTAGTTTTTTTTGGACTCCAACCAATCACCAACGGCTAGTATGTGTGGCACTAACGTGGCTCACGTGCACCAATTAGAGGCCACCAAATCACTCTCCCCTCACCCCACTCTCCCACGTTTCGCTACAACCAATGTATCGCCCGCCTCCCGCCTACCTCTCGCCCGAGGGCACACTCCAGCGCGGGCGAGAGTGGGTGATATCTCCCGCTCTCGCCGGACGGTGGCAGCTTGGTCCGTCGGTTGACTCCCGTCTGCCACTCACCACAGGCCTGGCGATAGGAGGCCCCTCCTGCCCGCCATATCACTCGCGTTGGCACCAGCCTAACACCAGCACCAGGAAAGCATCGCGTCGTGTGCCATCACATCGGGCCGGTAATAGACCCCTTGCAAGAGCTAGACTATGACTGACTAGAGTACTAGTGGTCCACCAGTTCACAAGAATCTGGACTGGGATATAACTATTAAGGGAGAGTTTGAATGTGTTAGAGTTAATAGTTAGTTGACTAAAAAATTACTAGTAAAATTAGCTACCTAACAAATATCTAGCAAGCTATTAGCTAATTTGCTAAAATAGCTAATAGTTAAACTATTAGCTAGACTGTTATGATATCTTTAGCTAATTTTATCAGCTAACTATTATCTCTAGTACATTCAAACATGATCTAAATGTAAATATCGATGTTATCAAGTACTAACACATGGGTTGTTCTCTTCGGATTAAAGCCAACTGTTTGGACTGCTGTAGCTATAATCCATAGAGACAAAAACATTGTCGAAGTAGTAGAAGCCGGTAAGGATTAAAGTCAAACGAACGGGCTGATAATCTACAGCAGCTTACCACATCCTCGTCTCTGTATTCAAACTCCACTCAAACAGTGCAATCTATGGTATAAAATAGTGAAAATTGGTGTTTCGGGTAACCATATGGATAAACCGCTGGACATGATCTAATACAGAACTGGTACTTTGAATTTTCATTTGAATTTAGATACCTACTATTTGGATTTAAATTCAAATATCTACTTGGGTTAAAGATAATGTTTATCATTTAGCTATCTATAGTCTTATAATGTAATAAAATTATTATAAAATAATAAAAACTTAAAATATAGCTATATAACATCGTGGATAAAAAACTACAAAAATAAAATAATTTCATAAAAAATTAAATAATTTGGTTTTAAAATATATAGTAAGTTGGTTAAAAATAAATTCTAAAAACCTATAAAGTGAATAAAATACTGAGTAATAACATTGTTCATATATATCCAGATTAATTAAATTTAGGATTTAAGGTTTATTGCATTAAACTTAAATTTGTCACAGAATTAAAATTAGACTAGACATATAGATAACCTTTAGTTAATGAGTATTTTATTAAAATTATTTTATTTACATAGTTAATTAGACAATTAAAATTTGAATGGTTATAAAATAACCTATATTTTTCAAACGTGGATATAAAATCGGATAAAGAATCATTTTAGAAACGGATATATTCATTCAATACTTGTTCGGTTAGCACTCAATCCATGTGGATTGAGTGACATTAGGTGGATTTAAATCATAAGTAAATCAAACTTATTTTTAATTTTTTTAATCCTATAAAATCCATATGTAATGAGGATAATCGCTTTAGTGGTTTATGGTTACACATCTATCCTACAGGTGAGATATTGGTAATTCTTACCATTATCATTTGTGGACTTCGCCAATATGACATTGGATCCATAAATAATAGACATAAATAATAGATGTAGATAGTTTCATTAGTCATAGACACGGAATGTCATAATAACATGTATAAATTTCTCCCTACATGTCCGTGTGGGACGTGACGGCTTTCCTGGGGCCGCGTGGGGTCCGGACGTCCTGTGCCTATGCGCGCGACCCGTACATACTAGACTGGGGGTTTCTCCTGGAGGGCTGCCTGCAGCTAATCCTGGAATCTTTTTTAAAAACTTGGAGGGAGACACGAAGATAACAGCACTGCAGACTTGCAGACCCCAATCGCCCAACCCAACCCCACTCTGGTACAGTACAGATAAATTACCATCAACAGAAAAAAAATATGAATCTTCTCCGGCGACGTCAGGTGACGGCATGGTCGGTGTTTATTCCCCGGCCTGCCACACCGCCGGCCGCCGCGCGCGCCGAGATGCGGATGCCTCCATCTCTAGCCTCGGCCCGCGTGATTCAAACAGTGCTCCCACTGCCACTGTCCAGGGGTACGACGGTCAATGCGCAGTATCACCACGACCACCACCTGACGGACGGGACCGCCGCGACACGTTTCGACCGGCTATGACGACGTCGCCTCTCCGTACAGTACAGGCCGCGCGATTCCTTCTGCTAATAACTCCGTGAAAACAATTGAAATCCAATCCAGTTTATATAAAATAATAATATTCATTATTGTAAATAATATTACTAAATAAATCATAAATTATGTTTTTTACAGTAAACCCGTTTGGAAAGTATAATGTCAATATAAATTTTATAAACTAGAACGGTCTTTAAAACGTCTCGGATTCTCTTCTTTTACCCACGGATTGATGGAAAACAGGGTAGGTTTGTAGTTTCTTACCTATACGAAACATGAACCGGCCAGAGGGTCCGCTACATTTTTATTAGCTCCGTTTCTTGACCCATCTTCTCGGGCACCATAGAGTGTTTCTCACCCACCAAAGAGTCGTTAGAGCAGCGCTTGATGAGAATGATGAGAGGCATGCGGGACACGGTCACGTGCCTGATGTCAGTGCGTGTACATGTCCTCAAGGTACAGGGTGCTGCGCCTTTCCGCGTACGCCGTTGCTCGGAAGTGAGCTCAACCCAACCCAACCCAACGGGGAAGGAGGAGGAACGGATGCGGTGTCCCGCGTCCGGGCATCCATCATATCCATCCACGCGTGCCTTCGCGTCGGGCACCAACCCTGCCAGCCAGAGCGCAGGCCAGGCGGCGCGCGTGCCGCCGGCCGCACTCCAGGCTCGGCTCGCCGTTGCGCGCGTGCCCCCGGCCGTCCGCTGCGCTACGTACGCCTGTGGGCCGTGGCCTCTGCCTCCGGGGAAAAGAGCAGCGTGTACTTGCTGCTGCAGGAGCTTGGATGCAGCGGGCAGGCGGGCAGGGGTATTATTATTATTATTATTATTATTATTATGCCGCCACGTGACCAAACAGCTCGCCCCGCAGGCACCAGGAGTGTTTGTGTTTGTTCGTGTGAAATTATTGTGCTGGTCGTTTGAACTCATGACACCCATTGCTTGCGGTACAATAATAATACGAGCGATATTCGGTTTGATTTGTTTGTCACTCCTCATTCGAGCCGTCTCCTCCTTTTGAGAAACTACTACTATCATTCGTTGCAATCCAATCAAAAAAAAATACTACCGTACGACACGGGTTCCGGGTCTGGACCCAACGATCACATGTCCAAGTTTCAAGCAAAACCATGATTTGCTTAAGGTTCAAGTTTAAGTATGGTACGTTCTCAATAATTTTCTTTTACGCATGGTCAGCTGATCCCTCTGTGTCTCTCTCTCTCTCTTTTTTTTTTTGAGGGAGACTGAACGGTCAGCCCATCTCTTTGCCTGTGTGAACCGTTTCTTGGGCCCGAACGATAGTGCTTCCTGTTATGGGCTGGGCCGAATCGGCACCGAAATGTGCGCGATCCAGCTCGTTGTGGTTGCCACGGTGCTAGATTCGATGGCCTCATGTTTCTTTGTCAGGACGCATCCACATTCCATAGTTTTCGGTAGCACGTTTGGTTTCTTTAGTATATGGACTAAAGTTTAGTTAAAGAACTAAAATTTAGTCTTTACTCTGTTTAGTTCTATAGACTAAAAATATTTAGAACGCATTAAATAAATTATAAGATAACCAAAATACTCATTAGCATTCTCCGTCATTAGTTCAACTTAAATAAAGAAGGGTAAAAGTAGAACTAATATGACTTATTCTCTTTTAGTCACCGCTTGAAATACTAGAGACTAAAAAAATTTAGTTCTTATTTTAGTTCCACCGTTTTTACGAGTAATTTAGTGACTAAAGACTAATCTTTAATCTATTAAATCAAACGGTGACTAAAGCTAGCAGCCATTTAGGGCTGTGCCGATAGAGGTATCATATGAATAACACTAAAAAAATCGGCTGATCAAATTGAGATAAGATATGAGCATGATTTCTATGTCATCCTTTGTTTAAATATATAACCTGTGAGGCTGCTGTTGCAAGTCCAGTCTAAACTTTGCCAGCAGCCTCGTCACTTTCAAGTTTCAATCCACCAACCCACTAGAGAGAGAGAAGAAATTAGTTTGGAAGCATCACCTCCGGAAGCAAGTGATGGCAATGGAGACTCTGTCTTTGATTCCCCACGGGGAATTCCTCTGCTAAGGGATAGAGGTAGGGAAGTTTCTTCTTCCATGGGTATTTGAAAAAAAAATCTTTCTCGATGGGTAAACGGGGATGGTGAAGCTCCGGCTTCCGCGGGGACCCGCTAAACTTTCATATAACAATGTTTTAATGTAATAGTTGATGATACAAATAAATAATTACCTTATCAAGAGATCACCCGTTGTACAAATATATTCATTTTAATGTATGCATAATGATTTTTATATCTAATAATGTATATAAGTGACAATATTTTGTATTAATAACAAATGAAGTACCATCTAAGTATAATTTAAACGGGGATGGGATCCCGACAAAGATTTATCACCGCGGGGAACGAGTATGGAAAAAAATGTACCTATAAACATTCGTGGGAATCATCACTATGAAATTTTTTCGTCGCGGAGACAGAGATAAGGAGCTAAAAGCCGACAGTGAATTCACCGTTGTCATCGCTGTTACCCTGTAAGATTGATGAACTCGTTCGAATCAATTGGCCGAGAGATCTGGGCATGAGAGATCCTCGGATCACGGGAGGCAACGCCCCTGTTTGTTTCGGCTTTTCGCAGCTTCTGGTCACCAAAAACTGATACGGACTGTCAAACACTCAGCTTTTCAGCCAGCTTCTATAAAATTCGTTTGGGTAAAAACCATTCAAAATCAACATAAACATATAATCGGTTGAGTCGTCGCAATAGTAGTAATCCGTCACTTTATAGATCCTGAGCCCCATGTACAACTTTATTTTCCTCCGCACGTAAACCTAATGATACTCAGATTTTCTACACAGCCAGATTCTCCCCACAGCTAGATTCTCGGAAAAGTTTGTCAGAAAAAAGTTGAACCAAACAGCCAAAGAGATAAAAGAAATGGCACCTTACCTAACACAGTTCACAGTCACGACTAGTACACTTGCGATACAGGAATAAAAGAGAGAGCCGTCACCTACTTTCGAGCATTTGTTTCTTCAACCTAGCAGCCGCGCGCAACATTTCCGAGTAACAAGGAGAGCCAAAGGTTCCACGTTTCTTTTTCTTTTTGAGCATCTTACGTCGTCCTTTTGCTTAAAGACGGCAGCCAGGCTGCTATTGCTGCAAGTTGAGCCTCAGCAAGAGTGTATAGTAATCCCATCTTTCGTGTCAGTATATCCGGTATCCAAATCATCATCGGTGTAGCTTCACAGAGCGTCACAGGAACCTGCAGATGCCGAAAAGCCGCAGCACACAGTTTGGAGAGCGTTGCGAGAGAAAGAATCGTTCGTGCAAGTGCAAGCACACAAAAACTCTAACAAAGCTTCCTGCCGACCGAAAGTACAAAAAATGGGACCATAGATTAACATTTACAAATATGTTGTTAGAAAAAATAGGTATTTTCAGTTTTAATTTAATACAGAAAACTATAGTGATGTATGTGCACGTGTACAGCGCTACTTACATAATCAATAAACAACAGTAAAATATGTACAAATACGAAGAACACAGTGTATCCTGTGGAGTGACCGATGCTCAAGGCATCAGTGACTTCATTCACACGAGACATCTCGTGTTTATGTTCGATGTAGTCGTACGTAGTCGATGCAGGCAGATGTACGCAGTACAGTCCCACGAACGGCCCCGACGACGAAGAATTGGATCAGCGTTGGTCGAGCGAACGGAGCAAGCAGTCGCGAGTACGCTCCCCACCCCAAAAATCTGATCGCTCCCACACCCATGCAAGTGTAGCTTTGCGGACGGCGATTTTCGGAGGCTTGCTCTCCCACTCTCTCTGTGCTCGCAGAAGGTGGGACGGGAATGAGTGGTGTGCAACTCGTCTGAGAATCTATTCTCGTGTAACCACAAGCAGTCTCACCTCCTCCGTATTTGTACACGCGCAAAGGGAGGCGAATAAACAGTAACGGTCGCCATCAGAGCTACCGTTACAGCCAGCCAGAAACCGACACCATCAAAGACGTCCGTTCTAGCCGACAACCATTACTGCCCGTCCATTAGTAGCCATAATATAGGAAAGGGACAGTAACAGACGACAGTAATGGACGATCATCACTCCAGGCAAAATGGCAACCGTTAGTAAGGAATATTCGGACCAAGGTCCGATCTACCATGGCCACAACCTCCACCCGGTCCGGCCAACGGTGCACGTGCGCGTGTGGCAGTCCTTCATTCTTTTCTCAACTTCTCAATAAACGCACCAATGGTCTACCTATTTAAGTTGATTGATTTGTCACTTGAACTTCCGGTATGGTATTAAAGTATTAGTACACCGTAGCATTAAACTGGGTGTCACACCCGGTTTTTGAAGGCAAACCGAATGCGAACCATGTACGTGCTAGGATCAGCAATTCACGTACACAACAGTTACATAACTGGACATCATCACACAGTGCTCAAATAATAACATAAAAGATAGTAATAGATGATTACATCATGATGTCCGAGACATCCACATAGTCATTAACAATTATCAAAGTGTGGAAAAGAAATGTAGATACACACGGTCTTCACAGGCAGCGGACTAGGGGTTTGCCGCTAACCCACGCCTAGAACTCATCATACTCTTGAAACTCCTAGAAGTCCTGCTCCACGACTTCATCTTCTCTTGAGCAGTGGTTGCAACGTAGACAACCTAGGGGGATTGGTGTGTAAAGCAAGGGTGAGTACACATCAACATACTCAGCAATTGTCCCGTTTGGCTATAGTGGACTAGCTTTATGTGGGGTTAAGTCAAGCAGTTGCTTTTAGTTGGTCAGGTTATTATTTACTTATAGAGAGCCAGGTTTTAGCATTTACCCAAGTTGTTAACCCAAAATTACCCTTTCCAAATGGAAAGAATACCAGAAACTTTACCATAAGCATAATCAAACCATCATCCTCGTCACCACCTGTAAACCAACCATCTCTGATCAAAGTATCTCTAATCAATGGAGCTCCCTTGGCCGCTCATAACCGCGAGCACGACTGATATATCAGTTTCATAACACTCTGCAGAGGTTGCGCACTTTACCCACAAGCCGTGATTCCCTCTTGCCTTGGGCCGATCAAACCCTTAAACACTACCAAGATGAATAGACAGGGTTTCACTACATAGCTTTTACAAAGATTCCCTGAGGCTGTAGTCGCCCGTTAGGTTTCCTAAATGTACCACACTCCTCCCCAAGGGGCAACCAACCTTGGCAGAGCGAGCCGCATACACCAAGCCCCATTGTCGACACGACAGCAAAGCGAACTACACCCTAGTTCCTCTAATTATTCAGCTAAGGGTGTCCCATTCCACTCTCATGGTTGCACTGTTTTCCCAGGCAGTCATCCAACGAACCAGTCCTTACGGAGAGGCACTCGAGAAACAGCTTGAGTCCCCTTAAATGCCACAAGTATAACATCATAATCAAAAGGGAAAACAGGGTATCATAGATAATCTCATCATGTTCATTGATTAATGTGAAGCACTAGCATATAGCTAAACCAAAATAACCCAACCAAAATAGGTAAACAAGAACAAGATAAACCAAAAGCTAGTCAATTCTTAGGTATAAATCATGTAAATGCGGGGAGTGAATTATAAGAATGAGTAGGACATAGATGGGTCAAGGGACACTTGCCTTCACCAACCAGCTGCTGTTCAGGGTCTTCACCTGCAACTCCTTCGGACTCCACCAACTGACCGTTATCTATACGAGTTCAAACATACATTCCACAAAATTAGTACAAAAGAACAGTACACCATGCAATAAAATATCATAAATAAACAGACGCTCGGTGCAGGGCTCACACCTACGACTAAGCGAGAAAGAGAGAGTAACGGTCGAGGCTACGGTCGAAGAGCGATCACGTTACGCGATTATAAATCAAAGTACTCGTTTAAACAGAATGGTATTAATTTGGCCATCGCGTTATGCATAGGATAAAGTAATGTTCCGTGTTTAATCATTATAAATAGACCAAAGTAAATTTAAAAAGGATTGTCGCGCGGTGAAACGCGCGACATGACACCTAGACTGAATTGAGAATGAAACGACTCGTCGGGCGACGGAGCGCGCCACGAGGCACTTGAATTATTATGAAAGTAACGTCAAGCGTCGCGCGACGAAGTGCACGACGGCATACGTCATCTAAACTGAATTTAAAACAAAACGTCATGCGACTAGACGCGCGATGCTACACATTAAATAATTCAAGATGAATCGTCGCGCGAGGAAGCGCGCGACGCAGCACACTAATACAATCTGAATTTAAACTAATTCGCCGCGCGACGAAGCACGCGACGCAACATGTTAATTAAACTAAGTTCAAAACTAATTAAATTGAAATTAAACTAGTTTGCCACACGACGAAGCGCGCGACGCAGCACGTCAATTAAACAAAATTTCAAATTAGTTAAAACCAAAAATTAACCACCGCGCGCGTGGGGCTGCGCGCGCGGGAACGCGCTGCGCGTGCCGGGGGCACGCGAGGCCGTGCTGGGGCCGCGCCGGGGCCACGCGAGCCACGCAGCCATGTCGAGGGCAGGGTGGGCGCCGCCGGGGAGCCGAGGCAGGGGGGCGAGCACGGGGCCGCGCCAGGGGGCCGGGTGGGGGCCGCACGGGGGGGGGGGGGAGGGCGAGCGGGCCGCCGTCAGGGGTGAGCAGGGGGCCGCCGCCGGGGCCGAGCAGGGGGCCGCACCGGGGGAGCAGGGGGGCCACGCCGTGGGGCCGCGCTAGGGGAGCAGGGGGCCGAGCAGGGGCCACGCAGGGGCGCGCCATGGGGAGAAGGGGGCGCCGCGCGGGGGAGAAGAAAGGGGTGGGGGAGAGAGAGAGGGAGGGAGGGAGGTCTCACCTTGGGTATCCAAATCCGGTGATAACCGTCACCAAATCACCTAGGGCACAAGGGGAGAGAGAGAGAGGTGGAAGAGAGGAAGTTGTTGCGCGGGAAAATTGAATGAGGGAAAGAGAGAGAGAAGGGGGCGCATGGGGGGAGGCAGGGGCGCCAGGGGCGCGTGGCTAGGGACGGGCCGAGCTAGGTCAGGCTGGGCTAGGTCGCGTCGCGGGTCAAAATCCCACGGCACGCACAACCACTGATCGGAATCCAATCGCGAACCAAAATCCGAAACGAGACGAGGTGAACACGCGATTAAACACGACATCAGACAAAAGAAATATGCTTTGACATGATGCAACACCCATGACAACTTAGGTTTTTGTTTACACGCAATACGGACACTAGTCGCTATACTGCTTTGAAACTGGGAAGAAGGAGCGAAACAGGAAGAGAAAAGAGAGTAACACCTGAATTTGGTGAGTATTAAAGAAGAAAAAAATTCTACCCCCAAATTTAGGGCGTTACAAACCTATCCCCCTTAAAAGAATCTCGCCTCTCGAGATTCAAGGTTCGCCAGCAAAGAGTTCAGGATACTTGGCCATCAGATCATCTTCACGCTCCCAGGTTGCTTCTTCCTCAAAGTGGTGACCCTATCTGACTTTGCATATTCTGATAGTTTTCCTTCGGGTGACCCTGTCTGCAGTCTCAAGAATCTGCACTGGCTTCTCTATGTAGGTCAAGTCTTCTTGGACTTCCAGACCTTCCACTAGCAACTGCTCTTCTGGCACACGCAGACACTTCTTCAACTAAGACACATGAAAGACATCATGCACCGCTGACAAACCTTCTGGTAGACTAAGCTGATAGACCACTTCTCCATGCTTTACGAGAATCTGATATGGACCAACATATCAGGGTGCTAGCTTGCCTTTGACTCCGAATCTTTTGACTCCTCTGATAGGCGATACCTTTAGGTAGATAAAATCTCCGACTTCAAAACTCAGCTCTCTCCTTCTTGTGTCTGCATAACTTTGCTGCCTTGATTGCGCTATCTTCAGGTTCTCCCAAACCATCTTGATGTTCTCTTCAGCTTTGAGAAAAATGTCTGGCCCAAACACTTGCTTTTCTTTAGGTTGATCCCATTGCAACGGAGTTCTAAAACTCCTTCCATAAAGCGCTTAAAATGGTGATATCTTCAATCTAGCCTGGTAACTATTGTTATAGGAGAATTCTGCATAAGGTAATCTCTTGTCCCATCCGGTCTGATCTTGCAGCGCACAGGCTCTCAACATATCTTCAAGGATTTGATTGGTTCTTTCAGTCTGACCGTCTGTCTGCGGATGATAAGCTGAACTGAAATTCAGATGTGTACCCGAGGCTTCATGCAACTGCTGCCAGAAATGAGAGGTGAACTGCTTTCCTCTGTCTGACACTATCTTCTTTGGTACACTATGAAGACAGACGATCCAGGAAATGTACAACTCCACCAATACTGCACTGCTGTAGCTAGTCTTGAGAGGTATGAAGTGGGCTGACTGGTTAAGCGGTCCACCACTACCCAAATGGAATCATATCTATCACACTTGGTTTTGAAAGGTAAACCGAATGCGAACCATGTACGTGCCAGGATCAGAACTCACGTACACAGTGATTACATAATTGGACATTATCACACAATGCTCGAATTAAATAGCGGAAAGGTACTTAATTACATCAAGATGTCGGAGACATCCATAGAGTCTAATACATATCCATAGAGTTTAACATTAACATCAAAGTGCGGAGTAACATAATGTAGAATGTAAGCCTACACAGGCAGCTGACTGGGGTTTGCCACTAAAGTAAACTAGAACTCGTCGTAGTCCTGGAACTCCTCTAAGTCCTCCATATTGCTAACATCTCCTCCTGAGCACTGGGTATAGTGGGGACAACCTAGGGTGGGGTGGTTTGTAAAGCAAGGGTGAGTACACTTCAACGTACTCAACAAATGTCCCGTTTGGCTAAAGTGGACTAGCTATATGTGGAGTTAAAGTTAAGCAGTTGCTTTTAGTTAGTCAAGTTTTATTACTATAAGTAGAGCCAAGTTTTAGTAATAACCCAGTTATTACCTAGAGGTACTCCCTCCAAGAGGAAATACCAGAGATCAAAATTATAGCCATCATTGCTAATCATCATCATAAAAGTAACCATTGTTCTTCTAATCGAAGAGGATCCCAAGGCTGCTCATAACCGTGAGCACGACTGATATACCAGTTTCTAACACTCTACAGAGGTCACACACTTTACCCACAAGTCATGATTCCCTTTTTGCCTGGGGTTCTAGCCTCCCCATTGATCACTACCAAGGTGACCTAGCAGGGTCTCACTACGAAGCTTGTACAAAGATTTCCAAGAGGTCATAGTCGCCCGTAAGGTTTCTCCAGTTTGATAAACACAATACATCTCCCTAGAGGAAGGGTGACTAACAAAGCCAAATCAAAGAACCTCCGCAACCAGCCTCGGCAGAGCAAGTACTGTGCCCGGACCCCATTGACGGCCCTACGACGAAGCCAACTACTCATCTGGTTCCTCTAATTAATCAGCTAAGTGCGTCTCATTCCACCCTCATGGTTGCATTGTTATCTTGGGTTGTCATTCCCCAAACAGGTCCTTACGAAGAGGTACTCAGGAAACAACCTGAGCCCCCTAAAGTAATCACAAGGACCTCATCGGGATAACATCATCGTATCATAAAAGATCACATCATGTTCATTGATTAAATTAAAGCAATAGCATAAGCTAACCATGATTAACCCAAAACGGTAAACAAGGGTAAGGTAAATACAGACTAGTCAATCCTTAAGTTTCAATAATGAAATGCGGGACAGTGAATTATAAAGTACAGTAGGACATGATAGGTCTAAGGACACTTGCCTTCACCAAGTTGTTGCTCAGAGGGATCTTCGGCAACACACTCAAGAACCACGGACTGCTCGTTGTCTAAATAAAGCGATCATACATTCAATACATTGGGAAAGTACAAATGAACATCACATCAAGCATATTACCAACATTGGAAGACATCTCAAAAGGTATAGTATTAAAGGAAAGGGAATGAGATCAACTTATAAAATGAACTAATCTTAATTAGGAGTTAATTACTTTATAAGTGTTTGGGATATGACTCAAAAAGGGTATAGTAGTAATTAAACAAAGACAAGATTAAATTATAAGATGAACTAACTTCATTTAGAACTTTGGTTATTCTTTAAGTGTTATCCATAATTACATAACCAAATCCTATTCATTTTATTAAGAACTAAAAGTTAGACCAGAGGTGATTTCATGTAGTACATATTATTAATCTCACAAGATTAAATATATTTTAGCTCCTAGGGTTTTCCTTTTATTTATTTCATTAAATAAAAAAATCAACATGTGCTTTAATCCTATATTCTAAGTGCAAAATTAAAGTATATAGACTATAGCTGATAATAATTTATTTGAACAGAGAATAATTTTATGAACATTTTGCAATTTGAACCACTAAATTTGGAGTTCATATGAAAAAGATATGAAATAAACAAGTTTTGAACATTGAATTATAAAATTAGGGCTAAATCTGTGATTAAATATAAGTACATGGGGCAAATTAAAACAATCTAGGGGCCTGCGCGCTAAAAATAAGGACGACAGGTTGAATTTCTAAAACCAGGGGGTTTCTTAAGTAAAATGTACACGTGAAGGTGAGAGCACCTAGAGGGGGGGGGGGGTGAATAGGTGATCCTGTAAAAACTTCAAACTTAAGCCACAAAAACTTGTTAAGTGTTAGCACGATTATTGCCAAGTGGCTAAGGTGAAGTCTCAACAAAACGCAGTACCACAAGAGAATCAAGCACAGAGTGACACAGTGGTTTTATCCCGTGGTTCGGCCAAGACCAACGCTTGCCTACTCCACGTTGTGGCGTCCCAACGGACGAGGGTTGCAATCAACCCCTCTCAAGCGGTCCAAAGACCCACTTGAATACCACGGTGTTTTGTTGTTCCTTTCACTATCCCGTTTGCAAGGAATCTCCACAAATTGGAGTCTCTTGCCCTTACAAGTATATGATCACGAATGAAACACAGAGTAAGGGAGGGAAGCAACACACACAAATCCACAGCAAAAGCGCACACACACGGCCAAGAATCGAGCTCGAATGACTATCTCAAAGTTCTCACTAGAACGGAGCTCGATTCACTTAGAATCACAAACGAATGCGCAAAGAACAAGTGTGGATGATCAAGAATGCTCAAGAGTTGCTTGTGTGTCTGCTCCATGCGCCTAGGGGCTCCTTTTATAGCCCCAAGGCAGCTAGGAGCCGTTGAGAGCAATTTTAGAAGGCCATCCTTGCCTTCTGTCGACGGGGGCACCGGACAGTCCGGTGCACACCGGACACTGTCCGGTGCCCGATTTGTTTCCTTTTCTGGCGCTGCCGACCGTTGGAAGACTGCTGGAGATCTGCGAGCCGTTGGCGCACCGGACAGTCCGGTGCCGTCTTCCGACCGTTGGCTCGGCCACGTGTCCCGCGCAGATTGCGCGGCCGACCGTTGGCCCGGCCGACCGTTGGCTCACCGGACAGTCCGGTGCACACCGGACAGTCCGGTGAATTTTAGCCGTACGCCGTCGGCGAATTCCCGAGAGCGGCCAGTTCGCGCCGAGTCGGCCTGGCGCACCGGACACTGTCCGGTGCACACCGGACAGTCCGGTGCTCCAGACCGAGCAAGGTCCTGGCTGCACACAGCCAAGTCTTTCTCTCCCCTTCTCTTTTCTTCTTCTTTCTGTTTCTAACACTTAGACAAGTATATTAGTACACAAAACCAATGTACTAAGGATTAGAAACATACCTTTACTCCATGATTTGTACTTTGTTCCATTTTACAAATAGGCACCTGTGTTGGGCACTAAATCACCAAAATACTTAGAAATGGCCCAAGGGCACATTTCCCTTTCAATCTCCCCCTTTTTGGTGATTTATGCCAACACAACATAAAGCAAGTTGAACAAGTACAAAAACACTTCAAATAAGAACTCAAATTTATTTTGAATCAATTTTGGCATATATGGATCATCCTTTTGCCACCACTTGGTTTGTTTTTGCAAATCAAACTCAAATCTCTATCTCTAAGTCAAACACACATGTTGAAGCATGAAGAGAGTCATTCCAAAAGAGATTGATCAAAGATTTCAACAACTTCCCCTTTTTCCCATAATTACTACTTCTCCCCACAAGAAGCCAACTTGATAAGAGAGACAACAAAAAGAGTTTTGACAAACCAAAAACTCTACTCTACTATTTTCAAATTTCTCAAGTGGTAGCTGATCCATTTATTGCTTTGGCCTTTATTTTCTCCCCCTTTGGCATCAAGCACCAAAACGGGATCAATCTTGGCCCTTTAACCCCATTGCCTCACCAAAATCTTCAATTAAGAGCAAATGGCAATAAGAGTTCATGAGATGGACTTGGAATAAGTTACCCTCTCATCGGAGTGCAGTGGAAGTCTTTCATGGTCCAAGTCCACCTTTTCCCTTTCAATTCTACTTTGAGACTAAATCAAACAAACTCAAGCATATGGTTAGTCTCAAAGGGTCAAGTTGTAGCACATCTCCCCCTAAACATGTGCATCACTTTGCAGCGGACTTGTGAGGTCCAGGGAGTGTTTGTACAACTTGAGCACCATAATAAGCAACAAAATGCAGAATGAACATGATCAAAGGCATAAATACATGTATGCTATATTTCAATCCAAGTTCCGCGAATCTAAGACATTTAGCTCACTACGCAACCTGCAAAAGGTCTTCTCATCTAAAGGCTTGGTAAAGATATCGGCTAGCTGGTTCTCGGTGCTAACATAAAACACTTCGATATCTCCCTTTTGCTGGTGGTCTCTCAGAAAGTGATGCCGGATGTCAATGTGCTTTGTGCGGCTGTGCTCAACAGGATTTTCCGCTATTCGGATAGCACTCTCATTGTCACATAGGAGTGGGACTTTGCTCAGATTGTAGCCAAAGTCCCTGAGGGTTTGCCTCATCCAAAGTAGTTGCGCGCAACACTGTCCTACGGCAACGTACTCGGCCTCAGCGGTGGATAGGGCAACGGAGGTTTGTTTCTTAGAGTTCCATGACACCAGGGACCTTCCTAAGAATTGGCACGTCCCTGATGTACTCTTCCTATCGACCTTACATCCGGCATAGTCGGAATCTGAGTACCCAATCAAGTCAAAGTTAGACCCCTTTGGATACCAGATCCCGAAGCAAGGCGTAGCGACTAAATATCTAAGAATTCGCTTCACAGCCACTAAGTGACACTCCTTAGGATCGGATTGAAATCTAGCACACATGCATACGCTAAGCATAATATCCGGTCTACTAGCACATAAGTAAAGCAAAGATCCTATCATTGACCGGTATGCTTTTTGATCGACGGACTTACCTCCTTTGTTGAGGTCGGTGTGTCCGTCGGTTCCCATCGGAGTCTTTGCGGGCTTGGCATCCTTCATCCCAAACCGCTTTAGCAGATCTTGCGTGTACTTCATTTGGGAGATGAAGGTGCCGTCCTTGAGTTGCTTCACTTGGAACCCAAGGAAGTAGTTCAACTCGCCCATCATCGACATCTCGAATTTCTGCGTCATCACCCTGCTAAACTCTTCACAAGACTTTTGGTTAGTAGAACCAAATATTATGTCATCGACATAAATTTGGCACACAAACAAATCACCATTACAAGTCTTAGTGAAAAGAGTCGGGTCGGCTTTCCCAACCTTGAAAGCATTAGCAATTAAGAAATCTCTAAGGCATTCATACCATGCTCTTGGGGCTTGTTTAAGTCCATAGAGCGCCTTAGAGAGCTTACACACGTGGTCGGGGTACCGCTCATCCTCGAAGCCAGGGGGTTGCTCTACGTACACCTCCTCCTTTATTGGCCCGTTGAGAAAAGCGCTCTTCACATCCATTTGGTACAACCTGAAAGAATGGTGAGCGGCATATGCTAGCAAGATACGAATGGACTCTAGCCTAGCCACAGGAGCAAAAGTCTCCTCAAAGTCCAAACCTGCGACTTGGGCATAACCTTTTGCCACAAGTCGAGCCTTGTTCCTTATCACCACTCCGTGCTCGTCCTGTTTGTTGCGGAACACCCACTTGGTTCCCACAACATTTTGCTTGGGACGAGGCACCAGCGTCCAAACTTCATTGCGCTTGAAGTTGTTGAGTTCCTCCTGCATGGCCAACACCCAATCCGGATCTAGCAAGGCCTCCTCTACCCTGAAAGGCTCAATAGAGGAGACAAAAGAGTAATGCTCACAAAAATTAACTAATCGAGATCGAGTAGTTACTCCCTTGCTAATGTCACCCAAAATTTGGTCGACGGGATGATCCCTTTGAATCATCGCTCGAACTTGGGTTGGAGGTGCCGGTTGTGCTTCTTCCTCCATCACGTGATCATCTTGTGCTCCCCCTTGATCACACGCCTCCTTTTGATGAACCTGTTCATCGTCTTGAGTGGGGGGATGCACCGTGGTTGAGGAAGAGGGTTGATCTCGTTCATCCTGTTCCTGTGGTCGAACGTCTCCAATCGCCATGGTTCGTATAGCGGCCGTCGGAACATCTTCTTCATCTACATCATCACAATCAACAACTTGCTCTCTTGGAGAGCCATTAGTCTCATCAAATACAACGTCGCTAGAAACTTCAACCAAACCCGATGATTTGTTGAAGACTCTATACGCCTTTGTATTTGAATCATAACCTAATAAAAACCCTTCTACAGCTTTGGGAGCAAACTTAGAATTTCTACCCTTCTTCACTAGAATGTAGCACTTGCTCCCAAAAACACGAAAGTAAGATACATTGGGTTTGTTACCGGTTAGCAGCTCATACGACGTCTTCTTGAGGAGACGGTGAAGGTAGACCCTGTTGATGGCGTGGCAAGCCGTGTTCACGGCTTCCGACCAAAAACACTCGGGGGTCTTGAACTCTCCAAGCATCGTCCTCGCCATATCGATTAGCGTCCTGTTCTTCCTCTCTACCACACCATTTTGCTGTGGTGTGTAGGGAGCGGAGAACTCGTGCTTGATCCCTTCCTCCTCAAGAAACTCCTCCACTTGTAGGTTCTTGAACTCGGACCCGTTGTCGCTCCTAATCTTTTTCACTTTGAGCTCAAACTCATTTTGAGCCCTCCTGAGGAAGCGCTTGAGGGTCCCTTGGGTTTCAGACTTATCCTGCAAAAAGAACACCCAAGTGAAGCGGGAAAAGTCATCAACAATAACTAGACCATACTTACTTCCTCCTATGCTTAAATAGGCGACGGGTCCGAAGAGGTCCATATGCAGCAGCTCCAGAGGTCTTGACGTGGTCATCACATTCTTGCTGTGATGCGCTCCTCCCACCTGTTTACCTGCCTGACAAGCTGCACAAGGTCTATCTTTTTCGAAATACACATTTGTTAGACCTATCACATGTTCTCCCTTTAGAAGCTTGTGGAGGTTCTTCATCCCCACATGTGCTAAGCGGCGATGCCACAGCCAGCCCATGCAAGTCTTAGCCATTAAGCATGCATCTAGACCGGCCTCTTCTTTTGCAAAATCAACTAAATAAAGCTTGCCGTCTAGTATACCCTTAAAAGCTAGTGAACCATCACATCTTCTAAAGGCAGACACATCTACATTTGTAAATAAACAATTATATCCCATTTGACATAATTGACTAACAGATAGCAAATTATATCCAAGACTCTCCACTAAGAATACATTAGATATAGAATGCTCATTAGAAATTGCAATTTTACCTAACCCTTTTACCTTGCCTTGATTCCCGTCACCGAATATAATTGAATCTTGGGAATCCTTATTTTTGACGTAGGAGGTGAACATCTTCTTCTCCCCCGTCATGTGGTTTGTGCATCCGCTGTCGATAATCCAGCTTGAACCCCCGGATGCATAAACCCGCAAGGCAAATTCAGGCTTGGGTCTTAGGTACCCAACTCACGTTGGGTCCTGCAAGGTTAGCACAAATGTCCTTAGGGACCCAAATGCAAGATTTATCTCCCTTGCATCTAGCCCCTAATTTCCTAGCAACTACCTTCTTACCCTTTCTACAAATAGCAAAGGGAGTATTGCAGGCATAATAAATGGTAGAAGGTTTGTTTACAACTTTTCTAGGAACATGAGCAAAATTTCTCCTAGGCATATGCGCAACATTTCTCCTACTCATATCTCTATCATGCTTATGAGAGGAACTAGAGGCAAACATGGCATGAGAATCATAAACATGTGAATCAAAAGCATTTCTAGCATATCTCCTATCGTGGTATAAGAAAGCATGGTTCTTTTTAGTACCACTAGCCATAGGGGCCTTTCCCTTCTCCTTGACGAAGATGGGAGCCTTATGGCTTGTTAAGTTCTTGGCCTCTCTCTTGAAGCCAAGACCATCCTTAATTGAGGGGTGTCTACCAACCGTGTAGGCATCCCTTGCAAATTTTATTTTATCAACTTCACTTTTGCTAGTCTTAAGTTGGGCATTAAGACTAGCCAATTCATCACTTAGCTTAGCAATTGAAACTAAGTGTTCACTACAAGCACTAACATCAAAATCCTTACATCTAGTGCAAATTGTAACATTTTCAACACAGGAATTTGTTTTACTAGCTACTTCCAGTTTAGCACTTAAATCATTGTTAACACTTCTTAAGGTAGCAATGGTTTCATGACAAGAAGACAATTCACTAGAAAGCACTTTATTTCTTTTAATTTCTAGAGCAAGAGAATTTTGTGCACTAACAAATTTATCATGCTCCTCATATAAAAGATCCTCTTGTTTTTCTAGTAATCTATCCTTATCATTCAAAGCATCAATCAACTCATTAATTTTATCTATCTTAGATCTATCTAAGCCCTTGAACAAGCATGAATAATCTATGTCATCATCATCACTAGACTCACTATCACTAGAAGAAGCATAAGTAGAGTCTTGAGTACTCACCTTCTTCTCCCTTGCCATAAGGCATGTGAGACGCTCGTTGGGGAAGAGGGAAGATTTGTTGAAGGCAGTAGCAGCGAGTCCTTCATTGTCGGAGTCGGAGGAGGAGCAATCCGAGTCCCACTCCTTTCCTAGATGCGCCTCGCCCTTTGCCTTCTTGTATTGCTTCTTCTTCTCTCTTTTGTTCCCCTTTTCCTGGTCACTTTCATTATCGGGACAGTTAGCGATAAAATGACCAAGCTTACCGCACTTGAAGCATGAGCCCTTCCCCTTTGTCTTGGTCTTGCTTGGCTGCCCCTTGCGACCATTTAGCGCCGTCTTGAACCTTTTGATGATGAGAGCCATTTCTTCATCATTGAGTCCGGCTGCCTCAACTTGCGCCACCTTGCTAGGTAGCGACTCCTTGCTCCTCGTTGCCTTTAGAGCAATGGGTTGAGGCTCGTGGAGTGGTCCGTTCAACGCGTCGTCGACGTATCTTGCCTCCTTGATCATCATCCGTCCGCTTACGAATTTTCCAAGCACTTCCTCGGGCGTCATCATCGTGTACCTGGGATTCTCACGAATATTGTTCACGAGATGAGGATCAAGAACGGTAAAGGACCTGAGCATTAGGCGGACGACATTGTGATCCGTCCAACGCGTGCTTCCGTAGCTCCTTATTTTGTTGATAAGGGTCTTGAGCCGGTTGTACGTCTGAGTTGGCTCCTCTCCCCTTATCATGGCGAATCGTCCAAGCTCGCCCTCCACCAACTCCATCTTGGTGAGCATGGTGATGTCGTTCCCCTCGTGAGAGATCTTGAGGGTGTCCCATATCTGCTTGGCATTGTCCAAGCCGCTCACTTTATTGTACTCTTCCCTGCACAAGGATGCTAAGAGAACAGTAGTAGCCTGTGCATTTTTATGAATCTGTTCATTTATAAGCATAGGGCTATCCGAGCTATCGAATTTCATTCCGTTCTCCACAATCTCCCATATGCTAGGATGGAGAGAGAATAAGTGACTACGCATTTTGTGACTCCAAAATCCGTAGTCCTCCCCATCGAAGTGTGGAGGTTTGCCAAGAGGAATGGAAAGCAAATGCGAATTCGAACTATGTTGAATACGGGAATAATCAAATGAAAAGTTCGAATTGACCGTCTTCCTGTAGTCGTTGTCGTCGTCCTTTTGGGAAGAAGTGGATTCATCACTATCGTCGTAGTAGATGATCTCCTTGATACGCCTCGTCTTCTTCTTCTTCCCTTCCTTTCGTCTATGGCCCGAGCCGGAGTCGGTAGGCTTGTCGTCCTTCGGCTCGTTGACGAAGGTCTCCTTTTCTTTGTCGTTGATCACTATACCCTTCCCCTTAGGATCCATCTCTTCGGGCGGTTAGTCCCTTTGCGAAGAGAACGGCTCTGATACCAATTGAGAGCACCTAGAGGGGGGGGGGTGAATAGGTGATCCTGTAAAAACTTCAAACTTAAGCCACAAAAACTTGTTAAGTGTTAGCACGATTATTGCCAAGTGGCTAAGGTGAAGTCTCAACAAAACGCAGTACCACAAGAGAATCAAGCACAGAGTGACACAATGGTTTTATCCCGTGGTTCGGCCAAGACCAACGCTTGCCTACTCCACGTTGTGGCGTCCCAACGGACGAGGGTTGCAATCAACCCCTCTCAAGCGGTCCAAAGACCCACTTGAATACCACGGTGTTTTGTTGTTCCTTTCACTATCCCGTTTGCAAGGAATCTCCACAAATTGGAGTCTCTTGCCCTTACAAGTATATGATCACGAATGAAACACAGAGTAAGGGAGGGAAGCAACACACACAAATCCACAGCAAAAGCGCACACACACGGCCAAGAATCGAGCTCGAATGACTATCTCAAAGTTCTCACTAGAACGGAGCTCGATTCACTTAGAATCACAAACGAATGCGCAAAGAACAAGTGTGGATGATCAAGAATGCTCAAGAGTTGCTTGTGTGTCTGCTCCATGCGCCTAGGGGCTCCTTTTATAGCCCCAAGGCAGCTAGGAGCCGTTGAGAGCAATTTTAGAAGGCCATCCTTGCCTTCTGTCGACGGGGGCACCGGACAGTCCGGTGCACACCGGACACTGTCCGGTGCCCGATTTGTTTCCTTTTCTGGCGCTGCCGACCGTTGGAAGACTGCTGGAGATCTGCGAGCCGTTGGCGCACCGGACAGTCCGGTGCACACCGGACAGTCCGGTGCCGTCTTCCGACCGTTGGCTCGGCCACGTGTCCCGCGCAGATTGCGCGGCCGACCGTTGGCCCGGCCGACCGTTGGCTCACCGGACAGTCCGGTGCACACCGGACAGTCCGGTGAATTTTAGCCGTACGCCGTCGGCGAATTCCCGAGAGCGGCCAGTTCGCGCCGAGTCGGCCTGGCGCACCGGACACTGTCCGGTGCACACCGGACAGTCCGGTGCTCCAGACCGAGCAAGGTCCTGGCTGCACACAGCCAAGTCTTTCTCTCCCCTTCTCTTTTCTTCTTCTTTCTGTTTCTAACACTTAGACAAGTATATTAGTACACAAAACCAATGTACTAAGGATTAGAAACATACCTTTACTCCATGATTTGTACTTTGTTCCATTTTACAAATAGGCACCTGTGTTGGGCACTAAATCACCAAAATACTTAGAAATGGCCCAAGGGCACATTTCCCTTTCAGAAGGGGTATGGGGTAACTTCAACCGTCAGATCAAAGATCAACGGCCAGGATTAGATCGCGCGGGCGCGAACGCGGCTGACAGGCAGGGCCAAGGCATCAGCGAGTCAGGGCGGGTTGACCAGCCGGGCCCAGGGACAGAGACGCGAGTGAGTGGGAAGAGAGAGAGACGATTGGATCTGGATCGGAGGGCTACGATCAGATCCGCTCTGGTTACATCTAAACCACCCGATCTCGGACGGACGCCTGAGATCTAACGGCAGGGGGCAGACCTAGGCACGGTGGCGTTGCTCGGTCCCGCGGTGAGAGCTCGCCAGAGATAAGGAGGCTGGCCACGGCAGGGCTCCAGAGGCTTGGGGGTGGTTCAGGCATGCTTATCTCGACCTGGCGGACTCAGCTGAGGGCGCCATGCCGGCGCAGGAGCACCAGAGGGCACTGCACACGGTGAGATGGGCTAACAGCGGCGTGGGATAGCTCCTACGAGCAATCGCGGGAGCAACAGTGCAGTACACAGGAAATTAGGGGCGCAGGCAGGTTGCTCACCTGGAGGGGAAGTGCTGGAGTCACGGGGCAACGACGGTGGCGCAGGGACGCGACGGGGCGATGGTGGCGGAGCTCCGGCTACACGAGAATCAATCCGGTGAGCACGGGCCGGCTGAACTAGGGAGGGAAGGGGCACACCGAAGGGTGTCCTAAGCAGAAGACAGTAGGGCGGAACTCACCGTGACACTGGATGGGGCGCGGGCACGACGGTGACCGCAGAACGGGCAGCGGCCAACGGCGGGCGGTGGCGGAGCTCTCGGTTCACGTGCGCAGAGCGAGGAAGAGGGCGAGGGGGTTTGGCTGAGGGCGCAAGTGAGCGAGGGGAGGTGGGAGAGCAGGGCGTGAGGCTCAAAAGGGGCACGAGCGCGGGGACGTGGCCGGAGAACGTGCAGACGTGGGCGAGTCCACGGCGGGGAGATTATGGGCGAGAGATTAGGGACGACTGACAGGTGGGGACGGCGGGACAGAGAGAGAGAGAGAGAGAGAGAGAGAGAGCGGGCCCGCACGAGGGAAACGGCGCCGACAGGCCTGGCCCACGGGGCAGCGAGAGAGAGAGAGGGAGAGGGACGCACTGGTTTGCGCCGACAGGCGGGGCCCACCTGTTAGGCATAGGGGGCGTGCGGGCGCGGGCGCGCGCGGGACGGGCTAAGTGGGTTGGTTTGGGCCGAAATAGTTTTTCCATTTTCTAGGGAGTTTTTAATGCCTTTTCTATTTATTTTCTCTAGGGTTTTCAATTCAAATTCAATTCAAGTTTCAAATTCAAACCAAATCAAATATGTGCAACATTCCAAAGAATATTTAGGCTCAATGTGATGCAACATTCCATGACTCATATGTTTTGGGCAAAAATAAAATAAATACTCCCTCACTAATACATCTAACTCTAATTAAAAGGAAAGGAGAGGGAGAAAGCTAGAGAGAGAAACTAGAGTGAGATAGAGAAGAGTAACACCTGAATTTGGATGATCATAAGAAAGAAACTTTATACCCCCAAATTCAGGGTGTTATAGTAGCCGACTCGAGTGTGAGGCAATCCGACTATGAAGTCCATCCTGATTTCATCCCATTTCCACTGAGGAATTCGCAACGGCTGCAACAATACAGCTGGCTTCTGATGCTCTGCCTTAATCCTTTGACAACTATCACATATAGCCACATGCTCTGTAATCTCCCTTTTCATTCCACACCACCAGAATTTCTTCTTCAGATCCTGATACATCTTCTCACTTCCAGGGTGTATGGAATAACCTATCTCATGGGCTTCCTTGAGGATCAACTCCCGAATGAACTGGACATTGGGAACACACAAGCGGTGCTTGAACCATATCACACCTTCTGCATCTTCCCGAAAATCTTTGCCTCTTCCTTCTAGAATCAGTTGCCGAATTTCACTGATCTTCTCATCATTCTTCTGTGCCTCTTTGATCTCTCGCTCTAAGGTGGGTTCTAACTCAACTGTTACTCCTCGCATGCTGTTCAGAAATCCGAGGCTCAACCTATCAAATTCTTTAGCCAATTCATAAGGCATCGAATGAGCGACCATCATATTGACTTGACTTTTCCTGCTCAAAGCATCCGCCACTACGTTCGCTTTGCCTGGGTGGTAATGAATTTCAAATTCATAGTCTTTGATCAACTCTAACCATCTTTGTTGCCTCATATTCAGCTCCGACTGAGTGAATATATACTTCAGACTCTTGTGGTCTGTGTAAACATCACATTTCTACTTGTACAGATAGTGCCTCCATGTCTTCAGTGCATGAACCACTGCTGCTAACTCTAGGTCATGGATTGGATAATTCTTCTCATGAACCTTCAGCTGTCAGGACGAGTAAGCCACAACTCTTCCCTCTTGCATCAATACACATCCCAAGCTAGTGTAACAAGCGTCGCAATACACCGAGAATGGCTTGTGCACATCAGGCAAGACTAAGATGTGATCGAACCTCCTAAGTCATTAGGCCCACCTACAGTTGTCCTTATCCAACGGACCTCAGACAACCCTGCAGGTGCCCTTGAATTACTTGACAAGTTTGGTATCTGCTTTCCTTACTTTTCCCAAGAGCGTTTCACCCGTCACGCAGACATTACAATACATCGGAGGTGCGAAAATGCGAAAGCAATTACATTAACTTACCTTTATTGAAAAGTAAGACGGAGTTGTATAGTTACAGAATAGAACATATTATATGAGTGCTGAGTATTATTATTACAAACCATGGGAGGCAAAAACCTCTCCCGATAAGTATTAAACAAAAGTTTTACGGAGGACCCATTCCTCCCGCGGCTTTAGTCTTGATGCTCTTCCTTTGGTACCACCTTTGAACAGAAGCAACAAAAGTTTGCCGCTTCTTCACCTAAAACAACATGGGATAAAGCCCTGAGTATGGAATTACTCAGCAAGTCTTACCCGACTAAAGAAAAGACTCTCAAGGGTATGCTGGCTAGAGGGAGTCAAGGTAAGGCTTATTAATAATCAATGACCCTGTTTGCAGAAATGCTTACTAAGAGTGGATCCTTAAAAAGCCAGTTTTATTTGTCAGGTTAAGTACAAATTACCTGCAGCTAGGGTTCTGTCTACCCTAATTCAATCACTTGACCTATACTTGCTAATTTCTTAACAACCCTTCGTCTTCACTGGATTTCTACATGTAAGTCAGTGACCAAGTCTTCATAACCGCGAAGTTACGGCGATCCGAATCGATTATACTCAGCTGAGGATCTCCAATCACATGACATATGTAGCACTTAACCCTTGCATATGTCAACTTGCCACCGGGGTTCTTAAGACCAGATCAGGTTCACGCCAACCGAGAGCACAGATACACCACCGTCCAGCCTCTTGCCACGGAGCGTACACGCTACTCTCGCCATCTCTCCACTCTCATTGCATGGTATCTTATTCTGGTATTAGTCTGCACGAGGCAAAGCTTACCCATGACGAGACATGTGACCAGTTAAAGTGTCCTCGGTTAGCAGGCCTACATCGACACGATCCTTAATCGACCCAGACGGAGACACTACACCGAGACTCTCTTCTCGTGCAAGTCACCCGCCCGGTCTCAGCTTTAACATTTCAAATCCAAAGTTTGGTACCTGGCAGAGGTACATCTTTTTCGATGTTGGACCCATCATGGCCATGATGGATTCACCATCAAGTTTTATTTTTTTGAAAACATCCCACCCACTTTGCCATATCATCTTTTGAGAAAACAAAACATTTTATTTTTCTAAAGCAGAGCTAATAATAAGAAAACCTTTTGTAAAACAGGGATTTAAGGAGAAGTAATCCAAGGAAGGAAATGCGGGAATTGGTTTAGCACACAACTCCTATCACCTAATGCATGAAGTAAGTGAGAAAGATTTTAAAAGTAACAAGGAGGTGGCAAATGCACTGGGGCTTGCCTTGTGTTACTGGTGAATCAGGCTCTGTTCCGCAGATATCAAAATAAAAATAGTTGCCTGCCTAATGTTCCTCAGGTGGTGGTGAAGTCTTCTCTTCTTCGACTTCTACTTCTTCTTTGTTTTCTAAATATAACCATACATAATAATGAATGCCCATGTAATGCTCATGACAGTGTAAAGATATTAAAAGTTTATTATCTAAAGTCTTGAATACAACTTTCCTTCACGGATCTCCGAGAACTTAGGGTTTCTGGAGTCAACAGTGAAGTTCACAGGGCAGGGGGATTAGGGTTTTGGGTTCTAAGCATCAAACATGGTCCAAAACATACCAAACTTTACCCAAGGTTTCTAAATATTATTTAGAGATTACCCTAAAAATTTAGTGAATTTTGGATTTATTATTTATTCTCTAAAAATCCAGAAGCATGGTTCTTGGCTATTTTAAATGCTCTATAATTTCCTATAGGAACTAAAAATCATGAAACTTTTTTATTAAATACTATGGAAAATTAGGAACCTAGCAAAATTGGTTTGGTATTTTTATCATTTTTCTACAATTTCTTAGAATTTCTTTAGCTCTGGCAGAAAAAGAAAAAGAAAAAGATAGAAACAGTACTAGACCGCAACCGGCCTAAGTCGGCCCAAAACCGGAGAAAAGCGCCCGCGCGCGCACGCCTGCGCAGACTTTGCAGAAAGGGCCCCGTCTTATTAGATAACTTGAAGCTGGGTCGCAGCACTATTCCTTGAGTCGCTGACAGATTACGAAAACCTCCCTGAGTTTCTATTCCTTTACGGATCGAAGTCCGCGACGGCGAGCGGCGTCGCGCAGTGCTCCGGCGAGCGCATACCGGCTGATTTATGTAACGACCGGTGCCTTACTTTGACATGAACCAAATTCAAGGCCTAACAATTGTTTCCCCTCACTCAATTGCACTAATGCGGTTCTGAATCATCCTGTCCATGGAGATTGCGCGGACAGTCAAAGGAACTATTGTGTTCCCGGCGACCCAGGGCAGCTTATTCCAATTGAATTAGTCGAAGAGCTTCAGGAGGACTTAAGGATGTTAGAACAAGAGAGCAGGGAGTAGGAACGGACCTAGAACCCGCTGACCATGGTGAGGCTCTTTTATGGTGGCGGAGAACGGATTTGGGGGGAATGAGAAATTAGTAAGCTCCGGCGATCGATTGAGGGCACGGTTCAGTGGCTTAATGCTTGACTACCCTACGGAGCTTACGATAGACTCAATTTATAGAAGGTAAGAGCGATGGCCGGTGAATTTGGGTTGAGACGCGCGGCGGCCGGAGATAACAGGTGTTACTGACGCAGTGGATTCGTGGAGTATATCGTGGCGGACTTACCGGCGATGATCGGATGACTAACATGAGTCATGGCGGTGCGGTTAAAGGTTGGAGGTGTGGCACAACTACGGTGATCATCGCGGATTCTAGTGACGGCCGTAAGGCCACGTCGCCGGCGCGGGGATCCGAGGGTTAGCGTGGCCGCAATACTTGAACTTATCTGCGACGAGATCGTTTCATCGACGAACTTAATCCACCGCCCGCATGCACGAATCACGGCGAGCAACACTGATCCCAGCGAAGGGTCACCGGCGGCCAGCTCACCGAATTCGCGAATCTGTTGGCCACTGTACCATTGGAACCTTTGACAGAGCGCCTGATAGACGATGTTTAGGGTAGATTTTCTCTAAATTTTCCATGGCAACATCATCACCCTTGTGCACCAAAGTTGTAGACCTATAAACCATCTTCATCTTTGTTATAGCAGTCCTAGTCGAATTCCCACTGGATTTAACTCAAATCCGATCTCAAGTTCGACCAATAATACTGACGACCACTTCTGCTATCAGATTCAGATTCAGTTGTTCACTACCAGTCTGACAGAGCAACTTTGGGCAGCAATTTCTTTAATTTTTGTATAACAACTAAAGAGACTGTCTGCATCAAAGTTATTCTCCTATAATGGCTCTACAAAATTGATGTGGTGACCTAGGGCAAAAACTTCATAATTTGAAAGTTACAAGGCCCCAAAGTTGAGCCAATTACACTGCAATTCAGACTTAGCCATAGAGTTAAAGTGTGGCTCTTTTGCAAATAAGTCCAAATCTCAAGGTTTTACTTGCAAATTCACATATTTGTGAACCATATTACTTAAGACACCTTAACTTCATAGTTTTTGCACTTTAGTCCAAAAGTGCACTAATTTTGCACTTAGCCCCCTAGGGTTTAAGTTTAGGCTTTCTAGGGTCTTATTTAGGGTTTTTGATACTTCTAGGGTTTGGATATCCCATAAGTCTATTCAAGGTGACATTTTATGATCATCTCTAATGAGTTTTGAAGTTTTCTCTTGTTTAAGTCTTGTTTACCCTTTGAAGTCCAGTTTAGGGTTAGATACCCTATTCTAGGGTTTTATTCACAAAATGTCATAGCAATACAACTTGTTTGAAATTTTTGCCTAGTGAATGCACTCTAAGTGTGACAAACATATGATATGCCAATGCTTATGATGTTATGCTCAAGTTTTAGTAACAGTAACACCAGGGGTGTTACATCCTTCCCCCCATAAAAGAATCTCGTCACGAGATTAAAAAGTCCTAGGGCAAGTAATGGAAAAGGAAATGCTTCACATTTTTATTTCCTTATTCTTGGTACAAGGCAGGGGTGGTTTGGGGCTCACTCCTTGAATACAACAATTATATACATGTTACAAATTACATGAGGCTAAAAAGCCTGGGAAATTCTTTTCTAAAAAGTCTCGAGTTTCCCATGTAGCCTCATCTTCCGAATGCTGGTTCCACTGTATCTTGTAAAACTTGAGAGTTCTTCTTTGGGTAATCCTGTCCTTCAGATCCAAGACTCGAATAGGATGTTCTGAATATGTCAAGTCTGGCTCTAATGCAACATCTGTTACTTCAATGGTTCAATCGGGAACTCAAAGACATTTCTTCAGTTGAGACACGTGGAACACATTATGTACAACAGACAAGGTTTCGGGTAGTTGAAGTCGGTACGCCACTGATCCACACTGCTCAAGTACAGGGAAAGGACCAATGTACTGGGGTGCAAGCTTCCCTTTTACCCCAAAACGTGTTACCCCCTTCATTGGTGAAACTTTCAGGTAGACATGATCTCCAACCAGAAAGTACAAGGGCATCCATCGTTTGTCTGCGTAACTCTTCTGTCGAGCTTGAGCTTTCTTCAAGTTATGAATTATTCGTTGAACTTTTTCCTCTGTCTCCTTAACCATGTCTGGCCAGAAGAAACTCCTTTCACCAGGTTTAGACCAGTTTAACGGAGTACGACACCGTCGGCCATATAAAGCTTCAAAGGGTGCCATCTTAATGCTTTCTTGATAGCTATTATTATATGAGAACTCCGCTAATGGTAAACAACATCCCATTTCTGTGGGAATTCCAGAACACATGCTCGCAACATGTCTTCAAGTATCTGATTTACCCTCTCAGTTTGCCCACTGGTTTGAGGATGATAGGTCGAACTATGGAGCAACTTAGTACCCAAAGCCTTGTGAAGTTCTTCCCAAAATTTGGACACGAATTGCGGTCTACGATCCGACACTATAGTCTTCGGAACACCATGCAAACTAAGAATACGAGCAATGTACAATTGGGCATAAACAGCAACCGGGTGATCTGTCTTGACTGGTAGAAAATGAGAAATTTTCGTAAGTCGATCAATTATAACCCAAATAGAGTCATACCCTTTTGCTGTTCTGGGCAATCCCACAATGAAGTCCATATTAATATCTTCCCATTTCCATGTTGGTATTGGTAGGGATTGTAATGGACCAGCAATCTTCATATGTATGGCTTTGACACGCCTACAAGTGTCACATTTTGCCACATAGCGTGCAATCTCGATTTTCATCTTTGTCCACCAATAATGTTGTTTTAGATCTTAATACATCTTAGTGCTTCCGGGATGAATAGAATAGCGACTAAGATGTGCTTCATCTAATATTTGCTGGCGGATTTCTTCATTCTTTGGCACAACTATGCGGTTGTTGAACCATACAATGCCTTGATCATCTTTTCGGAAACATTTGGCTCTTCCAGCCGTTATCTTCTCATGGATGTGTTTCATACCCTCATTATCCTTTTGAGCATCCATTATTCTTTGTAAAAGGACTGACTCAAGCTTTAGTTGATTTAAGGTTCCATGTTGGATTTTTCCTAGGTTCAACTTTTCCATCTCCTGGCATAGTGTAATGTCAGAGATCTTCATAGTAAGACAGTGATAGGAAGCCTTACGGCTGAGTGCATCTGCCACTATATTGGCCTTGCCTGGGTGATAATGAATTTCCAATTCATAGTCCTTAATAAGCTCGAGCCATCGCCTTTGTCTCATGTTCAACTCTGACTGGATGAATATGTACTTCAAACTTTTATGATCTTTATAGATGTGATAGATATTCCCCAGTAGATAATGACGCCAGATTTTTAGGGCATGAACCACTGTAGCTAACTCCAGATCATGAGTGGGATAATGTTCCTCATGCCGGCGCAACTGCCTTGAAGCATAAGCTATTACTCGGCCTTCTTGCATTAATACACAGCCGAGACCACTGCCTGATGCGTCACAATACACATCAAAGGGCTTTTAAATATCCGGTTGAGCCAATACTAGAGCAGTGGTTAATAATATCTTCAACTGTTCAAAAGCTTCATTACACTTTGAAGACCAAATAAATTTAGTATCATTCTTCAATAAACTTGTGATTGGTTTCACAAGCTTAGAAAAATCTGGTATGAATCGACGGTAATAGCTAGCCAGTCCAAGGAAACTTTGGACTTGATGTACAGTGGTTGGGGGTTTCCACTCCAAGATATCCTTGACTTTGCTGGGATCCACCGTAATCCCCTTGGCAGATAATACATGTCCCAGAAATTGGATTTCTTCCAGCCAGAACGCGCATTTACTGAACTTAGCATACAATTGGTGCACTCTTAACCGCATCAACACGATCCGTAAATGCTGAGCATGCTCCTCTTCATTATTGGAATATATCAAGATATCATCAATGAATACCACTACAAACTTATCCAGCTCGGCATGAATACCGAGTTCATAAGATAGGTGAAGTGGGCAGGAGCATTTGTTAGTCCGAAAGACATAACCAGATATTCAAATAAACCATACCGCGTAGTGAATGCGGTCTTTGGTATATCTTCGGGTCGGATACAGATCTGATGATAGCCCGATCTGAGGTCAATCTTAGAGAAGACCCTCGCTCTAGTCAGTTGATCAAATAGAATGTCAATCCGTGGAAGAGGGTACTTATTTTTGATGGTAACCTCATTAAGGGGTCTATAATCCACGCACATCCGTAGTGTTTGATCCTTCTTCTTAACAAAGAGGGCTGGACAGCCCCATGGTGATGAGCTTAGTTGGATGAATCCCTTCTCCAGTAGATCTTGTAATTAGGTCTTGAGCTCTGCCAGTTCATTGGGAGGCATTCGGTACGACCTTCTAGAAATAGGAGCCGTACCGGGCTTCAACTCAATCACAAATTCTACATCTCTTTTTGGAGGCAATCCGGGCAAATCTTCTAGAAAACGTCTGGAAACTCACATACTACCAGAATATTTTGGATCTTCGGTATGATAGCTTCATACGCTGTACCAAATGGTTTAGCTGGAATGGCTACGGGGATGGTCAAGAGAACCTCTTCGTGGCCATGACTCAATCTGACAATTCTCAAATTAGTGTTGAGAATAGCTTTATGTTGGGCCAACCAATTCATGCCCAGAATTACATCTATATCTTGGCCTTTCAGAACAACCATATTAGTAGGAAAGTCCCATTCAGCCAATGTTACGGGCACTTGGAAAGCCACTTCTTTAGTAAATATTTGTCCCCCAGGCGAATGAATTTTAAACCCTTCCCTTGATTCATGGTATGGAATGCAATATTGCTCCACAAACTTCTTGCTTATGAAAGTATGCAAAGCGCCAGAATCAAAAAGAATAATTGCAGGGTGATTGGCCATGAGAAATGTACCCATCATAACTGGTTCGCCTCCCGGTGTTGTGGCCACTTGAGTATAATAAATTCGTCGCGTTTTCCTTGTACTTTTGCCCGCGGTATTGTTTGTCGCATTTCCCTTTCCTTGAGCGGAATTCCCAGAACTCTGCTGATTACTTGATCGATTCTGTTTCGGGTATGGACAATCCTTGATAAAGTGTCCGGACTTTCCATAGTTGAAACAGCCAGTTGAAGAGCTTGGGAGGGTAGGGAAACGAGTACCAGTGGCACTCGGTTGAGTGGTTGAAGTAGGGGTAGTGGCGGGGCGAATGAAGACCGGTTGCTTGAAAGGGTAGGAGGGTGGACGTGGCGAAGAACGATTCTGGTTAAAAGGTCGGATTACCAGCCTTTGCCTTTTCTTAGACCCCTGACTGGGTCTGTCGCCTCCATAACCCTTGGATTTTCTGGAGCCTGCATATTTAGCCTCGACTACCAGTGCAGTACTGACAGCACTTCTGTAGGAAAGATCAATGCAGGTGGCCATCTTCATTTGCATTCGATCATTAAGACATCTCATGAAACAATTTCGCTTCTTTAAATCCATGTTGACTTGATCGATAGCATATTGGGATAAGTGGTTGAATTTGTTGAGATACTGAGTGACAGTATCCCCACCTTGTTTCAGCTTCATAAACTCCTCCTGCTTCATGTGGAGCACCCCTTTAGGTATATAGTGCTCCCGGAAAGCCAACTTGAACTCATCCCAAGTTATTTGATGACCGGCCGGTTGAACGGCTATAAAATTTCCCCACCACGTACTGGCAGGGCCGCGCAATTGTTGTGCTGCAAATAGGGGCTTTTAAATCTCCGTACATCGGAGAAGCCCGAACTTCTGCTCGATAACGCGGATCCATTCATCCGCTTCTAGAGGATCTTCTGCCTTGACGAACAATGGAGGGCGTGTCTCAGAGAAATCCAAATACGATGTTTCACGGGGTCCTTGCTGATATGCTCGCCCACCTTGTTGTTGTAACTGTTGACCCACCACCTCCCGTAGAAAGCGGGTGTTGTCGGTCGTAGCGTTAACCAAGGCAGCGATGGCCTCAGCTAATGTTGGAGGGACTGGGGGTGGGTTTGGAGTTGCTTCCCTCCCACTGGAGGTCCCTGCACCATCCTATGAACGAGTCTTGGAAGGCATTTGAGGCAACAAACATTTAGAAGAATATAATATGCCAAAGAAAACCATCCATTTTACATTACTAAAAGGGTAATGTTACAGACTCAAATTTTATAACAGGATTACATTACCTATTATACATTACTACTACTTCTACACTATACTACTCTTGCTTCTTCTCACTTTTGGTAGCCTCATTGTCGGGAGTGGGAGACCATTCATCCACCAACTTCATAGAGGGACTGGGCCTAAAAAGGTCTAGCTCTCCACCAAAGGCTTCTCCCGCTGTCCCAGAAGGTACGGCTTCTATCCCGACAGGATTCGCAGGTACGTTGGGGTGCAGTTGGGAATACAATACATGAACTTCTTCATGTAGTGTATTACAATACACTTGCAAGTGGTCTAAGGCGGTGCTAAGCTCCTCCACGTGGGCTCGAGCTTTTGCCTCCTTAGCCCAAGCAAGCGAATGAGAGTTAACTGCCCAATCGAGCGCTAGATCTCGTTCCGCGAGCTGATCTTGCAGGTGGCGGATGTCTGTTCTTAATTCATTTATTCTTTCACCATCTACGACCCATATGTTGTTCCTGTGACGGAGTTCTGATCGAAGCTGATCAACTTGGGCTTCCAGATCCCCGATTGGATTGTTGCTACCACTGCTGCTGTCTTCATGCCGTGGGGCAAGTTGATGGCGGGGTACGCCAATCGGCTCGGTAGACTTGCGCGCGGTCTTTCTTGTGCGCGGCGGCATATCTCCATGAAGGGAAAATCTTATTAACATAGTTTTTAGCATAATGCATGTATAATTACAGAATCAACCTTAGTTGATTCACACCTTCTATACATTGCACTCTACAATCTGGCCTTTTAAATAAATACTCAGAAGGTGGTTAGATAAGAAAGAAAGAAATTTTCTAGATAAGTCTTTGAAAATTCTTTTTGAAGATGCCTCATAACATCTGCATAGATGGGCTTCGCTCCGATACCAGCTGTGACAGAACCTCCAAGTCATTAGGCCCACCTACAGTTGTCCTTGTCTAACGGACCTCAGACAACCCTGCAGGTGCCCCTGAATCACTTAACAAGTTCGGTATCTGCTTTCCTTACTTTTCACAAGAGCGTTTCACCCGTCACGCAGACATTACAATACATCGGAGGTACGAAAATGCGAAAGCAATTACATTAACTTACCTTTATTGAAAAGTAAGACGGAGTTGTATAGTTACAGACCAGAACATATTATATGAGTGCTGAGTATTATTATTACAAACCATGGGAGGCAAAAACCTCTCCCGATAAGTATTAAACAAAAGTTTTATGGAGGACCCTTTCCTCCCGCGGCTTTAGTCTTGATGCTCTTCCTTTGGTACCACCTTTGAACAGAAGCAACAAAAGTTTTCCGCTTCTTCACCTAAAACAACATGGGATAAAGCCCTGAGTATGGAATTACTCAGCAAGTCTTACTCGACTAAAGAAAAGACTCTCAAGGGTATGCTGGCTAGAGGGAGTCAAGGTAAGGCTTATCAATAATCAATGACTCTGTTTGCAGAAATGCTTACTAAGACACTACAGGAAACACCTAAATTTTCGTGGGCCAAAAGCCCACGAAAATAAGCCTAAACCGACGAAAATAGACTATTTTCGTCGGCAGACCGACGAAAATAGCCGCCGAAAATAAGTTCGACGAAAATAGGGACGAAAAATACCTATTTTCGTCGGCTTTCCCAAGCCGACGAAAATAATTGGTCGACTGACTATTTTCGTCGGCCTTGGGAAAGCCGACGAAAATACGCCCAGGCTATTTTCGTCGGCCCGGTGGGGCCGACGAAAATACATGCCCGATATTTTCATCGGCCCGCTGATGGCCGACGAAAATATTTTCCCAGGATATTTTCGTCGGCCACCACCGAGGCCGACAAAAATTGATGGTTCCCCCCCAAAACAGATTTTTCTGCACCTATTAATAATTCACAGCAAAATACACAATATCACAATTCACATATATACAGATTCACAATCAAAATACATAATTCACAAAACACATTCACATATACATATCACAAAACACATTGACATATACATATCACAAAACACATTCACATATACATAAATAGTCCATAGTCCATAGTCCATAAGTCCATAGTCCATAAGTCCATAGTCCATACATAGTTTCAATACCATAAGTCCATAGTTTCAAACAAACTCACTAATCACTCCTGCGGGCTGTGGGAGTTTTGGCCACTCCCTCCTCCACCACCAGGAAGGTGGCCACTCCCTCCAGAACCATGGACGAGGAAGTCGTGGACGTTGACAGCACCCTCCTGAGCATGTGACGCTGAACCCTGCAATTCATCAATCATTCAAATAAGGCTGTGTTTTGCTATCCCTATACCTATACTGGCTATGTTTGGTCACTATTTGCATAAAACTAAACATGGAACGTCACCTGTGATCCATGGTGATAAGGAGGCTGTGCATGCATCCACGGGTACTGTTGTGCTGGCCACCCCTGAGGTGGTGGCACCCACCCCGTCGGTGGCGGTGCCATCCACGCTTGAAATGGCTGCGATCCTTGGGGTGGTGGAGGCGTCCAAGTGCCTGGAGGTGCCTGCGTCCAGCCAACACCGGTCCACTGTGGCTGCGACGCTGGAGCTTGTCCTGGCCATTGTCCCCATCCTTGTGCCTGCGATCCATTTTTGATAATAAAAAAAGAGTTGCTATGGAATTGAAGTGTTCAGATAGTGTTACCTGGGGAGGGCGAAAAGCGGGCAAGTTCATATCAGGGCCGAGTCGAGTAGTCATTTCCTGCAAATGGATGAAACGTTAGAATCGCAACACTATACTTTGAATTCAATGACACGTGATGAGATAGACGAATTACCTGAAAATAAGAAGTCATATACTGCGTCAGCTGTCCGACCTGCTCCTGCGCTGCTCGAGCCTGCTCCTGTGCGAGTCGAGCCTGCTCCTGTGCTGCCCGAGTCTCCTCCTCTAGCTGAGCCTCTCGAGCAGACTTGGAGCGAGAACTCCCTACCGAAGACGATGTCTTCCCTTGACCTATGGTCCTGTTGTACTCCACAATGCCGGTGCCAAAGGCAAACCTGCATGATACACATAGTTGAGCCATTAAGTGGACACATTCTTGTTAATGAAATTGTCGAATCAAAGACAACCACCTCACCTGCCATGCTTTCTACCCCCACCACTGTGGTACAACGCCGAGGCATCTAAGTCTGAATGCATCCAGTCGAAATCAGGCCCATGGCGTTGAGTCATTTCCTCCCCATATGCATTCTGCAAAGAAAGTTAGAGTTGGAGTTAGACACAAATCATGCAATTTAATTCGTAAATACAAACTTGTTTACCATTTTCTCCCTTGCCGCCTCGCTGCATAGCTCATCAGGGTTCGCTGGATCAGGCCCACGGTGACCACGGACGTAAACCTCCATAAAACTTGGAGCAACTCCACTTTCAGCTTCCTGCATGAAAAAGAAGAGTTAAACCATAGAATTGTAATAGATGTAACATACAAGTTTGATTTATACACTTACCATGCGGCGTGCGGTACCAAGGTGTCCATCGGCGCCGTACCTATGCCCCGGTCCTTCAGTGCCACGGTTGGCACGGTGCTTGTTGGACTCTGCAATCCACTCAGGCGATGCCCATCTCTTAGCCAACCACCTCTAGGCTTCCATGTCCTTCGCCAGCCAATCCACAACGCTCTCCAAGTACTGCTCCTCTGTGAGGTAGATCTCATTGGCCCCTAATGCTTTGCTCATTTTCTGCCCCTTTATCTTCTTGTAGTAGTAGTTGACGGCCGCGATGCGAGCATTGTACATGGCATCCTTGATGACCTTATCAGCGCACTTCCGAAAGTGTCTCTTCACACGTGCCCACTGAGCCTGATCCGCCTCGATGTCATCCGGCAATTGGAACCTCCCCTACATATCAATGGAGAAGTTAAGTTAAAGTAAGATTAGGAGAAGCAATAATGCAGTGAATTGCTTATATACGAAAGTAAACTCACCCAGAACTCGTCCCACACAGCCACCTGACAAGTCCTTGGTTTTTGTTCTGAACTTCCCCCTCCGCTACTGCTTTCCCCTGGCTGGACATAGTCCTTCAGACCCCAGTCGGCCCACTGCATAGCCGCGAACCTCTCGCCATTGAGCTCCACCATGCCAGGGTAGTAGAAGCGACAGAGGCTACCCAACACCGCGTTCACCTTGGGACGTTTGCTTGTACCGTCCCAAGTCAAGTCTTCCCATGACCTACAAACATTAATAAAACAAGTAAACCAGTGCAATCACGTTCATATTAAAAAATTAACACAACAGAAATAAGCCCCACCATTCTCCATGCAGCCGGATGAGCCTCCTCTCAGCAGGCCTCGGACCAAGCGCATTGCTCTTCTTATACCTAAGTATACAAGTAAATTAAATATGATGAAATGATTTAAAACTAATATCAATTAAACTAATATGCATAATAATACCTGAAGGATGTAGAACCATCTGACGCGTCGCCCGCGCTGCCTGCCCCCATAGGGTCAACCTCCTCATCCTGCTCACCCTCCTCATCTAGCTCACCCTCCTCACCCTGCACATGAGCATCCTGCTGAGGAGCCTCCTGCTCACCCTCCTCACCATGCACTTCATCTAGACAGTCGAGAAGTTGCTGCTGCCTCTGTCGGCTCTGTGAGGTGCCCTGAAAAAGCCCACTGCTCGAGCTGTCCTCGCTGGCCGCGCTGCCCCCACTCCTCCTCGATCTCCTATGCTTGAACATGTTCAACTGTAGATAAATTAATGTCAAACCACAGTGGATCCTTAAAAAGCCAGTTTTATTTGTCAGGTTAAGTAAAAATTACCTGCAGCTAGGGTTCTATCTACCCTAATTCAATCACTTGACATATACTAGCCAATTTCTTAACAACCCTTCGTCTTCACTAGATTTCTACGTGTAAGTCAGTAACCAAGTCTTCATAACCGCGAAGTTACGGCGATCCAAATCGATTATACTCAGCTGAGGATCTCCAACCACACGACATATGTAGCACTTAACCCTTGCATATGTCAACTCGCCACTGGGGTTCTTAAGACCAGATCAGGTTCACGCCAACCGAGAGCACAAATACACCACCATCCAGCCTCTTGCCACGGAGGGTACACGCTACTCTCGCCATCTCTCCACTCCCATTGCGTGGTATCTTATTCTGGTATTAGTCTGCCCGAGGCAAAGCTTACCCATGAGAAGGCATGTGACCAGTTAAAGGGTCTTCGGTCAGCAGGCCTACATCGACACGGTCCTTAATCGACCCAGATGGAGACACTACACCGAGACTCTCTTCTCGTGCAAGTCACCCGCCCGGTCTCAGCTTTAACATTTCAAACCAAAAGTTTGGTACCTGGCAGAGGTACATCTTTTTCGATGTTGGACCCATCATGGCCATGATGGATTCACCATCAAGTTTTATTTTTTTGAAAACATCCCACCCACTTTGCCACATCATCTTTTGAGAAAACAAAACATTTTATTTTTCTAAAGCAGAGCTAAGCATAAGAAAACCTTTTGTAAAACAGGGATTTAAGGAGATGTAATCTAAGGAAGGAAATGCAGGAATTGGTTTAGCACACAACTCCTATCACCTAATGCATCAAGTAAGTGAGAAAGATTTTAAAAGTAACAAGGAGGTGGCAAATGCACCGGGGCTTGCCTTGTGTTACTGGTGAATCAGGCTCTGTTCTGCAGATATCAAAATAAAAGCAGTTGCCTGCCTAATGTTCCTCAGGTGGTGGTGGTGAAGTCTTCTCTTCTTCGACTTCTACTTCTTCTTCATTCTCTAAATATAACCATACATAATAATGAATGCCTATGTAATGCTCATGAGAGTGCAAAGATATTAAAAGTTTATTATCTAAAGTGTTGAATACAACTTTCCTTCACGGATCTCCGAGAACTTAGGGTTTCCGGAGTCAACAGTGAAGTTCACATGGCAGGGGGATTAGGGTTTTGGGTTCTAAGCATCAAACATGGTCCAAAACATACCAAACTTTACTCAAGGTTTCTAAATATTATTTATAGATTACCCTAAAAATTTAGTGAATTTTGGATTTATCATTTATTCTCTAAAAGTCCAGAAGCATGGTTCTTGGCTATTTTAAATGCTCTATAATTTCCTATAGGAACTAAAAATCATGAAACTATTTTTATTAAATAATATGGAAAATTAGGAACCTAGCAAAATTGGTTTGGTATTTTTATCATTTTTCTACAATTTCTTAGAATTTCTTTAGCTCTGGCAGAAAAAGAAAAAGATAGAAACAGTATTAGACCGCAACCGGCCTAAGTCGGCCCAAAACCGGAGAAAAGCACTGACGCGCGCACACGCCCGCGCAGACTTTGCAAAAAGGGCCCCGTCTTATTAGATAACTTGAAGCGGGGTCGCAGCACTATTCCTTGAGTCGCTGACAGATTACGAAAACCTCCCTGAGTTTCTATTCCTTTACGGATTGAAGTCCCCGACGGCGAGCGGCGTCGCTCAGTGCTCCGGCGAGCGCATACTGGTTGATTTACGTAATGTCCGGTGCCTTACTTTGATACGAACCAAATTCAAGGCCTAACAATTGTTTCCCCTCACTCAATTGCACTAATGCGGTTCTGAATCATCCTGTCCACGGAGATTGCACGGACAGTCGAAGGAACTATTGTGTTCCCGGCGACCCAGGGCAGCTTATTCCAATTGAATTAGTCGAAGAGCTTCAGGAGAACTTAAGGATGTTAGAACAAGAGAGCAGGGAGTAGGAACGGACCTGGAACCCACTGACCACGGTGAGGCTCTTTTATGGTGGCAGAGAACGGATTTTGGGGGAATGAGAAATTAGTAAGCTCTGGTGATTGATTGAGGGCACAGTTCGGTGGCTTGATGCTTGACTACCCTACGGAGCTTACGGCAGACTCAATTTATAGAAGGCAAGAGCGGTGGCCGGTGAATTTGGGTTGAGACGCGCGGCGGCCGGAGATAACAGGTGTTACTGACGCAGTGGATTCGTGGAGTATATCGTGGCGGACTTACCGGCGATGATCGGATGGCTAACATGAGTCATGGCGGTGCGGTTAAAGGTTGGAGGTGTGGCACAACTACGGTGATCATCGCGGATTCCGGTGATAGCCGTAAGGCCACGTCGCCAGCGTGGGGATCCGAGGGTTAGCGTGGCCGCAATACTTGAACTTATCTGCAACGAGATCTTTTCACCGGCGAACTTAATCCACCGCCCGCATGCACGAATCATGGTGAGCAACACTGATCCCGGCGAAGGGTCAGCGGCGGCCAGCTCACCGAATTCGCGAATCTGTTGGCCACTGTACCATTGGAACCTTTGACAGAGCACCTGACAGACGATGTTTAGGGTAGATTTTCTCTGAATTTTCCATGGCAACATCATCACCCTTGTGCACCAAAGTTGTAGACCTATAAACCATCTTCATCTTTGTTATAGTAGTCCTAGTCGAATTCCCACTGGATTTAACTCAAATCCGATCTCAAGTTCGACCAATAATACTGACGACCACTTCTGCTATCAGATTCAGATTCAGTTGTTCGCAACTTTGGGCAGCAATTTCTTTAATTTTTGTATAACAACTAAAGAGACTGTCTGCATCAAAGTTATTCTCCTATAATGGCTCTACAAAATTGATGTGGTGACCTAGGGCAAAAACTTCATAATTTGAAAGTTACAAGGCCCCAAAGTTGAGCCAATTACACTGTAATTCAGACTTAGCCATAGAGTTCAAGTGTGGCTCTTTTGCAAAGAAGTCCAAATCTCAAGGTTTTACTTGCAAATTCACATATTTGTGAACCATATTACTTAAGACACCTTAACTTCATAGTTTTTGCACTTTAGTCCAAAAGTGCACTAATTTTGCACTTAGCCCCCTAGGGTTTAAGTTTAGGCTTTCTAGGGTCTTATTTAGGGTTTTTGATACTTCTAGGGTTTGGATATCCCATAAGTCTATTCAAGGTGACATTTTGTGATCATCTCTAATGAGTTTTGAAGTTTTCTCTTGTTTAAGTCTTGTTTACCCTTTAAAGTCCAGTTTAGGGTTAGATACCCTATTCTAGGGTTTTATTCACAAAATGTCATAGCAATACAACTTGTTTGAATTTTTTGCCTAGTGAATGCACTCTAAGTGTGACAAACATATGATATGCCAATGCTTATGATGTTATGCTCAAGTTTTAGTAACAATAACACCAGGGGTGTTACATAAGACATGTGCTGTAGTCAACTTCTCTTTCAGCGCTTCAAAGGCTTCTTGGCACTTTTGGGTCCACTTGAACTCCACTTTGTTGGCTAGCAAAGCTGTCATCGGTTCCGCAATATTCGAAAACCCTTCAATGAATCGCTGATAATATCTGGCCATTCCAATGAAGCTCTTGATTCCTCGGGCATATGTTGGCGCTTTCTAGTTCAAAATATCTGCCACTTTCTTCGGATCCACATCCAATCCATCTTTGTTTATTATGTGACCCAAAAACAGGACTTCATTGATCCAGAACTCGCACTTACTCATCTTTGCATACAGCTGGTGCTCTTGCAATCTCTGCAATACCATCCCTAAATGATCCACATGCTCTTCCTCGCTTTGAGAATATATAAGAATGTCATCAATAAATACCACCACAAACTTGTCAAGATAATCCATGAATAAATTGTTCATCAGATTCATGAAGAAGGCTGGTGCATTCGTTAGAACAAAGGATATAATAGTGAACTCATACAACCCATACTTGGTAATGAATGTCGTCTTCGGGATGTCTGAAGGTCGAATCCTGAGCTGTTGATAACCTGACCTCAGATCTATCTTTGAGAACATGCTGGCTCCTCTCAGTTGGTCGAACAAATCTTCTATTCTGGGCAAGGGGTACTTGTTCTTGATTGTGACCTCATTTAGAGCTCGATAATCGATGCACATCCTCCTAGTGCCATCCTTCTCCACGAACAGGACAGGTGCAGCCCAAGGCGAGGTGCTTGGCCTGATGTAACCTTTCTCTGACTGCTCATCGATCTGCTTCTTGAGTTCAACCAAATCTGGTCCAGATACCCTGTAAGCTCTTTTATAAATGGGGGCAGTTCCAGGAAGAAGCTCTATGGCAAACTCAACTTTTCGCTCAGGTGGCATACCTGGTAAATCCTTTAGGAACACATCTAGAAACTCTGACACAACCTTGATAGTCTCGAGTGAATCTGCCTCCTTGCTAGCAATAGACATCTGATGACAACCTCCTTTCCTTGGCTCAGGTGAGACTAACTTAGCTACCACTTCTTCTCCTAGTGGGGACACCAACTTAATTGTCCTCTTATCATAGCTAATAACTGCTTGGTACTTATCTAGCCAATTCATCCCTAGGATGACATCTATCCCCTGAGTACCCATTACTATGAGATTAGCGGGAAACTCTATCCCCTTATTTCCACACTTACATTCAAGCAAATACTATCGACTCAAACTTTACCACTGGCTGAATCAATTTTAATGGGTGTTGACATGGTAGTTATTGGAAGATTATGTGCTTCTACCCATGATGCAGTAATAAAAGAATGTGTTGCTCTAGTATCAAATAATACTTCTGCAGTATGGGAATCGACTGGAAACATACCTACTATCATGCCTAGTGTTTCCTAAACTGCTTCAGCTTCCAAATGGTTCAATCTCTCATGGTTGTAGCGTGTTTGGACGCGGTTGCCTGCTCCTGGCTGAGACACATTCTGCTTCGCTGGGGCACTAGGGCCTGACTGCTACTAGGTTGCCTTCTTTGGACATTGCATCACCCAATGGCCTTGCTCTCCACAATGGAAACATGCTCTACTTCCACCTTAAACTGGGGCTGCTTGACTGCTCCAGCTGGTTGCTGGGGCGGGGAGGCGAGGTGCCTGTTGATTTTGCCTCTGGAACTGACTTTCTTCTGACTGATTGTTCTGGCGATTCTATTGATGGTGCTGAGGGTACTGCCTCTGAAACTGCTGCTAAGGTGGGCGCCGATTCTGCTTGAACTGCTGATGCGAGTTGCTTGAGAAACGGGGGCGATTGCTACTTCCATACTGAGGTCCACCAATCTTGCGCTTGCGATCCTTCATCTCCTTGCGCTTCTTCTCTGTCATGATTGCTCTATCGATCAGGTGCTGAAAGGTGGGGAAGGTATGATTCATCAGCTGATAGTGCAGGAGATCGGCTAAGCCTCTCAAGAAATGATACTGCCTCTTGGCATCTGTGTTGACATCTTCAGGAGCATAGCGAGACAGCTGCAGAAACCTGTCTTGGTACTCATTGATAGACATGGGCCCTTTCTTGAGCGCTAGAAACTCCTCCTTCTTCACTGTCATCAGACCTGCTGGAACATGATACTGACGGAAATTATCGCTGAATTCCTCCCAAGTGATAGTGTCGGGGTTGGCGTGGGTGGAGAGGTAGGACTCCCACCAAGACTGAGCTGCTCCTCTCAACAAACGGGGACCATATAGAACTTTCTCCCTGTCGTCACACTGAGCGGTGTGCAACTCCCGCTCCACGGTACGTAGCCAATCTTCAGCATCCATGGGGTCAGCAGAGTGAGCGAACACTGGGGGATGACCTCACATGAATTCAGCACGCTTGTCTCTAAGCATATGAGGCTGAGGTGAGGGCTGATGCTGCTGCTGCGCATAGCGGCCAGAGTCTGACCAATGGCTTGGACTGCCTGAGTCTGCATCAAGAACATCTACTCTATTGTCATCGGGGGCGGTGGTGGCAGCTGATGCTAGGGTGCCTCATCCTGCGGTGCTGCCTGCTCCTGCTGAGCACGCCTTCCTCCTCTGCATCTGTTGTCTAACATCTGCAGAATGCAATCACACATCAGACTGATCTTGCAAACTTGCAGCATAAGAAAAGAGTATAGAATCCTTATACAACACTGAACAGATAAGCATCTTCACTGACTGCCAACACAGGCAAACACAACTTCTCAGATAAAGAGGAAAGTAGAATAAAATGGCTACCCAACTAGATAACTAATTTTATTAACATTAACAAGTAAACCACGTGCAGGGGATTCCCACACTCTGGCAACAGTCATTACAAAGATCCAAATCCATCATGGCTCATCATGAGAAACATAAAAACACAGGATAAGCAAACTACTCTATCTAACTAAAACTAACTGAGAGTAAGACTAAGGCTAAGACTATAACTTCTATTTTTAAGCATTAATTACGAGATCCGACACTGATGATCTATGGTTCTAAATTTATCCTTGTCCTGCAGTCGGGGTTACCATAAGCATGGTGTCCACGCTGAGGTGAGCGGTACGGGTGCTGAGTCCTGACGGGGGCGGGAGAATCATCCTCTAGGTGACGATGCTCCGTGCGCTCAGCCCGCAACTGGGCAATCTCAGCACGAGCCCTACTCAACTCATCTAAGGCATGGTCCAGCTCCGTGTTTAGCACGGCGGTTAGGTTGACTGTGCTGCTCAACCTAGGGTTGTCCTCACCAACAGGTGAGACAACCACGCCTCCTGTGCTGCTAGATGAACGGCGAGGGTAATACCTCAGGTTAAGACCATCGGCCACCCCATCGAGCACTGAGCAGTAGTGCGAAAGCGCACGCCGTGTGGCATCTTGCATGGCCGCCTCAGCTGAGTCCCGCTCAGAGATAGAGTAATGCTCTGAGCAGACTTCCGCACCCTGGAGACTGTTCTCCGGACGGCGCACCAAGCAAGTCGCCTCCCAGCGGTCCGAGTAAACCCCGCGACGGTGCTGGAAGACAACATAGCGATACTCGATAGATCAGGTACACCGTTCAAGTGCCTACTGCAGCAAGGTGTCGAGCGTGTCATGAAAGTGACACCCGCGAGCGGCGTCACGAGTGATGGGTCGAGCAACCCATCCCCTTGGCTCCTGCTTCTCTGAAAGGTCGGTGCTGTGGCTCGAGCTGCTGTCGTCACCTTCGTCGTCGGGGTCTCCTCCAGCATCTACTCCAGTGGCCAGGACGCCTAGTGGTGGTGCAGGGGGCGCCTCCAGCGGGGGCACAGGAGAGTAGCTCCTCACAGACTCTACCTCCTGCTGAAGCAAGGAAGAGGAGCCCTGCTGCTCCAAATCCTATCGCCGACGCTCCTGCTCCTCGTGCAGGCGGTAGTGCAGCCTCTCCAAATGGCTAGACTGACAAGTCAACGGACGGCGAAGCGGACACTCCGCGAGACGAGAAGGCAAGAAAGGAATGACTGACTTCCATGCGGTGTGTCTAAGACAAGTCATCTACAAAAGACACGTAAGCATAAGAATGAGAACAGAGCTAATATGACCAGCAAGTAAACTATGAAAAATTAGGAACTAGAATAAAACAAAATTTTTAGCAAGGTATAATATATAGTAGAACATAGATTTGGTCGATATGACCAACTTTTGAAGGGATACCAAAGTCTAGGTGATAATAGGGGTCTATAATCCTTAGAACGACCATTCTACTCTAGGTTAGCGGTCTATAGTCAGCATGGCTTTGATACCACCTATGTCACACCTAGTTTTTGAAGGCAAACCAAATGCGAATCATGTACGTGCCAGGATCAGCAATTCACGTACACAACAGTTATATAACTGGACATCATCACGCAGTGCTCAAATAATAACATAAAAGATAGTAATAGTTGATTACATCATGATGTCCGAGACATCCACATAGTCATTAACAATTATCAAAGTGCAGAAAAGAAACATAGATACACATGGCCTTCACAGGCAGCCGACTGGGGGTTTGCCGCTAACCTATGCCTATAACTATCCATACTCTTGGAACTCCTGGAAGTCCTCCTCCATGACTTCATCTTCTCCTTAGCAGTGGTTGCAACATGGACAACCTAGGGAGTTTGGTGTATAAACACTACTACAGCAAACCTCTGTACAGGCGGTTTTGTTAGCCTCTACACAGGCGGTTCCAGGAACCACTTGTGGTGCACCGCCTGTGATGTAAAACAACATCACAGGCGGTCAATCAAAAACCGCCTGTGAAAGACACACATTACAGGCGGTCCAGTTCAAAGGAACCGCCTGTGATAGACACACATCACAGGCGGTTTCTTATCCTAGCCGCTTGTGTTAGCCACACATCACAGGCGGTTTTTAATATAAGTCCGACTGCATACAATATAAATCACAGACGGTTTTCAATATATAGATTCATATACAGAATTTTCGAACACAGATTATACACAGATTTCATACACAGATTGCATACACAGATTTCATACACAGATTGCATACACAGATTTATACATATCAAGTTCCATAACAGGTTCCATATATACACAGATTCATCCACATATCAAGTTCCATCGTCATACACAGATTTATACACATATCAAGTTCCATAGACAACTAAACATCTCAAAGTTCCATAGACAACTAAACATCTAAAGTTCCTAACTAAAGACCTAAACACTGTGTGATATCGTGTACAAACTTAGTTCTAAGAATTGTTGCAAATTTCCATTTGTATTGTAGAATAGCCCTTGTTGATGAAGAACTTCACGGCGCATAAAGTAAAGCAAGTCTCTTACAACCTTAGCCACGCCGACGGAAATCATATCTCTTTCTAACCATTCAGCATTGATCTTGGATTTAGGAACCTGCAATGAAAGCAAAGAGCAAGCAGTGCTAAGAGTAATGTGATGAGCAACAATATAACATAAAAATTGCAACATAGACAATGATAGCGAACTTACATCCTCACGATTGACCATGTAATGGAAGGTGACATAACACCATTCGCATACATAATAACCGCACAGGACAGTACCCGGAGGTTGTTTGTCACCATATGGAAATAATGATATTGATAAATTAGGCTTGTCCTCTGGATGTTCGCCGCCAAGATCTTTCCAATAAAAACGGTATGCACTGCATATAAGAATAGCATTGTGAGATTAAGAATACATTTGTTAAGTTGTAATAAGTACAAGTGTGCAATAATAATCATACTTCTCTAAAATCTTCAAGAAGTCATTATACGTAGCCTTTTCCATTCTCAGTGAGTCGAAGACCACGACTTTACCATCCTTTGGAAAGATCATGATACAAATGTAGTGGTCACTATATAGACATAGACGAAAACACATGTTAAGATCACGATTGCCATAATTTATAGTTCAAAACCATGTCGATAACTTACTTAAAGTGGTGCGGAGCTATTATTAAATCCTTGCCATGTTGTACATGATTATACATGGCTCGTCCAATGTATGCCGCCATTACCTTCATTTTCTTTCTCTGATTCTGTTTGACGGCTTTCTCAAATTCAGCATCGTCCAAGTCTTTGTATTCTTCTCCATGTCTCCGAGCAACTTCTTTGTATCGAGCTTGGGATATCATCAACGGGTCAAGAAACCTTGTCTTAAGTTGTTTCTTCTTATCATCCATGTATTGCATCCTACGTGTAAAAGTGTTAATCGTTAGACTCTAGTTTATGTGTGCGTGTACAAAACTAACAAATATGAAAGTTTAGAGGTACTTACAAGCAAAAGAGGGTTAAGTAGTTGGTTTCCATCCTTTGTCGGTGGTACAACGACTAGAGATCATCAAAGAATAAATGCCGCACAGGATCTATATGATCATTGCTCCAAAATGCATCTTCTGGCACAACAAATGTGAAGTCCTCGAGTTTGTATTTGTTGCTAGCCACCATGTACCACTCATGCATTCTAATCTCCGGAGTCGACAACTTAGAAAGTTGCACCGTCGTCAAGAACGACCTCCCATTCACAAATTTAGGAGGAACATCCTCCTTCTTGTATATCGAGATATTGGTTTTAAGACGTAATGATTCTCGAGTATGAATCATTCCATCTTCTTCCCATACTTCGAAATTGTCTATTTGGGACCGTGTGCCTACTCCATGAGATGCTGATTCTGCTTTTGATTGATTTGTCATAACTCTCTGCAATTTATGCAGGTAGCGTGACACTGATTCTGACGGTTTCTTGACATCGTCAGTGGCGATTCGCTGATGAATTTTCTTTGAAATAGTTGGCCCTTCAACATTGGTGCCAACCTTTGCTTCCTTTTTGATGTTGACGTCGACATTCTGAGGAACAATTTTGTCTACGTCCCCCTCGTCGAGTTCCTTCGCAAGAGGCGATATGATTGTTTCAATGATTTTTTGGAGGTCGATGTCATATTTTCCTGCACCATGGGGTGTGGAATGATCGAACTATCTTTTTGTTGCATTGGTGTTGAATTCGGTGTTGGTGACTTATGACGCGATACACGGCTTAAGATCGGCTCATCACCCAACTTGATGTCGCGTCGATGCCAAAGGACCAACTCGTTCATTGCCTCCTGCAAAGTTATGATCCCCTCAACTAGAAAGTCTATCTCCCAATCTTCACAACCACTGTCTGTGATTTCTAGAACTTGGACCACAACATAGTGTGGCGGGACAGGATTATCCTTGTAGTTAACAAGTCCTGGTTTTACCAAACCAGTAGCAGCTTGTTTTGTTTTTGTCCCAGATCGATTGATTGGAATATGAAGAAAGCAAGGCTTGTCCTCAACAATATCGTCTACAGGGTACTTGGTGAAGTCTTGCATAGATCCTACGCTGCTAGGGACTATAGGTGGACTCATGTGGCTTGGCTTGAGTTCAAATGATGTGCATTCTGTTTTCTTCATTTTGTTCATCACGTCATTAATAGCCTTTTGTACCCTTTCATCAATAGTCTCTTCAAGGGTCCTTTTCGACTTCTCATGTTTCCTATATGATGACGCATACTCTGGAAACGCCTCTCTCCAAGAAATCTTAGAAGAGATTCTCCGAGCCTGTCCAGTGTGTTCAGGATTGCCTAGTGCTGCAGTTAGTATGTCATTCTCCCTTCGAGGCTTAAATTCACCCTTCTTTCTCTTATCTGCATATTCTTGAATTTTTGTCGAAACTTCGCCTACCAATTCTGGATGCAAAAGTTTGTCATCCTCACTCAAACCTGCCCGACCTAAGATCCAACGAATAGCTCGCTCATCGATATCTTTTAATATTGGGTCCAAAGTGCCGTTAGCTATAGCTTCCTCGATTATCCTGTTCCACTGCACAACTTTATGGTGATATCCGGTTGACCTTAGGCAATGGGGGTGTTTGTTCATCTTCGCTCTCTGAGAATTAGTTTCGCCCAGTTCTATGGCCTTCAGTTCAGTCTTCTGACGAACAAATTCCTCCCACTGAGCTTGAGTGATTTTCCCCATTTTCTTGGGCGGAGGAACCTTATTCTTCTTAACAAATTCCCTATTCATCTCGGCCTTCCACCCACGAAACATCTTGGCCATAGCAGAGAGCATCGACTTCCTTACTACATCCTCTATGCCTTTTGGGAACTTGAATGACTCAGACAACTTAGCCCATAGCTTATTGCCGGTGTCTTCATCTAAATCCTTCCATTTTTGAAGTGTGATTGGCACTATATCTCTAACAGTAGACCCGCAGGAATTTCGAAACTTTGTAACCACGTCAAGTGGTTCTTCAGGAAACCCCTCTGCATTTAGTTTTGTTACGTACATAACTGCACCTTCTTTCATCTGATTCGGACCTCGTCGCCCTCGTTTCCGCTTATGTGAAACGGATGATTCAGGCATCGGAGCATCCTCCGTGTTTCGTGTAGAACATGCATCCTCTTTCTTCTCTTCATTTGAAATCTATATATTGAAACAATTAATAGCCTTTCATATATGAACATTATTTTAGAATATAGTCAGCATATTTCTATTTACCTCTTCATCGTTGGGAATATAGTCGGCATCAAGCTCATCTGATGTTTTTTTATTCCTTGGAGGTAGAGAGTACAAGGATTGTCGTCACTAGAACTATCCTCCCCGCTCCCTTCACCGGAGCTGCTCGTTGTCTGCCATTCAAGTTTGGTCGCGTCTTCATCAACTTTGTTAGACGCACCGGTGCAGACCACATCCATCCTAGGCTGCTCGTTGTCTGCCATTCAAGCTGGTTCCATTGATAAAGGGATATACTGTTAGTCTGATATACTGGTTCCATCAATAAGGGAACTTGGAGAAAAGGTGATTCAAAAGAAATCGAGCCCAAACCCGCCTTCGTGTCCCTCCTTTACTCCCCAAACAGAAAGCCCAAACCCGCCTCCGGAGCAGGATTGGGCCGGGAAGCATGGAGCAGATAGAAGTGCACTTTCCAATGCAGTTAGACAGAGAAGGCATGGCTGTGATGTTATAATGCTGAAGGACCCCAAGAAGAGATTATGCCCTGTCATCCACCACTGCCCGTTATTTGTGGGCTTCACCGAGGGCTGGAAACATTTGGTGACATCAAACGACCTTCGGGTTGGGGACGTCTGCGAGCTTGTTAAGGGGCCAGACGATGGTGAGCCGGTGTACTCTATCCGGATGTGTGGTCACAAAATTTAAAGCCGCCCCGGCTTCATCTGTGCACTTCTCTTCTCTTATGTCGGCTACTAAGATCACTTAGCACCCCACCTAAGAGAAGAGAAGCGCACACATGAAGCCGGGGCGGCTTTAAATTTTGTGACCACACATCCGGACATAGTACACCGGCTCACCATCGTCTGGCCCCTTAACAAGCTCGCAGACGTCCTAAGCCCGAAGGTCATTTGCTGTCACCAAATGTTTCTAGCCCTCGGTGAAGCCCACAAATAACGGGCAGTGGTGGATGACAGGGCATAATCTCTTCTTGGGGTCCTTCAGCATTATAACATCACAGCCATGCCTTCTCTGTCTAACTGCATTGGAAAGTGTACTTCTATCTGCTCCGTGCTTCCCAACCTGATTCAGGCATTCAGCCGATGCCATTCTCCCTATAAGTCCCAAACAGAGAATAGGGATGAGGTAGTCAAGATTGTAGGCGCTAGTGCTCAACTACTAGCATCTATAGATATGGACACAAGTCCAAATTTGGTGCTACTCGGCACCATCGATATCGCTAGGGAAAAAATACATCAAAGAGATCCACTTCCCAGTAGTACTCGAAGATAGTTCATTGACTTGACACTCTCTAAGAGGTTCATACAAAATACATTATCTCTAAGAGTGAAACCTACGATACTCATATCGTGACGTTTAGGACTAAACATCAACAACCCCTTGACTGGTCGCTATCATACTCAATTCCAAAATATTTTTCCAATATGTCGGCTTGAGTAAGGAGATCTAGGCTTGGGAGTTCCTCCAAATCATCTGCAGCTTCATCATCTTCAGCATATTGCAGAGCTTCATCTTGAATAATTTTAGCCCTCTTGGAGTCAGCATACTTTTTGATGGACAGAGCACACTTCTCAAGCATGTCGCATACATCTCCAATTTGAAACAAAGTGGTCTTAAGTGTGTACACTGATTCCGGTTCACTAGTATCCACAACCCCATCAGTCACTAGACTGCGAATGATGTCAACATGTGTCTCGATGACTCGAATTGAGCTCTCAACCATGTCAAGTGGCTCTTTTTCCATCTCTAAAACTGAAAATGACCAAGTCTCACAATCAAAATTGAGATCGCAACAAAGGCAGGGATCAGAGGGAAAACAAGGATGTGGCTTATAGGGCAAAAAGAGGGGTCCAAATAACATTGTCATGGCTATGAACAAGTCAAAGATGGGAGATAAGAACAAGTCTTATAACATAGGGTTGGGAAGCAAAGATAGGTATTCAAAAAACTTAGAAGGGAGATAAGAACAAGTCTTATAACATAGGGAGATAATAACATTGTCATGGCTATGTACTTCCATGATGTATGTGTCCATAAGCACATTTGGCCTAATGATTATCAAACAAAGATAGGTAGTCAAAAAACACTAAAAATAGACTTCATTCGAAGGATACTAACACCTTAATGGTATACAAACATTTAATCAACAGGGATAAAAGAAATAAAAAAACTGATACATGAGAAGTAATTGACAACCAAACAATAAGCAATAAGCATATTGACAATATATGTAGGTGAAAACGCCAACAGTAATTAATCTAAGCACTGATAATCAGGGATAGCCATCGATTGGGCAGACTATTACTTTGTGAATAATGTATGCACCTCAACGCAGCAAGTGAAGCACTTATGAAATACTCCAAGTACTTAGGAAACCTTCATATACACAATGAAATGTTATTAAGAGCATTTTTCTGCTTGGCTCTTGAACTGAAATAAGAATGCATATATACAATTTGTAGAACATTGCTTGCTTGTAGCCAACAGACTGAATTACAACAGATCACCAACATTTGTATGGCGGCGTATGTGAATTAAGAGCTCGGGGAAGAAGAAATGGAACCTGAACTTCGACCTTACTTCAAGAGGAAGAAGAAAGAGCTCATGGATGGCGGCGCTTTAGGCTCGGGGACCGTGATGGCGGCGCTGGGGCTCGAGGACTCGGCGCTCGGGTTCGGGGACGGCGGACGCTCGGGCTCGGTGAAGGGGACGGCGGTGCTCGGGCTCGGTGAAGGGGACGGCGTTGCTCGGGCGCTTAGGGACGGCGGCGCTCGGGCTCGGGGACGGGGACGGCGGCGCTCGAGCTCGGGGACGAGGACGGCGGCGCTCGGGCTCATGCTCGGGGACGGGGACACGTCGGCAGCCTGGCGGCGCAACTATGTCAGCTCGGGCGGGAAGAGTTAGGGTTCCTGCCGACCAACGATCCTTTTATATTGTAAAGAATCCCAGGCGGATATTTAGCAAAACCTCCTATGATAGATAACATCACAGGCGGTTGTTTATTCCGACCGCCTGTGATAGATTAACTTCACAGGCAGTCGGAGTAAAAAACCGCCTGTGATGTTATCTATCACAGGCGGTTTTGCTAAATATCCGCCTGTGATGTGTGTACACTATAAAAGGACTAGCCCCCCACGGGTTCCAGAACCCTAACTCCCAGAACCTTCACAGCACTGTAGCGACGACGGGTTTTATTTGAGATCTACAGGGAGAAGGTTTTGTTTTTGAGTTTATTGATTGATTTCAATAGTTTATGCATATATATGATCTCCATTTGTTTTCTTTCTCATTTTGATGCGATTTTTTGCCTCAATTTTGTAATATAGACCAGATTTGAAGAAAAGCTTTGGAATTCAAGATTTGGACTTATAATAGTTGATCTAGTTTAAAGATTCTTTAAAAACACAGTTGTCTCACCTCAAGGTACCTATTGTTGCAATGTTTGTTTTATTTTCATGCACATCAATTCGTTTCATGTTTTATGGATGAATTCAATTAATTAATGATTTTATTGATGTTAATTAATATAGGGATAGGTAATGGACCGAGGTTGGATGTACAATGTGCCAAGACCACATCCGTCGTATATTCGAAATTTGAGAAGCTTTATTGAAGCGGCCAACAAGCACGCGAATTTGCGAAAGAGCAAGGAGATTTTATGTCCGTGCATCGATTGTGATAATAAGATAGCTTGGAGAGATACAGGAGTAATCCAATCACATCTGCTAAAAAGAGGGTTTAAAAACAATTACATGATATGGTCAGAACATGGTGAGTTGGATCCGTGTGAAGTGCCTGGTAATGACGAGAGAGTTGTCGGAATTTTAGATCTTAAAGTTGATGGTAAAGTGGATAATGTGGATGCTAATCAAGATTTTGAAGAATTTGATTGCGAAGAGATGTTGCGCCATATGGAACCAGAAATGTTGAGTTCTGTGGGATCGCAGAAAGGGCTATCTAAAATAGAGGGACTGGAAAGTGCCTCATAAGAACCTTTATATGATGAATCAAAGGGTTGTGACAAAGAGTTTACTACACTGCGTACAGTTCTAGAACTTCTGAAGTTGAAGGCTAGCGCCGGATGGTCTGATACTAGCTTCACAAATCTTTTGAATTTTTTGTCCCAATTACTACCAAAACCCAACAAACTACCAACAAGCACTTATAAAGCGAAGAAGCTTATATCTCCCATAGCTCTGGATGTGCAAAAAATTCATGCATGTCTGAACCGTTGTATTCTGTATTGTGGCGATTTTGACAACGCATCAAGATGCCCAGTTTGCAATGTCAGTCGATACAAGAAGAGCTACAATCAAGACTGTGTAAAAAAATTCCCGAAGAAAAATAAAAACAAGAAATCCACTATTGGACCTGAAAGTGACGATGACACTTTTGATGACATGGATGGGAAAAAGAAGTCAAAGATCCCAGCTTTGGTGATGTGGTATCTTCCAGTAATTGATCGCTTAAAACCTTTGTTCTCAAATCCTAGGGAGGCTGAGCTTATGCGTTGGCATGCTGAAAATCGCAAGCAGAATAACAAACAGATTCGACACCCTGCTGATGCATCACAATGGAAAAATTTCGATCTTATGTATCCTGAGTTTGCCAAAGAAACCAGAAATGTAAGATTTGCTTTGGGTACAGACGGAATGAATTCATTTGGTGAAAAAAGAAGTGTACATAGCACCTGGCCCGTGACTTTAACGATGTACAACCTTCCATCATGGCTGTGTCACAAAAGAAAGTATATTATGTTGACTATTCTTATTCAAGGTCCGAAATCAGCTGGTGTTGATATTGATGTGTTCCTAGAACCTCTTATGGAAGATATGACAAAGCTCTAGAATGAAGGAGTTAGAATATGGGATGAGTATTGCCATGAGTATTTCAACTTAAGAGCAATTATATTTGTTACCATCCATGATTCTCCCAGTGGCGCCACACTATCAGGGCAAAAGACTAAAGGAAAGAATGGTTGTGTAGTGTGCGTCGATGGAACTGCTTCCATGTACCTTAAATCATCCAAGAAGTTGGTGTTCATGGGACATAGACGGTTCTTGATGAAGCAGCATAAGTACCAAAAGATGAAAGAGGAATTTAACAATCAACTGGAAAGTGAAGGTGCACCAAAGCCTTATAGTGGGAAACTTGTTTTTGAAATTGTAAAGAACATTCATGTTGTATTCGGAAAGGGAAAAAAACAAAGGTGAAAAGAGAAAGAGAACTGACCCTTCAACTTACACAACTTTCAAGAAGCAATGAATTTTTTTCAAGTACCTCCCATACTGGAAGGATATCGAAATTTGCCACAACATTGATTTGATGCATGTAACAAAAAATGTTTTTGACAGCATCATTGGAACCTTGCTGGGCATGCCGAGTAAGACAAAAGACGGACTCAAATCACGCAATGATCTAGTAGATCTTCAAATCAGACCAGAACTTCATCCAGTGGATAGTGGCAAAGGGAAGCCTTACCTCCCCCCAGCTAGCTACAACTTGTCAGTTGAGGAGAGAACAAAGATTTGCAAATGTTTGCGTGGGGTCAAAGTGCCCACAGGTTTCTCATCCAATATCAGCAGACTAGTCAGGATGAAGGACTTGTCTCTATTTGGCTACAACTTTCATGACTGCCATGTGATGATGACTGTGTTCCTCCCAATTGCGGTAAGAGCCCTCGAAACAGAGCATGTCAAAGTTGTCATCACATGCTTATGTTACTTTTTCAATGCGGTTTCACAAAAGTAATAGCTTTAGAAGACTTGGACTATCTAAAGGCATACATCATCGAGCCTATGTGCAAGCTTGAAATGTGTTTTCCTCCATCATTTTTTGATATGCAAGTACACCTAATCATACATCTCGTGGATCAGATAAAAATATTAGGGCCACTATATTTACATCATATGTTTCAGTTGGAGCGATACCTGGGAGTATTAAAAGGTTATGTGCGAAATCGCGCTCACCCAGAGGGTTCAATCATGGAGGGATACACTACAGAAGAAGTGATTGAGAGCTGTATAGATTACATCAGTGATGGAACAATGGTAGGTGTGCCTGTACCTAAACATGAGGGTAAACTATGTGGGAGAGGGAGAATGGGAAAGAAAACTTTTCGCGTTGAGGATTACAAGCTAGTACATTGTGCTCATGGTAGTGTACTACAACATCTCACGATAGCCGAGCCTTACATAGAGGAACACCTGGATGAGCTTCGTAAAGAAAATCAGAACCGCACAGAGGACTGGATCATGAGGGAGCACAAACATCGTTTCAGCGAATGGTTAATGGACAAAAATATCCCATTTGGAGACTCTTTGGAAGAGAAAACAATGAAGAATTTGGCTTCTGGGCCATCGTGTTTTGTGACATCATGGCAAGCATATGACATCAATGGGTACACATTCTATACTAAATCAAAAGACATGAAAAGTGTTGCACAAAATAGCGGTGTTCGTATCGATGCTTTTGACCTACATGGACAGAAGACCACATATTTTGGATTCATAGAGGAAATATGGGAACTTGATTATGGCCCAGGCATGAAAATACCCTTATTTAAGTGCCAATGGGTACAACATCCCGTGGGGGTGATAGTGGATAACTACAGACTCACACTGGTAGACTTAAAGAAAGTAGGATATAAAGATGACCCGTGGGTTCTCGCCGAATGTGTTGCACAAGTGTTCTATGTACTCGATCCAGCAGATGAGAAGATGCATGTAGTTATTTCTGGAAAGCAAAAAATTGTTGGAGTTGAGAATGTGGGAGACCAAGATGAGGAATACAATAAGTATGAAGAGATGTTCGTCTTTAACGGTCCAGAGAGAATCAAGCGTGTGGAAAAGAAAATTGATAAGAACTTAAAGCCATACATGCGGAAAAATGGTAGTTCATGAAAAATTGTATGAATCAAATTGTATTTGTTATCATGTATGATCGACTATGAATTGTGGTTGCCAATTAATTTAAAATCTCTCTAGTTATCTATGTGTGCTATTATAATTCATTTAAATTGTATTTGCATATTTTTGTTAAAAATTAAATATTAATTCATTTAAATTGTATTTGCATATTTCTGTTAAAAATTAAAATATTTTCATATTTAAATTATAGTTTTCATATTTTCACAATCACAGGCGGTTTTTCCTTAGGGCCCGTTTGTGAAAAGGATAGAGCACCACAGGCGGTTCTAAACAAAAACCGCTTGTGATACTATTACATCACAGGCGTACCGAACCGCCTGGGACATCACAGGCGGTTTTCTAACCGAACCGCCTGTGATGTAAAAAGCCTACCGCTTGTATAGAGCCAAATTGTACTAGTGAAAGCAAGGGTGAGTACACATCAACATACTCAGCAATTGTCCCGTTTGGCTGTAGTGGACTAGCTTTATTTGGGGTTAAGTCAAGCAGTTGCTTTTAGTTGGTCAGGTTATTATTTACTAGTAGAGAGCCAGGTTTTAGCATTTACCCAAGTTGTTAACCCAAAAGTACCCTTTCCAAACGGAAAGAATACCAAAAACTTTACCATAAGCATAATCAAACCATCATCCTTGTCACCACCTGAAAACCAACCATCTCTGATCAAAGTATCTCTAATCAATAGAGCTCCCTTGGCCGCTCATAACTGCGAGCACGACTGATATATCAGTTTCATAACACTCTGCAGAGGTTGCGTACTTTACCCACAAGTCGTGATTCCCTCTTGCCTCGGGCCGATCAAACCCTTAAACACTACCAAGGTGAATAGGCAGGGTTTCACTATGTAGCTTTTACAAAGATTCCTTGAGGCTGTTGTCGCCCGTTAGGTTTCCTAAATGTACCGCACTCCTCCCCAAGGGGCAAACCAACCTTGGCAGAGCGAGCCGCATACATCGAGTCCCATTGACGATACGACGGCGAAGTGAACTACACCCTAGTTCCTCTAATTATTCAGTTAAGGGCGTCCCATTCCACCCTCATGGTTGCACTGTTTTCCCGGGCGGTTATCCAACGTACCAGTCCTTAGGGAGAGGCACTCGAGAAACTGCTCGAGTCCTCTTAAATACCACAAGTATATCATCATAATCAAAAGGGAAAACAATGTATCATAGATAATCTCATCATGTTCGTTGATTAATGTGAAGCACTAGCATATAGCTAAACCAAAATAACCCAACCAAAATAGGCAAACAAGGACAAGATAGACCAAAAGCTAGTCAATCCTTAGGTATAAATCATGTAAATGCGGGGAGTAAATTATAAGAATGAGTAGGACATAGATGGGTCAAGGGACACTTGCCTTCACCAACCAGCTGCTGCTCAGGGTCTTCACCTGCAACTCCTTCAGACTCCACCAACTGACCGCTATGCGAGTTCAAACATACATTCCACAAATTTAATACAAAAGAACAGTACACCATGTAATAAAATATCATAAATAAACAGACGCTCAGTGCAGGGCTCACACCTACGACTAAGCGAGAAAGAGAGAGCAACAGTCGATGATACGATCGAAGAGCGATCACGTTACGTGATTATAAATCAAAGTACTCATCCAAATAGAATGGTATTAATTTGGCCATCGTGTTATGCATAGGATAAAGTCATGTTCCGCGTTTAATCATTATAAACAGACCAAAGTAAATTTAAAAAGGATTGTTGCACGGCGAAACGCGCGACACAACACCTAGACTGAATTGAAAATGAAACGATTCGTCGCGCGATGGAGCGCACCATGAGGCACTTGAATTATTATAAAAATAACGTCAAGCGTCGCGCGACGAAGCGCACGACAACATACGTCATCTAAAATGAATTTAAAATAAAAAATCGTGCGACCAGACACACGACGCTACTCATTAAATAATTCAAGATGAACCGCCGCGCGACGAGGCGCGCGACGCACCACACTAATAAAATTTGAATTTAAACTAATCCGCTGCGCGATGAAGCATGCGACGCAACATGTTAATTAAACTAAATTCAAAACTAATTAAATCGAAATTAAACTAGTTTGCCGCGCGACGAAGCACGCGACGCAGCACGTCAATTAAACAAAATTTAAAATTAGTTAAAACCAAAAATTAACCACCGCGCGCAGGAACACGCTGCGTGTGCCGGGGGTCGCGCGAGGCCACACCGGGGCCACGCGAGCCGCGCCGGGGGCCACGCAGCCGCACCGGGGGCAGGGCGGGCACTGCCGGGGAGCCGGGCAGGGGGCCACGCCGGGGGGCCGCGTGGGGGGCGAGCGGGCTGCCGCCGTCGGGGGCCGAGCAGGGGGCCACCGCCGGGGCCGAGCAGGGGATTGCGGGGGGGGGGGGCGAGCAGGGGGCCGCGCGGGGGGGGGAGGCGAGCAGGGGGGCGCCGCCGGGGCCGAGCAGGGGGCCGCGCTGGGGGGAGGGGCAAGCAGGGGGGCCGCGCAGGGGTGGGGGCGAGCAAGGCGCCGCCAGTTGTTGAGCAGGGGGCCATGCAGGGGCACACCGAGGGGAGCATGGGGCGCCACGTGGGGGAGAAGAAAGGGGAGGGGGAGAGAGAGGGAGGGCTCACCTCGGGGATCCAAATTTGGCGATAACCGTAACCAAATCACCTAGGGCACAAGGGGGAAGAGAGAGAGGTGGAAGAGAGGGAGTTGCTGCGCGGGAAAATTGAATGAGGGAAAGAGAGAGAGAAAGGGGGCGCGCATGGTGGGAGGCAGGGGTGCCAGGGGCGCGTGGCTAGGGCCGGGCAGGGCTAGGTCGGGCTGGGCTAGGTCGCGGGTCAAAATCCCACGGCACGCACAACCACTGATCGGAATCCTACCGTGAATCGAAATCCGAAACGAGACGATGCAAACACGCGATTAAACACGACATCAGACAAAAGAAATATGCTTCGACATGATGCAACACCCATGACAACTTAGGTTTTTGTTTACACACAATACGGACACCAGTCGCTATACTGCTTTGAAACTAGGAAGAAGGAGCGAAACGGGAAGAGAAAAGAGAGTAACGCCTGAATTTGATGAGTATTAAAGAAGAAAAAAAATTCTACCCCAAAATTCAGGGTGTTACAGTGGGCCTTTAGCATTGACTATTATTGAATATTAATTTGGGTCAAGTCCACATTAATCCAACATATGCCTGTCGGAGGATCAATTGTCTAGGATTGCCTCATCGGTGCTTTTGTTTGAGACCACAACTCCTGTCTGCTCTGAAAGGAGCCTCGTCAAACCACATCGCAATTCTCTCGGTTGAAGCAAAATTGCGACCAGGTACAAGTGGTCACAAGACCTTTACAACGAGGAGGGTACAGGGTGCCCAACATCTAGGGATGGCAAATTTACTCGTGGGTTCGGATATCCATCGGATATCCGACCCATTGGATACGGGTTTGGGCACGAAATTTGACCCGCAGGTCTTATTCGTACCCGACCCAATTTTATCATGGGTTGGGTACGGATTTAATTTCTTACCCGATGGATATCTGAAAATAGTGATTTTAGATTTTCAACCTATCAGTATGCTACCTAGCCGTCCATCCTCGGTAGCTCATCCTACTGTCATCCCTCCATGTCTGCTAATGCTTCTTATCCGGTTCTAGTACTAGTGCCAGGACGTTTGATAAAGTGCGAGTACATAGTACCAGTGCTAGCTAGGACAAGTACTTGAGCTAGGAGAATGTTAATACAACAGACGATTGTGCTAGCTACTCTCCAATCCTGACGAGTTGGAAGTTTATTACCAAAAAAACATTAGCAACACACGTCTAGGGCTATATCTGCACAACTGCACTGTGTAACAACATTTTGTGCCTCCGGTGATCATAGCGATGTGCGACGCTCAGAACTGCACCAGACATCATTTAGGGAGAATGCACCAAGCTGCTATACTCGACAGGTACCCGATATCCGCCCGATACCCGGTGGGTACGGGCACGAGTACAAAATTTTATCTGTGGGTATTGTTATGGTTGAATATGGATAATCCCCGCGGGTATGATCGCGGGCGGGTATTTGGGCCTATGGGCCTGTTTTGCAGGATGGTTAGATTCTGATGTGGCTAGCCTCCCGAGAGACAGGACGATCATGGACTGACTCGACATAGTCACCGACGTTTGTTTGGTTGTACTTGTGATGCGTGGTCTTCTCTTAGGCCCTGTTCGTTTCTTTTGGGATCCACCCTGAAATCCTTTCCGCTAATCAAAAGTTATATAAATTACACAAACAATCTAGCTAGGATTCGTTCCAGGCCAACACATACCCTTAGGTGTATGTAAGGGAGAATGGAGTAATAGATGGAAATCGGGGTTGGAACGCAAGGGATAAGCACACAATTGGACAGAGGAGCTACCGTCGTAACCGCGGCTGGTTAAGCGCCTAGCCACGATGACCGAGGTAGTCTTGCCCATCTCAGGGAAATTCTTATTCCTCCATGATCCTGATACAAACTATCCACTGACCTTTAAAAAACAAGTGTCTGGTTAATAAGGAAAAGTGATTCACTAAATTAGGGAACCACTAACAACTTAAGGAAACAACTAACTGACTCTCCCTGAGATCCATACTTGCCTTGCAGTGGCCTAGCCACTTCTGGATCTGTGCCTATAGACTCTCCCAAGAAAATAGTCTATAACATTTCCCTCCTCCCAACAAATAGCTCATCTGCGAGCTGTACTTGAGGATAACAGTGCTTGAATTCCTCTAGCTGTTCCCACGATGTATCTGCTCCCGAATGCCCCTAACCAGCACAACAAAAGCTCCTAGGCTCATATATTCTTTCTAGCCCTCAATACTTTCTCTAGGGTAGGGATGACCTTGTCATGCAGTACGTATGCTAGTGGAACAAACTCTCCTGGTTCTGGTCCTTCAAACCTCCTCAGTAGGGAAACATGGAAAACGTCATGAATCCAAGCACATACTGCTAGTTGCAGTTTATAAGTGATAGGGAAATAGGGTCAAACCTTTTCCTATATGAATTTTGGTGGTTGAATTGCCCAACACAAATTATTGAACTAACTAGTTTGCTCTAGAATATATGTTCTACAGGTGCCAAAGGTTCACAACAAACCAATACAAAGACAAAAGAAAGGGTTCAAAACTAAGGAGCAAAGTATACCGAAGGCAGCCCTGGTCTGGCACCACCGGACAGTGTCCGGTGCACCAGGGAGATCGACTCTGAACTTGCCAGCTTCGGGAATTTGGGAGGTCGCTCCGCTATAATTCACCGGACTGTCTAGTGTAACACCGGACTGTCCGGTGTGCCAGCGGAGCAACGGCTACCTCGCACCAACGATCGTCTGCAGAGAACATTAAATGCGCTACAGTGCGCGCCTGCACGCGTAGAAGTCAGAGCAGGCGCTAGGAGGCGCACCGGACAGTCTACAGGACCTGTCCAGTGCACCACCGGACTGTCCGGTGGCCCCACAAGTCAGAGCTCCAACGGTCGAACCTTAACGGTTGGGTGACGTGGCTGGCGCACCGGACAGTGTCCGGTGCGCCCGTCGACAAAAGCCTTCACCAACGGCCATTTTGGTGGTTGGGGCTATAAATACCCCCAACCACCCCACATTCAAGGCATCCAAGTTTCAGCCATTTGCATTCAATACTAGAGCTCTAGACTTCATTCCAAGACACAAACAAGAGATCAAATCCTCTCCCAAGTCCAAAGTTCATTCCAATCAAATAGTGACTAGAGAGAGTGACATTTGTGTTCATTTGAGTTCTTGCGCTTGGATCGCTTTTCTTCTTCTTTCTTTCTTGATCCTAACTCAATTGTAAGCAAGGCAAGAGACACCAATTGTGTGGTGGTCCTTGTGGGGACTTGGTGTCCCAAGTGATTGAGAAGAGAAGCCCACTCGGTCTAGGTGATCGTTTGAGAGAGGGAAAGGGTTGAAATAGACCCGGTCTTTGTGACCTTCTCAATGGGGAGTAGGTTTGCAAGAACCGAACCTCGGTAAAACAAATCACCGTGTCATCCATTCTTATTTGCTTGTGATTTGTTTTCACCCTCTCTTTTGGACTCGCTTATATTTCTAACGCTAACCCCGGCTTGTAGTTGTGTTTAAGTTTATAATTTTCAGATTCCACCTATTCACCCCCCTCTAGGCGACTTTCAATAAGTGACCTCCCTGATCTTTTGTAGAACTCGATATGACCCATAGAACTTGCAACCCCACATTAGCATGAGCTGCACTTAGAACCCTCTAGAGATCTTGCACCGACGGTCCAGTAGATACCGAAGAGCTGAATGGCTTGGGTGGAGGGCCGACCGCCACTCTAAGAAAGATCAAGGAAGATTGAAAAGGGCAAAAAGGCCTCACAAAAAGGGAGAGAAGCCCGTACCGCCACTTTGAAGGGTCGCCTTTCGAAAAACCACCCTGATTCATGACGAAAAGGGATTGGACAAGAGCCGAGATCACTAAGGTAGCCCATGGAGCGCACAAGCACATGTCGTCTACTCGCAAAAGCAAATAGACCTAGAATCGGTGCTTCTTTAAAGAAGGATAGACGTCATGCAAAGATAGGCCTACGGACGCTGGCAAAGGAAACGAATTGACGGAGCTAGGGAGTAGTGCCAAGGGCCCCACAAACAGTCTCAGGTAGGTTGGAAAATACAACACGGGAAAAATGAAAGGTGTTTTTATTCAACAGCAACGAGACACGATAGATCGCGGGGAACAGGCGTTGCGCATGATGTCCAACGAACAACTGATGCACGGGGAGAACGTCGGTGAGCGTGGACCGGGCAAACCAAAGGGGTTGGGGGCAAGAATATGTCCCACGTTGCTGGCGAGGAGGTGGAGCTCATCGAGGCAGCGGGCGCGGTAGAGACTCATCGGTGGCCACAGAAGGGGCGGCGGACCACGACGAACGATGGCGGAACTCCCTAGGTGCGCGCGCAGTGCGAGGCGAGTGTTGAGGGCTATGAGTGTGCGAGTGAGGGAAGAGGTGGGCGAGTGGGCACTAGACAGCTAGAAAAAGGCCGGGGTGGGGACGGTTGTGGCCTCGGCGTGCGTTGTGGGCACGGAGTTCACGACGACATACTAGTCGTGCACGGGCGGTTCGGGGGGGACAGGTCCGACAGACGGGACCCACAGGTCAATAAGAGTGGGTGAGCGAATGAGCGGCCGGACTGACGAGCGGGGCCCATGGAATAGAGAGAGCAAGCACGCGTGCGCAGAGGAGATCGGAGCCGACAAGTTGGCCCCACTGGGCAGCGAGAGGGAGGGGGAGACCGCCTATCAGGGAGGGATGGGCGCGCGTGCGCGGGTGCGCGTGCGAGACTACGCCGGTTGCACTGAATTGGCTTTTCTATTTTTATTGGAATTTCTAATTAATTTTCTATTTTATTTTATTTATGGATTCAAATCAAATTCAAACCAATTCAAATTCAAACCATTTCAAACATGTGCATCAAACAAAAGGATAATTTAGGCTCAGCATGATGCAACATTTCATGACTCACATAGTTTTGACAAAATAAAAAAAATAATCCCTCACTAGATAACCTAATTCTACTCAAAAGGAAAAGAGAGAGAGAGAGAGTCTAGAGAGAGACAAGTGGTAACACCTGAATTTGGTAGGCATTTAGAGAAGAAATTTTATACCCCCAAATTCAGGGTGTTACACCCCGTAAGAATGGGAAAGAAAGACTCGGAGAAGGAGAAGCCCTGCGCTGACACTGGCTCTATGCAGCGCGACCTCCTTCCAACTATAGATCGACCGGTTGACCCGCCGATAGAGGCCATTCAAGTGGTAAGTAAGAAATGAGGGCTACCGGGTGGTTGCGACTAATGCCAACCATAACCTATAAATAACGTGAGGTGCTATGCCTCGCCCCCAAAGAGCATAGGGAAAACTAAGTAGGTGGCGTTCCAACTCCTGAGAAGTAAAAGCCATGGTTGAACTAAAAAACGCCCCTCGGGGCCAGCAGAAGTGGAATTCAAAGGGATGGAGCAACCTCCGCCATACCCAGGCAAAGCCCCCACGGGGAGACACTCTTCCCTCAGGGGCTCGAGGGCTACCGTCGGGTAAACTATCCTCGAGCCCCTAGGGCCCACTAGTTAGTAGAAGGACAAGGGAAAGGTTCGACCCGAAAGGACCTGCCCCCGGATTAGTCCCGAGGCACTGAGCCTTAGGACGGGCGAGGTAGAGCCGAAAGGGGGTCGGGTGGATCGAGAGGAAGCCACTCGAGTGGATTCCACGCCTGACCTAGGACAAACTCGCCTTAAGTGACCGGCCGCAATAGCTGCACCTGGCATTGAACCACATAGGGAGAGTCAGTCCACATTCCACTCATGAACTACGGGCCCCTAGGCATGTGGCCCACTCATAACCTATCGAGCCTAGGCCTGAGTGCATTGGCCATATTTAGGCCCGCAAGACAACGAGTCGCGTCAAGACCCAGGCTACGACGGCTAAGGGTCGGCATGGCACAGAGACGCTAATGATGGTGTTGGAGCTCTTCGCCGCCCATGCCGCTGCCTTAAACAGCGCGACCCAGGAATCCTAGACGACTAAGACACATACGAGCAAACACAACTTTAGTAAGGTAGAACACCCATTTTGCCATGGCGAAGTAGCTCCTTCCTAGGGAAGCTATTGTAGCCAACCCCCACCTTGGCCTATAAAAGCAGGAGGTCGGCCAGACGCGAGGAGATATGCATACATGCACACGAGATGCACATATGCAGACGAACGGACGACCACACCAGAAGACCTGGAGGACCATAGATGCCGAGGCTTAGTAGACAACATCCAACTTGTAGTCCTTAGATCTAGCCACGCATAATAGACTTGGGAGATCATCCCTCTGTCGTTCACTTGTAAGCCCTATTACGAGCTTTGAGTAATAAGAAATTGGTAGCATGAGCCATCGAAGACTGGATGTATGGACGTTCTGCCCGAACTATTGTAAATCTTGCGCCCACTGAGCACACCATCCAGACCATGGAACACGCACTAACAAATTTTACTTGTCGTAGCTAGTTCGAAACACTGATAGTTAACGTGCTAGGAAGGGCCTTGCATGTTCCCGACAACTTCTTAAAGCTCTGGATTATCGACCACGATGTAGTTTGGGCGCCCAGAATGACCATTCGTTTCGGAAGCCTCGACTTCGTCCTTAACAACGAGGCAACAATGATCAGAGCCCCGAAAGCCCCATCCCCTCGATGAAAGACTTGACCAATGTTGCTATGGGCCGCGGAGGCCTCTGGTTCAACTCCCATTAGGGACACGACGGACAGCGGTGCACGACAGAGACTGCTTGTGCTGAGTTTGTGGGAATGGTGGACCCCATCAGGGATTCATTCCACGACCTCCTCCTGACGGGGTCAGAACACAAACACAGCTCCCCGTCCAGAGGAGCGGGTCGCGACCCGGCTCAGGAGTGCTTCATAGCCAGCACCCCGAAAAACTGCTCCCCACTCGTAGGAAGCCCTGAGGTAACCCCCTGCTAGCATCACGATGCGTGTGGTGGCAGCTGGTCCACCGCGGCTCGACCTACCAACCCAAAAGCCGCCGCTAGGATCGAGTCCTTCCTAAAGCAGTCAATGCCCCTCGACCAGTAGGCGAGGGATGCCACGACAACGGTTGGGACGACCCCGACAAGATGTTGGAAAAGTAGCTGAGGTGAGGCTCCTAGAATTGGCTGAGCTTAGTACAACCGTGTCTAGGGGTAGATATCAAGCTAGCTCGGCTCGACTCGTTTATGAGCTCGAGTGGCTTATTTAGCTCGCGAGATACAACAGAAAAAACAATAACCAATTTATAGTTGATTTCAAACCAATTTAACAATAAAAAATTATAATTATACTCATAGTTTTACAAACCATATCAATGTAATACCAACTTAACATAACTCACCACTCATCAATTTATAATTCACAATTTACATGCATATTTATTATTTTAAGCCACATAAATGTTATAGTTTATTTAGCTCGTGAACTAGCTGCTCGTTAATAAAACGAGCTGAGCTAGGTCGTCAAACGAACTGAGGAGTAGAAGAGCTATAATTATTTCGTTTCGTGCACCCTAACCGCGCCCCACGACTGGAGTGAGCAGTGGCCAGTGAACACTGAGCAGAGCACACTGGCAATGACATGAACATGACATCGATGTCGGCGCCTCGACGGCAATTGAAAAAAAAAGGATGCCGCGCCAACCCCTGGTCGTTGGTCAAAACCAAGCAACTGCTCACGCGCTTCCCGTGGGCAACGGCGGCGGAGAGAATTCGAAGCAGCGCTCTTGGCAAGGCGATCCGCCGCCAGCCTGCAACCCATCTTTATCCAGCAAGTATTAATAATTATTAGATATCTAAAGGATGTGTAATATTGAGTTCGTTAAAAATTATTAGTATAATTAGCTAACTAACAAATAACTATCTAACTATTAATTAATTTATTAAAACTAGCTAATAATAATAGGATGTTTGATGTATAAACTAATTTTAGCAAACTAACTATTATCCACTCATTATTAAATATCCAATAATAAAAATCAATTTTACCGCATGCACGAGTCCGAGTCAGCCACAACTAGGACGGTGGGACCGTGGGACCGATCATGGGTACCCGTTGTCGTCTCCTACTCCTACCCTCGACACGGACCCCGGAGGGGACCGAGGCTTATAAATACAGCTCCCAGACAGACCCACCAATCCTCCCAAGGTCGCGTTCCATCGATTCCCCCACGAGCGGATAGCGGCGTACAGATCTTTTCGTGCTCGTCTTCGCGTCGGTGTGGCTGGCCCGTGAGAAGTCAAAATCTCACAGCATATTGATTGGGCTGATTCCGTGGGCGAGAATCGGGATCTGGCATTCTCGCGCCCAAAAGGTCGCAGCTTTCTTTCGAGTCGCCAGCCGGTGCGCGGTCGACGCTGAGCGTGGAGGGTGCCCCGCTAGCTCCTCGACGACGACGGTGACGGGAGGCCGGGGGTTGACCATGGTGGCGGCGGCGGCGGACCTGGAGGCGGCGGAGCGGGTGGTAGCGGAGCTCCGCGAGGCGTGCGCGGCGCGGCTCGACGAGGTGGCGGCGGCGATGGAGGCGGAGATGCGTGCCGGCCTGCGCGAGGAGGGCGGCAGCAAGATCAAGATGATCGTCTCCTTCGTCGACAACCTCCCCACGGGGTAATCTCTTCTACTCCAGTCCAGCTGGTTTCATTTCATCATCCCCCATATCGATAGAACGCGTGTCCGCCCGCGTGTTGGCGTGAACCTTGCGCCGCGGCACGTGGTGTCCAGCTGCCTGCCCTCCAGTCCTGGGAGCAGTTGGACTCGGAGTGCCAGCGCACAGTGCGCGCATCCCTTTTTCCTTCCGCTTGTTTTTTCCCCACTTGATAATGGACAAAACATCCAACCTGAAATTTGGGCACGGTTTAGCCGCAAACAGGAAATTATTTTTTTTTGGCAAATAAGCACGCGCAATTCATGATGTGCCATGCAGTGTTCTTTGCTGCTCAGCAATTGAACAGCCACCAGTTGTGTGGTGCCAGCTGCCATCGAATACTAGCCTCGAGTGATCTGTAGCTCCGGCTGTCACAACCGTGTCTGCTCTGCTGTCGTCAATCTCTCTGCTCACACGTTTTTACTGTGCAAAAAAAAAAAAACACAGGAACGAAGAGGGCGTCTTCTACGCCTTGGACCTTGGCGGAACGAACTTCCGCGTGCTGCGCGTGCAGCTCGCCGGGAAGGACAGGCGTGTGGCCAAGCGAGACTCCAAGGAGGTGTCCATCCCTCCTCACCTCATGTCAGGCAACGCATCGGTGAGTAGCGCGCATTTTCCATCTGTTGTGCTCATCCTCATCCATGGTGTCGAGGTGCTGAATCCTCCTTTCAGGAGCTGTTTGGCTTCATCGCCTCCGCGCTAGCCAAGTACGTCGCCGCGGCGGGCGAAGGGGACGGCAGGCAGAGAGAGCTCGGGTTCACCTTCTCTTTCCCCGTGCGCCAGACGTCGATCGCGTCAGGCACGCTCATCAAGTGGACCAAGGCGTTTTCGGTCGACGACGCTGTATGTAGGCTAGACTATTTCGTGGCTGTGTTGTGTGGACTCTAGACAGACGTATTTATACCGTCGTTTCTGAAACTATTCAGGTGGGTGAGGATGTCGTCGCCGAGCTGCAGACGGCCATGGAGAAGCAAGGCGTCGACATGCGTGTGGCGGCACTGGTTAGTCTGTTGATCCGGCTGTAGTAAGAATTCTCATACAAACAGCTAGCTAGCACGGGTCGTCGTTGACAATTACCTTGTCATATACATGCCTCAGATCAACGATACGGTCGGGACGCTGGCTGCGGGCCGGTACAACGATGAGGACGTCGTCGTCGGTGTGATACTAGGTACTGGCTCCAACGCCGCGTACGTCGAAGAGGCCAGTGCCATACCCAAGCTCAAGCTGGAGGGCGGCGAATTGCCCAAGTCAGGGAACATGGTGATAAACACAGAGTGGGGTAACTTCTACTCGCCCTGCCTCCCCATCACGGAGTATGACCAGGCCTTGGATGAGGAGAGCTTAAACCCAGGGGAGCAGGTAGGGGTTTCACTTTGTTTGACAGATTCTCTCTTGTTCATGTTAATATAATACTATAAAACCTTCGCGCTTACACGGTTTATATTAACCGCTGTTTTCAGATCTTCGAGAAGCTGGTTTCGGGCATGTATCTCGGCGAGATTGTGAGGCGGGTGCTGCTTAAAATCGCGTCGCAGTCTTCCATCTTGGGCGATGTCAGCCACACGAACCTCAAAACTCGCTTCAGTCTTAGGTATTTTTATGTCTCTCTTTTATTTCAAGACTTGCCTGTCCCATATGAAAAAAAAAAACGAGAGTTAATGCTGATCAAACAGACGTTGCTGCTGCGTTTGGCATTCAGGACTCCGGACATCTCCGCAATGCACCATGACGGCACGCCTGACCTGAGAGTCGTGGCGGAGAAGCTGGCCGACAACCTCAGGGTCAGGGACACGTCCTTGGACACGAGGAAGATGGTGGTCGAGATCTGCGACATCGTCACCGGGAGGTCTGCCCGGCTGGCCGCGGCGGGGATCGTCGGGATCCTCAGGAAGATCGGTCGAGCGGCGCCAGGCGACGAGCGCCGGTCGGTCGTCGCCATCGACGGCGGCCTGTTCGAGCACTACGCCGAGTTCAGGAAGCGCCTGGAGGCCACGCTGGTGGAGCTGCTCGGCGAGGAGGCGTCCAGGCTGGTGGAGGTCAAGCTCACCAAGGACGGTTCTGGCATCGGAGCCGCCCTCATTGCAGCTGCCCACTCGCAGTACTGAACGCCCAACGGCCGCGTGTGTCGGTGTGCAACTCGTGGTGAATTCCTGTACGTTTTCAAGAACAAGTTTGCTCGGAATCTGCCAACAAGCAAGTGCTCTAATGGAAAGTTGCTATGCGGAATCCTAGTGAGTTGAGGGTTTCCAATGTTTTTTTTTCTAGAGGGAGGGGGATGTGACTTCAGCTTTCCAACCAGTTGAGACGGCTGTCTCCAGCAAGAGACGCTAAAGCGCCCGCTATCCTATATATAGCGTTTTTCATCGTCTGCTACCGCTCCCGCAAGAAACGGTAAATGATCCGCTAAAATATAGCGTCTGTCCGGACATGCTAAATCTAGTGTTTTGCTGTTCACCCGCTATCCATCGGCGCGCATGGATGTCCTCGTCTTGGAGCAACATCCGCGCAGTTGAGCCAGCAGCGGCACCCATGCCTACAACCCGGCGTAGTCGAGACAGCAGGAGGACCATCACACGGGGAAGGAGGACCATCCCGCCATAGCCGTCGAGGCGGAGCTTCCATGTCACGGTGGAGGACCTGGCCTCGACTGCGGCAGCTGCAGCCGCGTGCTGGAGCAAACAGTGACACTGGTAAAAGCTCGGGAAAAGGTTTGCCGCTTTTGGTAGAACAACTCGGCTGGAGCAAACAGTGGCACGGGTAGACATGGCGAAGGTGCTCGAAGCTACAGCCATGGCGTAACATTCTCTAGCTGAAGCCATGACGCAAGGTGCTCTAAGCTACAGCCATGGTGTGAGGTGGTCCAAACTGTAGCCATGGCGAAGGTGGTGGGATATTGCGCGCAAGGTTCTCGATGAAATGATCCAGCCATTGCGAAGCAAAAAAAAAACGACGGTTCTGATTTAATAAAATAATATATTCAGTTTGTTAAGTTGGCGTATTAAAGTGGATGAGATATAGAGGATGAATTTTAGAGGACACTGCTGGAGTCGACGAAGATATAGAGGATGAAATCCTTTAGAGTGTTCAGTAAATGATAGAAAATATTCCTTTAGGGGATGAATTTTAGAGAACATTGTTCGAGACAGCCTTAATTAAGATTGAGCAGCTGTGCCTTCCCGAAAGTCTCCAGGAGAGAGGCCCAGCGGTCCAAAACAAAATGATATAAGCACCACTTAATTTTAATTCGAGATTAGGCAAACTAAAGATATTCTCATGGCAATGAAGTCTTGGGTGTGTTTGTTTCCCTCCTAAACTATATAAGTTAGATTATATTGGAAAATTATATAAATATATAAGTTGGATTATGTGGGGGACAGATATCTCCCGGGTCCACTGGAAGAATAAAAGACCTCACGAAAGGCCCAGGGGCCCAATAAATCATAAGGTCATCCTTTCGTGGGCCTAGGGAAGAACGACCAGCGAAGCAGATCGATGTAAGGCCGGATCGGCGCGAGCCTGGATGGTTCCAATAACATTGAGCTAGCAACCACAACAGAGACCCGACTTTCCTGCGCCCTGTACGATGGAACCAGGCGAGGATAAGTCGGCCGAATTATAGTAAGATAGACTCGATCAGTTCACTATCTTTTAGGTGTGCGTTGTTATCATATCTGCATGTATTACCCCACGGTCGAATATATAAGGCCTAGGGGGCACCCCTTCAGAACGATCGATCTCATTGCTTAGCCACCAACTCCAGCTCTCTACGATTCCAATACTAGAGAACCTCCTTGTAATCTACCACCTAAAGCATACTCACCAGGACGTAGGGTGTTACGCATCTCAAAGCGGCCCAAACCTGTAAACATTGTCCCTCGCACCTCGTGCATCCGGCATGAACCATTTAGCTACAGTCGGCGACACTGTCCTACTCCTAAAAACACCTCGAAGGGCAACCCCGGGTGTGCGGTCGGACCCAAAACACCGACAGCTGGCGCGCCAGGTAGGGGGTGTGTCGCCGATCTAAGCTAGCTCAATGGCCGTCACCTTCCACCGTAAGATCACCCTCCGCCCCGGATCTGTGTTCTGCTTTGGAATAATCTCATCCGTGGTGGACGAAGAAGGAACTCTACATCGCATCGCAGATCCGCCAAAGAAGAAGTCTCCTCCAACAAACTCCGAGAATGTCGGAGTAAGGAAGGAAAGAGCGCAACCTCCAGCGCTCCGAAAAGAGATCACCTTCAACAAGCCAGGGACCGAGGGCCCGCTGACCCGGAGAACTCCGCTGTCTACTTCCCCGACGAAAGAATGGACACAAATTGCAAGGAAGAAAGAAATGAACGAAACCGGGAGGAAGCAAGTTGTTCTTTCCGTGCCTCTGCCCTCGAAGGAGAACGGAAAAAAGACTGCCAAGACAGCCACACCATTCTACCCCGACGTTCTTTTCATCGGAAGAGTAGAGTCGCCCCCCGTCTCCGACGACGAACCGACCGCGCCCGGAGAAGAACCACCTCAGCGGGAATCCCGTCGACGGAGAAACCGGCGCCGAAATATCCGGCGGCATCACGAGGCCGAAGAGCGGGATCCGGAGCAGCCTGTCTCGCGAGACGAGGCCTCAGAGATAGGAGAAACTCCGGAGGAACGCGTCTTCAGAGAACGAAGGAACTCCCGACGGCGTGATCACCGGCGAGCTCAAGAACAAGCCGAGCAGGAGGCAAGGCAACGTCGGGAAAATCCACTCTTCGGGCGCAACCTAAATCCCGACTTCGCCCGAGCCATGAACACGCCAAGTGAAGTCGGAGGGGTACTAGCTCGGATAGCTGATGGACTCCCTCGAACTCCCAACGCCGAGGGCTATCGACGACTGTTCACTCAAGCAGCCAACCATCTTCTACCTCTCGCTCACCCGCCGAACGACCTACGACACGCCATCAACAGCCGCCGGGACGCGCGAAGCTCCATCGATGCTTCACGTGAACGACGACATGAGAACGAGATCCGCCGCCGGGAGGAGTACGACAGGGATCATGGCGTTCCAGCTCGGAGTCATGCCACCAGAATTGAGTCGGCAACGGCCTCAACTGGCGGTACTACCCGGGGACGGTCGAGGGACCACAACAACTACTCCCCTCCCCGGGACAGACATCATCCCCGTCGACAAGAAGACACGTGTGGAGTGTCTGCCCTTACTCCACGCCTTAGGGCCATTCAATGGCCCCCTAACTTCAAGGTATCAAATGTCGACAAATATGAACCTAAGCAGGATCCAGGAGGCTGGCTGGCCGTCTACACCACCGCTGCTCGAGCCGCTGGAGCGTCCGAGGACGTGATGACCGCATACTTACCCATCGTCCTCGGACAAGACGCGCTACAATGGCTGCGACACCTACCCCGACATTGCATCGACGACTGGAGCGACTTCAGTCGACGCTTCACCGCCAACTTTCAGTCCCTCTCCGACAAACCAGTGCAACCATGGGACCTCAAATCCATCAAGCGTCGGGGGGACAAAACTCTCCGGTCGTACCTCTAAAGGTTCCAGACCATGAGAAATCGTATCCCCGAGGTCACGGAGGCGGCCGTGATCGAAGACTTCTACAGAGGGTCCAACGACTCGGCCTTCGTCCGAGCCATATTACAGAAGGCACCGACTACCTCCGAGCAGCTATTCTGGGAAGCCGATCTCTACATCACCGCCGACGAGCGAGCTCAGGACCTCATCGGGGGAACGAAACCTGCACCGACGGCGCCACGACGCGACACGAACCAGCAACCCGACAAACGCTAGGAGAAGAGGCCTCGCGAAGAGGTGCATGTCGCCGGACCACCTGCCTCTCGCACCCGAGGAGGACCTCGCGGAGGCGAACGTACACTGGACGACATCCTCGACGCTCAGTGCCCGTACCACAAGGACATGCGCCACACCCTTCGGAACTGCAGAGACTTCAAGCACTCCGTCGGGTACGGCCGACCCTTCCAACCTCTACCTCCTCTGCCGCGGGGAGGACCAGGGGAACCACGACAACCCCAGCAGCAGGAGGAGGGAAGAGGCGGAGCCTTCCCACGCATTGACGGGGAAGTCAACGTCATCTTCGGCGGACACGGATCGCAGGAGAGCAGAAGACAACAAAAGCTCAACGATCGCCAAATATTGGTGGCGACCACCGGTCCTCCCGCTCCGTACCGATGGTCGGAGCATCCGATCACCTTCACTCGGGCCGATCAGTGGCTCAACTTCAACCACCCAGGCAAATACCCGCTCCTCGTCGATCCGGTGATCCGAGAGAACAGGGTGAAGAAGATATTAGTTGACGGGGGGAGCAGCATCAACGTCACCTTCCCCCGGACACTCCAAGGCTTGGGGGTCACCTCAAAGAGCTCCACGAGTCATACACTCCTTTCTTCGGCATTGTGCCGACTGAAGGGGAATACCCGCTGGGCCACATCTACATGCCCGTCACCTTCAGAACTCCGGAGAACTACAGAACCGAGTTCCTGAGGTTCGAAGTGGCGAACTTCGATTGCGGGTACAACGCCATCATCGGGAGGCCGGGATTGGAAAAATTCATGGCCATTCTGCATTACACGTACATGATACTGAAGATGCCAGGACCGCAAGGAATCATAACTGTGCGCGCTGACTTCCAAGGCGTCGTAGAGTGTTTCCGTGTGGCCATCCAGGCGGCCCTCACCACCAAGCCGTCGGCAACTTCTTCAGCGCAGGCAAACTCTAAGCCTAAGGAAGACCTTGCAGTACCTGCAAATGAAGCTCAAGCCGTGACCTCTATGTGGCCGACTGAAGAAACCAAAAGGATCAACCTGGGGTTCGCTGATGAACGCAAGACTGCCATCATCAGCTCCAGCCTGGATGACAAATAGGAAGGCGCGCTCGTCCAGTTTCTGCAAGATAATCGAGATGTATTCGCATGGCAACCTGTGGATATGCCGGGAGTCCCGAGAGAACTGGCCGAGCACAAACTGAATGTCTATCCCCAGGCGAGGCCGATTCGGCAAAAACTACGTCGCTTCACGCCCGACAAGAGAGAGGCCATTCGCGCTGAGCTGACCCGCTTGGTCGCGGCTGGGTTTATCAGAGAGGTGTTACATCCTGAGTGGTTAGCCAACCCAGTTCTTGTACTCAAAAAGAATAAAGTGGATTGGCGCATGTGCGTCGACTACACGGATCTCAACAAACACTGTCCAAAGGATCCCTTCGGGCTTCCTAGGATAGATCAGGTGGTAGATTCCACCGCTGGATGTTCTGTGCTATCTTTCCTGGATTGCTACTCTGGATATCATCAGATTAGCCTGGCAAAAGAAGACGAGGAAAAAACAGCGTTCATCACTCCGTTCGGTGCTTTCTGCTATACCTCCATGCCGTTCGGCCTCAAAAACACTGGAGCGACTTATCAGAGAGCCATTCAAACATGCTTAGCCGATCACTGGGGCAAGCGTGTGGAAGCCTATGTAGATGATGTGGTAATCAAAACGGAGAACTCGGAAAATTTCATCGAGGATTTACAGCTGGTTTTCAATAGTCTACGCCGATATCGATGGAAGCTTAATCCCGAAAAATGTGTCTTTAGGGTGCCGGCAGGAAAGCTACTCGGATTTATTGTCAGTCATCGGGGAATTGAAGCTAACCCGGATAAGATTGAGGCTATCATGAAAATGGAAGCACCACGATCACAAAAAAAGGTTCAGAGACTCACCGGATGTATGGCAGCCCTGAGCAGATTCATATCCAGGCTGGGAGAAAAAGGCTTGCCATTTTACCAGCTACTCAAGAAAGTGGATAAGTTTCAGCGGACTTCAGAAGCACAGGAAGCCCTAGATGCACTGAAAAAATTCTTGACAACACCACCAGTGCTGAAGCCGCCACGGCGAGCCACGCCGACTCAACCGGCTGAAGATTTGCTGCTATATATCTCTTGCACGACTCACGTGCTAAGCACCGTGTTGGTAGTCGAGCGAACAGAAGAAGGGCATGCCTACCCAGTGCAGCATCCTGTTTATTTCATCAGTGAAGTTCTGGGTCCCTCAAAGAAAAAGTATCCTCAAGTTTAGAAGCTATTATATGCAGTACTTCTAACTGCCCGCAAGCTACGTCACTACTTTGACGACCACAAATTCATAGTAGTCACTGGTTTTCCAATAGGGGATATTCTTCGCAACAAGGAAGCCATCGGCCGAATAGCCAAGTGGGCCTGTGAACTGGGATCTCATGACATCGAATTTCGACCTCGCACTGCCATCAAAACTCAAGCGTTGGTTGACTTCGTATCAGAGTGGACTGAACAACAAGTACCAGACAACCCAGAAACAGCGAAAGTATGGCAAATGTATTTCGATGGCTCATTGAAACTACAGGGAGCAGGCGTGGGAATTCTCTTTACCGCACCTGGAGGCGAGCACCTCAAATATGCCCTCCAGTTGCTATTTCCAGCCTCCAACAATGCAGCCGAATATGAAGCTCTGATTCATGGACTGAACATTGCTATATCTCTGGGCGTCAAGAGACTGATGGTATACGGAGACTCCTTGGTAGTCATAAGCCAGATAAACAAAAAATGGGACTGTTCGAGCGATTCAATGGGAAAGTACTGCACCGCCGTCCGGAAACTAGAAGATAAATTCGAAGGTTTGGAATTTCATCATGTAGAAAGAGATCGAAACACGGCAGCTGATGTATTGTCCAAGTTAGGATCCAGTCGAACTCAGGCCCCACCTGGAATCTTTGTACAAGAAATACCGCATCCGAGCATCTCGATGGACCAGGCAGAAGAATGTAATATCATGAACCAATCAGAGTCAGATTTCGATGACTGGAGAAGGCTGATCATCAGATATATAAAGAATGAAGAGGAACCAGATGACAAAAACGCAGCCGAGCGCATCGCTAGACAGCCGGCTCACTACACACTCATCGGGGAGACACTGTACAGAAGAGGCGCATCAGGTGTCCTCATGAAATGCATTCTCTCATCTACGGGGAGGCAACTTCTAGATGAGGTCCATGCTGGGCAATGTGGAATACACACAACATCCAGGACACTAGTAGGGAAGGTCTTCAGGTCGGGATTCTATTGGCCAACGGCGAAAAGTGATGCGGCCAAGTTAGTTCAGAAGTGCGAAGCTTGCTAGTACTTGTCAAAGCAACAACATCTACCAGCACAGCAGCTGCAGACCATACCAGTAACATGGTCGTTCGCATGCTGGGGACTGGATATGATTGGACCTATCAAGAAAGCTCAAGGAGGATACACTCATGTACTGGTAGCAATCGACAAATTCACCAAATGGATAGAATTCAAACCCATTGCTTCTTTAACCTCAGCCAAGGCCGTGGAATTCATACAAGACATAATATTCAGATTCGGAATACCAAACAATATCATAACTGACCTAGGATCCAACTTCACAAGTTCAGAGTTCTTCGATTTCTGCGAGCAAAAGAGCATTCAGATCAAGTATGCTTCGGTAGCACACCCGAGGGCCAACGGGCAGGTTGAAAGAGCTAACGGGATGATATTGGAGGCGCTCAGGAAAAAGGTCTTCGATAAATGTGAAAAGTTCACAGGAAAATGGACAAGGGAATTACCCTACGTTGTTTGGAGCCTAAGAACTCAACCTAGCCGAGCTCTGCATGGAAACACTCCTTTCTTCATGGTTTATGGGTCAGAGGCAGTATTACCCGCTGATCTCAAGTTTGGGGCGCCAAGGTTAGTCTTTGAAAGCATAGCAGAAGCCGAAGCTACTAGGCTGGAGGATATTGATGTACTCGAAGAAGAACGATTGAACACAGTAATTCAATCGGCACGATACCAGCAGACTCTGAGACGCTATCACGACAAGGTCGTGCAACGACGATCCTTTGCAGTGGGAGACCTCGTCCTCCGCCGAATTCTAACGGGGGAGGGACGACACAAGTTGTCACCTCTATGGGAAGGACCATTCATAGTAGCGGAAGTCACTCGGCCGGGATCATACCGTCTCACTCAGATGGACGGCACAGAAATTGGGAACTCCTGGAATATAGAACACCTCAAGAAATTTTATCCCTAGCTGTATTTCAAAAGCTACTGGGACGACAATGTACTCTGTAAAATGGGAAATACGTCATCAATAAACAAGATTTCAAGAATACTCAGTTTGTTCATGATCGACCTACATTCTTACTTAACTCGGGGTGACCACTATGCCCTGCTAACAGAGCAATCGGCTTAAGTCGGCAACGACTTAAGACGGTGCAACATGCTCACGCTTACTTAACTCGGGGCGACCATTATGCCCTACTAACGGAGCAATCGACTTAAGTCGGCAATGACTTAAGGCGGTGCAACATGCTCACGCTTACTTAACTCGGGGCGACCACTATGCCCTGCTAACAGAGCAATCAATCTAAGTCAGCAACGACTTAAGGTGATTCCACATGCTTACGATTACTCATATAGGGGTGATCTCTATATCCTATGAAGAAACTTCAAAATCATCATACAGCATTTTACTCCTGCAAATCTATGTACTATTGAATTCTAAAACAGTAGGAGAAGTAACAGTAGTATTCAAATGTCGAGTTGGTGTCCTCTAACAAAAAGCCGGGCACGATAACCGCATGCTCAAAGCACGCAATGTTTCTCTATTTTGCAATACTTTTCTCAGGAGCAACCGACGAAGAAGGGCGACTCAAGGAATCAGGAGCAGCGCTCACATCAGCCCTTATATCGTCAGGAACAATCACGTCGGGTCTCCTCATCAAGATCTGCCCCGCGCAAATGGCTTTATCCATAGCCCTGTCGCGTTGGGCCCTCAGAGTAACAGAAGTTTCTTCAGCAACTTTGACGGCCAGCTGAGCGGTCTCTAGCTCCTGGGCGATGGACTTCTTAGAAGCGCGCAGTTCCTTGATAGCAGCATCCTTAGCCGATATCAACTGCCTGAGACGGATCACGTCGTCCGTGGATTCCTGCAGCTTACAGCGAAGATTGTCTAACTCCTCTATGGTGAAGCGATGACTCCTTTCCAGGATGGTCAACGAGTTGCTAGAGTCACGATATAGCCTGTCAAGATTGTCACGAGAGGCAACAAGGGCACGTTTTTCTTCCTGCAAGCAAGAATCAGCTTCTTCAAACATCAAGCAAGCAATAAGAACACAGCAACACAAGGCGCAGATTCATAAATCACCTTTTCAGAATCAAGCTGAGCGTGAAGAGTAGAATTCAGCATATTAGCATCATTCAGAGCAGCAGAGACCTGGGCCAGCTCATTCTGGCTTTGGGAATACCTTTCCTCAAAATCAGAGCATCGCTGGACCAGCTCAGCCTGACTTTGAGAATGTTTCTCTTCAAGAACAGAAAACTGCCGAGCCATATCTAGTGAGAAACAATCAAGCAAAAAAGTCAAATTGAGAAGCAGTTTCACAAGGTAGACGAGGGGAAGCAGAAAGGCACCAACCAGCATTCGCCGCCTCTATGTCAGAGACATGCTGTTGAAGCAGCACCGGATTCCAACGGGCCAGCGACGAAGCTCTTTCTGGAACAGAAGCACCCTGTAATTTCAGCTGACTAGCCATCTCGTCCACTAATGCCTGATAACGAGAGCAAATGAGTGCAAAGACAGCAATTCGTCAGGTGTAAAAGTCAAACTAGAATATGGCATAGTACCTGGAGGTTGGAGAAGAATGAGGGGACCCCGAGATCATGAGAAATCAATTGATGGCTTGGCATAGGGTCACCATCCGGAGCAACTTGCAATGAACCAGCGGGAACCAATTTAGTGTCATCAGCGGAGCCCAAAGCTTGGTCGTCAGGAACGCTGGCATCTAAAGCGACTCCCTGACCAGAAACTTGGGCCACCACCATGCCACCAGAGTGTAGAGAAGATCCGACGTGAACATCCATGGAAGTACAAGAGGGAGACCCCGCTCGGACACCCTCCGGGGCTGGGTCATAGCTCGCGCTGCCCACTTGAGCTGGATTGTCTCCGGCAACACCCTCGGGGGCTGGGTCGTGACTTACGCTTCCCATCCGAGCTGAATCATCCCCGACAACACCCTCGGGGGCTAGGTAAGCGTCAACACCATCCCTGAGGGTCAAGTTCTCTGCGGCAGCCGCCTCTAAGGCTGAAGGCCCCTCAGTTACTTCCATAAGAGCAAGACGATCAAAGTCAGTTTCCTGGCCCTCAAGACCGTGCTCTAAGGTTGATGAGGCGCGGGACGCTGCCCGGGATGACCCCAACCCGACGTCGAACACATCAGCACAGACATCCATCGCGCCACCATCCGCTGGCTCTAATAACAGGTCCTCTGGAACCATATCTTCTAGAGTCTGATCAAAGTTCGCCAGAGATAATTCCTGTAGACCGATGAGGGCTGACAGAGCAGGAGAAGGAACCCCACTACTTTCCCCACTGGCAATATATTGCCGACTGTTTTTCCGAGTCAAAGGGACCTCATCTTCTTCCTCCCCCACGATTTCGTCAGCAACACAGACAGCACTCCCATTGGGATCAGCGACAGATGGAGCACACCCATTGGGATCAGCGACAGATGGAGCACACCCATTGGGATCAGCGTCGGTAAATTCAGGCACATGCACTTCCTCAGCGGCAGGAACCGAAGGACCAACTTCCCGATCCAAACTACGTACTCGCCAAAAACGTCTCCTTTTCTTTTTCTGCTCATCAGCAGGAGAATCAGGTTGATGGGCTCGGCAAGGGCGTTTCGGGCGAACACTGACAGGCTTCTGAACATCCAAGGTTGTACCAGCTTCCGGGAGAGGCACCACCGCCAATGTCCCAGCAGGAGCAGCATCAGAAGAGTCTTCAGCCAGCATATCAAGCATAGCATTTATTTCTGCATCATTATGATCCAAAGGCACCTCAAAGTGGACTTGCCGTTCATCATCGAGAATTTCTCCAATCGAAGCAACCAAAGCACTAACTTCTTCGGCAGAGGGTCGTACTCTAAGGCCCAAACCGCCGTCAGCAACAGGAGGATTCAACACAAAATGGGTAAAAGCCTTGGAAGGAGGCAGATTCCAGGCCGAGTATGCGATAGGGGCACCAACATTGGACACCTTGCCTCTAAGTATCATTTTAAGCCGGTTCACCAAGTCTACAGCGGGAATTCTTCTATTGGTGACCCGGGTTGAGTCAGCTAAACCTTGGTACAAGTAGGCTAGGTATGCCCTATCCTTCAACGGCTGGATGTTCTTGAAAACAAAATCAGCAACCACAACCTCTGCAGTCAAACCCCTCTCCTTCAGCAGTCCAACCTCAGCCAGCAAAGCCCCTGCCTCAGCCACCTCCTGGTCTGTAGGAGACTCGGTCCAACTCGGGGTGCGAACATCCGGCTGTCTCCCTGACCGTGGGGGGAGAGATTTTCCGTGGTTCTCAACAATAAACCATTCCAAGCGCCATCCTTTGATACTATCCTTGAGTGGGATTTCAAGGTAGTCAGTTTTCCTCCCACGGCGCATCTCTAAACTCGCACCCCCCACTAGCTGATGCTGCCCCCCGGCCATCCCAGGGCGACAGTGATACAAGTACTTCCACAGTCCAAAATGTGGCAAGACGCCAAGAAAAGCCTCACATAAATGAACGTAAATGGAAATTTGCAGAATGGAATTGGGATTCAGATGGGTCAAGTTAAGGCGATAGAAATCAAGGAGACCACGGAAAAAGGGAGAAATAGGAAGAGCGAGACCGCGGAGAAGAAAAGGAACATAAATCACGGATTCGTGGGTATCCTCTGTTGGGACAGTGACCCCGTGGCAAATTCGCCAAGAACAGAGCTCCTTCGGAGGAAGAACCCCGATGGACACGAGGTGGAGAAGGTCGGGCTCAAAAACGACAGACATGTGGTTACCTGCGAAAGGCAACTGGCTGTTGGGGTCGATAGGGGGAATCACCGCAGCGGATGAACTCGAGGCCTTTCGCTTGGGCGCCATCTCAATTTCACCGGCGAACAGAACGGGAGCCAAATTTCAAAAGGACAGAGAGGATCTGGAGGCAGGAAAGCAAGAACTAGGGCACGGAAAGCAGAGGCGGCTGAAAGCACAACACATATGGGATCTTCCCGGGCCAGATACCGTTTCCAAAAAGCGCCCAGTCATCACCCGGCGGTTATTTCTAAAAGCACTGGTGCGCCACATCATCACTCGGCTGTTACCTTCAAAGTGGCCAACGTCGTCTTCGGTCACTCGGCAGTTATCTCTAAAATGCCGACGTCGTCTCCAGTCACTCGGCAGTTATCTCTAAAACGCCGACGTCGCCTTCAGTCGCTCGACAGTTATCTCTAAAACGCCGACGTCGTCTCCAGTTACTCGGCAGTTAACTCTAAAACACCGACGTCATCATAAGCCACTCGGCTATTACCTCTAAAAGCGCCGACATGGTCATCAGTCGTTCCAACGCTGATGCGGTTTTGTCATCACTCGGATGCCACTTCAAAGGTGTAAATGTTGACAATAATAACTCGGTCATCACCCTAAAAGCGACGATATGATGCCCGAATGACTCAACTACTACTCTAGAGAGATTGATTTCACAGACAAAGCAAACGAAGAAATGACTTGAAAATCCCAAGCTGTGACACAAACATAACAGACAGAGAACATCATTCTTCATTAAGGGAAGTTTCAGAACTTACAAATCAACTCATTATGAGTTGAAACTTCCCTATTGTTACTACTACACTACATTCCACCACTACACTACATTCTACTACTATACTACATTCTACTACTCTACACTACTAACTACTACTACATTATTTCACTATACTACTTCTAATCTATACTAACATCTAAAAACCAGTGGCATCTAGCCACTGGCTTTGTTGCTGCCTTTGCTGCTGCCGCCGCCGTTGCTGCCCCTGCCGCTGCCGCCGTTGCTGCCCTTGCTGCCGCCGTTGCCGCCCCCGCTGCCGCTGTCACCGTCATCGTCGCCGTCGTCATCATCGCCCCCGCCGTCGCCGTTGTCTTCGCCATCGCCGCCGCCGCCCTCCTCGGACGAGTCCGAAGAGTCCTCCTCGTCCGAGGAGTACTCCGACTCATCCGAGCCCACGAGCCCGGAGTGCTCGACGACCCGGATGTAAGTCCAGACCTCCGCGGCAATCCCCTGGGAGTTGTCTGAATCGTCAGACGACGCCGGGGGAGAGACGGGAGTCGGAGACCCCTCGGACTCGGAGGAGAACTCCTCCTCCGAGTATTCCGAATCACCGAAGTCCTCTGACAGAGGAGTTGGCTCGCGCTTGCGTTTGTTACTCTTGCCCATGGTGGAAACGAGGGGAGAAGAAGAAAGCAAGCAGTGGAGAACAGCAAAGAGGTGTGAAGAAACCGGAGAGGCAAAGGCACTATTTATATAAGAAGAAGGCAACCGCTCACCTCCTACCACGGTCGCCAAACAGTCGCAAAATATTCAATATACACTTCAACCCGTCTGAAGATACGTCAGGCGGCTGACGCCGTTTCATGCAATGCAACACCCATTGGGACTCCAGTCAACTGCACGGGCGATATGATTACACCCGCCGTCACATCACATTACTACTCAGAAGCGGCTGGCTAAAACACTCAGTGTACCAAGCTGTCCCTTGCCCACACCCATTGGGGGGGACACCCAGGAATTATCAGTTTATTTTTGTAAACTGTCACATCCGTGCAGGGCATGCAATGAATACCTCAAGACAAAAATGAGATATCAGTAAGGATCAAAGGAAAGCCAAATATAGCCGGTGAAGTATAAAGTCTGACTGACAGAAGCGACATGAAGACTAGCCAGGGGACGTCCATCGAATGTCCAATCAGTTGCAGATCAAATAAATCGCACCACCTAGCAAGATATGAGCAGATCACGAACTCGGCTCCAAAGACAAAATACATGCTGACCTCTAAAGCATAATATCGATGACATAATGCTGACCTCTGAGGCATTCGGAAGAAAAAAGAAAAGATGACTCTCAGCAAAAGGACACAAAATGAAGACCTTCGAGTGGATTATTTTCAAAAAATCCACTCGAAGCTCGGGGGCTACACCCATTGGGTGCACCTCCGGTGCACCCCATGAATCGCCATTTCAAGTCAAGACAATGCTAACTTCTAAAGCATATGGCAAGATCAAAAGCAACGCTGACCTCCAACAAAGTGCAAGCGGAAAATAAGATGATTTTTTATGAGGACCTTCGAGTGGATTATTTTCAAAAATCCACTCGAAGCTCGGGGGCTACACCCATTGGGTGCACCTCCGATGCACCCAGTGAAGTTCAGGATCCTACAAATACGAAATGCTGACCTCCAAAGCACGAGTTTGAGACAGAACACCAGTTTTCGAGCAGAAGGAGATAGTAAGAAATTGTTTTTACCAAACTACCCGGAAAGTATCCCTTGTCATAAAATGAAGACCGCAAGCTGGAACTAGGATCTTTGGGCCGATTATCTCAAAATCAACCCAAAGATCGGTGGCTTGTGGGGGACAGATATCCCCCGGGTCCACTGGAAGGATAAAAGACCTCACGAAAGGCCCAGGGGCCCAATAAATCATAAGGTCATCCTTTCGTGGGCCTGGGGAAGAACGACCAGCGAAGCAGATCGATGTAAGGTCGGATCGGCGCGAGCCTGGATGGCTCCAATAACATTGAGCAAGCAACCACAACAGAGACCCGACTTTCCTGTGCCCTGTACGATGGAACCAGGCGAGGATAAGTCGGCCGAATTATAGTAAGATAGACTCGATCAGTTCACTATCTTTTAGGTGCGCGTTGTTATCATATCTGCATGTATTGCCCCACGGTCGAATATATAAGGCCTAGGGGGCACCCCTTCAGAACGATCGATCTCATTGCTTAGCCACCAACTCCAGCTCTCTACGATTCCAATACTAGAGAACCTCCTTGTAATCTACCACCTAAAGCATACTCACCAGGACGTAGGGTGTTACGCATCTCAAAGCGGCCCGAACCTGTAAACATTGTCACTCGCTCCTCGTGCATCCGTCACGAACCATTTAGCTACAGTCGGCGACACCGTCCTACTTCTAAAAACACCTCGAAGGGCAACCCCAGGTGTGCGGTCGGACCCAAAACACCAACAGATTATATTGAAAAATTATATAAGTTGGATTATAGTATAAAGTTAGGAGTGTAAAATATTACTACTTTAGTACCATAAATAAGCTAAAAAAATTAGTATTGGATAGCTTATTTCCGCTTATTTCTGATTCCAAAATGATATTTTAGGGTTTATTTGATTCGTGGCTAACTGTGTCACATTTTGCCTAAGATTAGTCATCCGAATTGAACTACTAACTTTAAGCAGAAAAGTTAGACAAAGTCTAGAAAGTTAGGCAGCGAACCAAACATGCCTTTAATCTTCTACTTTTCTACCTTAATTTAACTTATACAATCTAGCATGTAAACAAAGAGAGCCTTAATCATCACTAGATGAGATAGGAAAAAAGTGAAGTTTTCAAAACAATCAGAGCCTTAATCATCACTTGATGCGATAGGAAAAAAAGTGAAGTTTTCAAAAAAAAAATGTCCCTACAACGCAATACAGTATGTAGGTCGCGCTGTCCTGGCAATTATGGGAACGGACAAATAGAAATATAGAATTGTCACTAGATGAGATAATATCACTGTTTGGATTAACATCACACCTCACGGCCGATTGAGAAATAAGTACGTCCACCAGTCTGGCTGTCCTGCTGGCAATTATGCTAAACACCGAAGCATTTTACGCTTGATCTAGAGTGCGTCCGTCAATGTACCACATGCTTATTTTTTGTGATCACAGTGAGAAAGGAAGTTCCTTGATTTATGGTGTATGTTACTACCATAAAAAATCAAATTCCCTGATCGAACTTGAGTGTCAACATTTACGCTATAAATGACATTATTTATGCTCAAACTTGAGAATTTTTACACTCAAATATGGATTGCGCCCGCACAGTGTCCCACATGCAAATTTTTTCTATGCACAGCAATTTTCGGATCTGCAATAATTTTTGGAATTGCCATAATATTTGGATCTGAAACCGCACCTACCATAAAAATCGAAACCCACATGCACGCATGATGTGTGATGATTGTACCTTCCATAAAAACAAGACCCTGCATGTGAGGTGACGGAAACAGGATTTTATGTTATGTCTTACACTATTTTACGCTCAAACATGATGATTTTTACGCTCAAAACCTAGCATCGTGTGTATAACTGTCGTAAAAATAGATCCCTAAACTAGCGTGGCCACGTGATTTAGACGTGGGATGTGAGGCGGTGGAGTCGTACGGGCGTAGGGGGAGAGAGTCGACTGGGGTTTCCTATAACTATTTGAAGCCCTGAGCTCTAAATAATCAGGCCACACACACATATATATATAGTGCAAATCAATTCATCAACTGATACACCCTGCCCAGGTGGGGTTGGCCGAGGCCCAACAAGTTAGGGTTATCCGGAGCCTAACAGTTCATTAAGCACACCCAACTCAGGGAAAGGCCCAATCACCCCAAAAGACTAGTCCAATGGGGGAAGAGTGGCTCTCCCTTTTAAAGTGGCTTCCTCCTCCCAAGTTAAGCGAGGTGAGACAATTCTGAGGCTCACACGATCATCGTCCGACTACAATTGGGCCAAACTGGGCCAATTGCGTCTTTGCCAACGGGTATAATGGATGATGTCCTCATCATTCACACCTTCTTAAAATGGGCCCTAGCTCTGATACCAGATGATACACCCAGCCCAGGTGGGGTTGGCTGAGGCCCAACAAGTTAGGGTTACCCGGAGCCCAACAATTCATTAAGCACACCTAACTCAGGGAAAGGCCCAATCGCCCCAAAAGACTAGTTCAATGGAGAAAGGGTGGCTCTCCCTTTTAAAATGACTTCCTCCTCCCAAGTTAAGCGAGGTGGGATAATTCTGAGGCTCACTCGGTCACCGTCCGACTACAATTGGGCCAACTGGACTAATTGCGTCTTTGTCAATGGATAATAGTGGAGATTGTTCTCATCATCAACTAGAGTGACTGACCCAATGGTCCATCACCTGGACTCGACTGGTACGCCCGCCCCTGAGCTGAGCTGCCTCACCCGCGCGCGATCGATGCCTAGGATCTAGAATTACTGAAAATTCAGAAATGACTAAACACACGGAGAATGACTGAAAAACAAAAAAATGATTTAATATTTTCTAAAAAATGACTTAATATTTACTAGAATGACTTAATGTTGATTGGAATGTTAACGTTGTTTGAATGCTTGAATGACTTTGTTTGGACTCTGAAATGACTTAATAGTGTCTAGACGCTAGAACGACTTAATATTGTTTAGAATGACTAAACCAATAATAAGATATATCTGAGATGCATAAAAGAATGACAGAATAATTTAATATACACTACGATGTCTGAAATAGAATAAAAATGACTCAATAGGCGCGTGTGGAGCCGACACGTGGCGCAGAGCGAGCCGCGCGTGGGGGAGGAGCCGCCGCGTGGCTAGGAAACGAGCCACATTTGGCAGTATTTGAAAGTCGCATAGAGGGGGTGAATAGGCGGAATCTGAAATTTATAAACTTTAAGCACAACTACAATCCGGGGTTAGCGTTAGTAATATAATCGAGTCCAAAAGAGAGTGCGAAAACAAATCACAAGCAAACAAGGATGGAAAACACGGTGATTTGTTTTACCGAGGTTCGGTTCTTTCAAACCTACTCCCCGTTGAGGTGGTCACAAAGACCGGGTCTCTTTCAACCATTTCCCTCTCTCAAACGGTCACCTAGACCGAGTGAGATTCTCTTCTAAATCAATCAGGACACTAAGTCCCCACAAGGACCACCACACAATTGGTGTCTCTTGCCTTGATTACAATTGAGTTGGGAACAAGAAAGAAAGAAGAAGAAAAGCGATCCAAGCGCAAGAACTCAAATGAACACGGCAAAACTCTCTCTTCTAGTCACTATTGCTTTGAGTGGAATTGGGACTTGGAGAGATTTTGATTCACTTGAATTGTGTCTTGAATTGAATGCTATAGCTCTTGTATTGAACATGTTGGCTGAAAACTTGGATGTCTTGAAGTGTTGGTGGTTGGGGGGGGGTATTTATAGCCCCAACCACCAAAGGGGCCGTTGGGAGGGGCTGCTGTCGTATGGCGCACCGGACAGTCCGGTGTGCCACCGGACACTGTCCGGTGCGCCAGTCACGTCACCCAACCGTTAGGGTTTGATCGTTGGAGCTCTGACATGTGGGACCATCGGACAGTCCGGTGGTGCACCCGACAGCACTGTTCACTGTCCGGTGCGCCTTCTGACGCCTGCTCTGACTTCTACGCGCGCAGGCGCGCACTGTAGCGTTTCACTGTTCATTTGTAGACAACCGTTGGCGCTAGTAGCCGTTGCTCCCGTTGGCACACTGGACAGTCCGGTGCTACACCGGACAGTCCGGTGAATTATAGCGGAGCGGCTCCCCGAAAACCCGAAGCTGGCAAGTTCAGAGTTGATCCACCCTGGTGCACCGGACACTGTCCGGTGGTGCACCGGACAGTCTGGTGCGCCAGACCAGGGCAGCCTTCGGTTGTCTTTTACTCTTTTTATTTGAACCCTTTCTTGGACTTTTTATTGGTTTGTGTTGAACCTTTGTCACCTGTAGAACTCATAATCTAGAGCAAACTAGTTAGTTCAATAATTTATATTGGGCAATTCAACCACCAAAATCATTTAGGAAAAAAGGTTTGACCCTATTTCCCTTTCAATCTCCTCCTTTTTGGTGATTGATGCCAACACAAACCAAAGCAAATATAAAAGTGCAGAATTGAACTAGTTTGCATAAGGTAAGTGCAAAGGTTGCTTAGAATGAAACCAATAATTATTTCTACTAGATATGCATGGATGGTTTTCTTCTTATTTAAAATTTTGGACCACGCTTGCACCACTAGTTTTGTTTTTGCAAATCCTTTGTAAAATTCTTTTCAAAACATTTTGCAAATAGTCAAAGGTACATAAATATGATTGAAAGAAGCATTTTCAAGATTTAAAATTTTCTCCCCCTGTTTCAAATGTTTTTCCTTTGACTTAAACAAACTCCCCCTCCATGAAATTCTCCTCTTAGTGTTCTAGAGGGTTTTACAAATTTTTGAAGATACTTTCTCCACTTTTGAAAGCTCATTAAGATATCAATTTGAAAACTTCATTTTAAGGTTGTGGTGCGGTCCTTTTGCTTTGGGCTAATACTTTTTCCCCCTTTGGCATGAATCGCCAAAAACAGATACTTGTGAGTGAAATATAAGCCCTTAACTTTCTCCCAATGGTAAACAAAAAATATGAGTGAAGATTGTACCAAAGTGGAGAACTATGCAGAATACCGGCAAAGAATGAATAATACCGATGGAGTTGAGTGGAAGCGTCGTCTTTGCCGAATACTCCATTTCCCTTTCAATTCTATGACTAAGCATGAGAGTACACTTGAAAACACATTAGTCATAAACATAAAAGAGATATGATCAAAGGTATATAAATGAGCGATGTGTGAAAAGTATCAATCAAAGTTCCGAGAATCAAGAATGTTTAGCTCATTCCTAAGTTTGGTAAAGGTTTTCTCATTTAAAGGCTTGGTAAAGATATCGGCTAATTGATCTTTGGTGTTAATATAGGCTATCTTGATATCCTCCCTTTGTTGGTGATCTCTCAAAAAGTGATACCGAATGGCTATGTGCTTAATGTGGCTGTGTTCAACGGTATTATCCGTCATGCGGATTGCGCCCTCATTGTCACATAGGAGAGGGACTTTGCTAAATTTGTAGCCATAGTCCCTAAGGGTTTGCCTCATCCAAAGCAATTGCGCGCAACAATGGCCTGCGGCAATGTACTCGGCTTCGGCGGTAGAAAGAGCTACTGAGTTTTGTTTCTTTGAAGCCCAAGACACCAGGGATCTCCCCAGAAACTGACAAGTCTCTGTTGTGCTCTTCCTATCAATCTTACACCCTACCCAATCAGCATCAGAATATCCTAATAAATCAAAAGAGGATCCCTTGGGGTACCAAAGACCAAACTTAGGTGTATGAACTAAATATCTCAAGATTCGCTTCACGGCCCTAAGGTGAACTTCCTTAGGATCGACTTGGAACCTTGCACACATGTATACGGAAAGCATAATGTCCGGTCGAGATGCACATAAATAGAGTAAAGATCCTATCATCGACCAGTATACCTTTTGATCTACAGATTTATCTTCCGTGTCGAGGTCGAGATGCCCATTGGTTCCCATGGGTGTCTTGATGGGCTTGGCATCCTTCATTCCAAACTTAGTGAGTATGTCTTGAATGTACTTTGTTTGGCTGATGAAGGTGCCCTCTTTGAGTTGCTTGACTTGAAATCCTAGAAAATACTTCAACTCCCCCATCATAGAAATCTCGAATTTTTGTATCATGATCCTACTAAACTCTTCACAAATAGATTTGTTAGTAGACCTAAATATGATATCGTCAACATAAATTTGGCATACAAACAAATCATTTTCAATTGTTTTAGTAAAGAGAGTAGGATCGGCCTTGCCGACTTTGAAGCCATTAGTGATAAGAAAATCTCTTAGGCATTCATACCATGCTCTTGGGGCTTGCTTGAGCCCATAAAGCGCCTTAGAGAGTTTATACACATGGTTAGGATACTATCTTCAAAGCCGGGAGGTTGCTCAACATAGACCTCTTCCTTGATTGGTCCATTGAGTAAGACACTTTTCACGTCCATTTGATAAAGCTTAAAGCCATGGTAAGTAGCATAGGCAAGTAATATACGAATTGACTCAAGCCTAGCTACGGGTGCGTAGGTTTCACCAAAATCCAAACCTTCGACTTGTGAATACCCCTTGGCCACAAGTCGGGTTTTGTTCCTTTCACCACACCATGCTCATCTTGTTTGTTGTGGAATACCCACTTGGTTTCTACAATCTTTTGGTTAGGACGTGAAACCAAATGTCATACCTCATTCCTCATGGAGTTGTTAAGCTCCTCTTGCATCGCCATCACCCAATCCGAATCTTTAAGTGCATCCTCTACCCTGTGTGGCTCAATAGAGGAGACAAAAGAGTAATGTTCACAAAAATGAGCGACTCGAGATCGAGTGGTTACCCCCTTATGAATATCGCCGAGGATGGTGTTCACAAGGTGATCTCTTTGAATCGCCTGGTGGACTCTTGGGTGTGGCAGTCTTGGATCTTGCTCATCCTCCTTGTCTTGATCATTGGCATCTCCCCCTTGATCATTGTCCTCCTTTTGAGGTGGCTCATCTTCTTGATCTTCATTTTCATCATCTTAAGCTTGATCCTCATCTTGGGTTGGTGGAGATGCTTGCATGGAGGAAGCTGGTTGATCTTGTGCTTGTGGAGGCTCTTCGAATTTCTTAGGACACATCCCCAGTGGACATATTCTTTAGCACGATGCATGGAGCCTCTTCATCATCTAGCTCATCAAGATCAACTTACTCTACTTGAGAGCCGTTAGTCTCATAAAACACAATGTCACAAGAGACTTCAACTAGTCTAGTGGACTTATTAAAGACTCTATATGCCCTTGGGTTTGAGTCATAACCAAGTAAAAAGCCTTCTACAGCCTTAGGAGCATATTTAGATTTTCTACCTCTTTTAACAAGAATAAAGCATTTGCTACCAAAGACTCTAAAATATGAAACATTGGGCTTTTTACCGGTGAGGAGTTCATATGATGTCTTCTTGAGGATTCGGTGTAGATATAACCGGTTGATGGCGTAGCAAGCGGTGTTGACCGCCTCGGTCCAAAACCGATCCGAAGTCTTATACTCATCAAGCATGGTCCTTGCCATGTCCAATAGAGTTCTATTCTTCCTCTTCACTACACCATTTTATTGTGGCGTGTAGGGAGAAGAGAACTCATGCTTGATGCCCTCCTCCTTAAGAAAGCCTTCAATTTGAGAATTCTTGAACTCCGTTTCATTGTCGCTTTTTATCTTCTTGATTCTTAAGCCGAACTCATTTTGAGCCTGTCTTAAGAATCCTTTCAAAGTCTCTTGGTTTGAGATTTTTCCTGCAAAAAGAATACCCAAGTGAAGCTAGAATAAACATCCACAATAACTAGACAGTACTTACTCCCACCGATGCTTATGTAAGTTATCGGGCCGAATAGGTCCATGTGGAGTAGCTCGAGTGGCTTGTCAGTCGTCATGATGTTCTTGTGTGGATGATGAACACCAACTTACTTCCCTGCTTAACATGCGCTACAAATCCTGTCTTTCTCAAAATGAACATTTGTTAGTTCCAAAATGTGTTCTCCCTTTAGAAGCTTGTGAAGATTCTTTATTCTAACGTAGGCTAGTCGGCGATGCTAGAGCCAACCCATGTTAGTCTTAGCAATTAAGCAAGTGTCGAGTTCAGCTCTATTGAAATCAACTAAGTACAGCTGACTCTCTAACACTCCCTTAAAAGCTATTTAATCATCACTTCTTCTAAAGACAGTAACACCTACATTCGTAAAAAGACAATTGTAGCCCATCTTGCATAATTGAGAAACAAAAAGCAAGTTGTAATCTAAAGAATCTACAAGAAAAACATTGGAAATAGAATGGTCAGGTGATATAACAATTTTACCCAATCCTTTGACCAAGCCTTAATTTCCATCCCCGAATGTGATAGCTCTTTGGGGATCTTGGTTTTTCTCATAGGAGGAGAACATCTTTTTCTCCCCAGTCATGTGGTTTGTGCACCCGCTGTCGATGATCCAACTTGAGCCTCCGGATGCATAAACCTACAAAACAAATTTAGGCCTTGTTCTTAGGTACCCAAACGGTCTTGGGTCCTTTTACAATAGAAACAAGCACCTTTGGTACCCAAACACAAGTTTTTGACCCCTTGTGTTTGCCCCCAACATATTTGGCAACTACTTTGCCTGATTTGTTAGTAAGCACATATGAAGCATCAAAGGTATTGACTGAAATGTTATAATCATTTGATGCGATAGGAGATTTCTTTTTAGGCATTTTAACATGTGTAGAACGCCTAGAGCTAGAAGCCTCATTTTTATAAATAAATGCATGGTGAGAATGAGTCTTCTTTACATGAATTCTCCTAATCTTATCCTCAGGATAACCAGCAGGATATAAAATATAGCCCTCATTATCCTGAGGCATGGGGGCTTTGCCCTTAACAAAATTAGACAATCTTTTAAAAGGGGCATTAAGCTTGACATTGTCTCCCTGTTGGAAGCCAATGCCATCCTTAATGCCAGGGCGTCTCCCACTATAAAGCATGCTACGAGCAAATTTAAACTTCTCATTTTTAAGTTCATGCTCGGCAATTTTAGCATCTAGTTTGGCTATATGATCATTTTGTTGTTTAATCATTGCAAGGTGATCATGAATAACATCAACATTAATAGCATCATTGCAAAATAGTATTCTCATCTCTAAGATTGGTAATAGCATCATTGCAAACATTTAAATCTTTAGCCTTAGCAATTAATTTTTTATTCTCAATCTTAAGGCTAGCAAGAGATTCATTCAACATGTCAATCTTAGCAATTAAACTAACATTATCATTTCTAAGATTAACAATTGAATCATCACAAACATTTGATTTCTCAACCTTAGCAACTAATTTGGCATTTTCATTTCTAAGGCTAAAAATAGTGTCATGGCAAGTGCTTAGCTCACTAGTTAATTTTTCACATTTTTCTACCTCTAGAGCATAAGCATTTTTAACCTTAACATGCTTCTTGTTTTCTTTAATTAGAAAGTCCTCTTGGCTATCCAAGAGTTCATCCTTCTCATGAATAGCACTAATCAATTCATTTAATTTCTCTTTTTGTTGCATGTTAAGATTGGCAAAAAGAGTAAGCAAGTTATCCTCATCATCACTAGAATTATCCTCATCACTAGAAGTTGCATATTTAGTGGAGGATCTTGATTTTACCTTCTTCTTCTTGACGTCCTTTGCCATGAGGCACTTGTGGCCGACGTTGGGAAAGAGAAGGCCTTTGTTGATGGCAATGTTGGCGACGTCCTCATCGTAGGAGGAGTCGGTGGAGCTCTCATCCGAGTCCCACTCACGACACACGTGGGCATCGCCGCCCTTTTTCTTGTAGTACCTCTTCTTTTCTTTCCTCTTTCCCTTCTTGTCGTTATCCCTGTCACTATCACTAGACAAAGGACATTTAGCGATAAAATGACCGGGCTTACCACACTTGTAGCAAACCTTCTTGGAACGGGGCTTGTAATCTTTCCCCTTTCTTTGCTTGAGGATTTGACGAAAGCTCTTGATGATGAGCGCCATTTCCTCGTTGTCAAGCTTGGAGGCGTCAATGGGAAGTCTACTTGATGTAGACTCTTCTTTCTTCTCCTCCGTCGCCTTGAATGCGACGGGTGTGCCTCGGGTACGGAGGAGGCGCCTTGCTCGATGATTTTCTTGGAGCCTTTGATCATCATTTCAAAGCTCACAAATTTTTCTATCACTTCCTTGGGAGACATTAGTTTATATCTAGGATCACCACGAATTAATTGTACTTGAGTAGGATTAAGAAATACTAGTGATCTTAGAATAACCTTGACCATTTCATGGTCATCCCATTTGGTGCTTCCAAGGTTGCGCACTTGGTTCACTAAGGTCTTTAGCCGGTTGTACATGGCTTGCGGGTCTTCTCCTTGGTTGAGCATAAAGCGACCGAGCTCCCCCTCAATCGTTTCCCTCTTGGTGATCTTGGTCACCTCGTCTTCTTCGTGCGCGGTCTTGAGCACGTCCCAAATCTCCTTGGCGCTCTTCAACCCTTGCACCTTATTATACTTCTCTCGACTTAGAGAGGCGAGGAGTATAGCAGTGGCTTGGGAGTTGAAGTGCCGGATTTGGGCAACCCCGTCCGAATCATAATCTTCATCCCCTAGCGATGGTACCTGCACTCCAAACTCAACAACGTCCCAAATACTAGCGTGGAGTGAGGTTAGATGATGCCTCATTTTATCACTCCACATGTTATAATCTTCACCCTAAAAAACGGGTGGTTTGCCTAATGAAACGGAAAGTAAAGGCGTTTTGAAATGCGAGGATAGCGTAGAAGGATCTTACTAAACTTCTTGTGCTCATGGCACTTAGAAGTTACAGACGGTGCGTTGGAGCCGGAGGTAGATGGCGATGAAGAGTCGGTCTCATAGTAGACCACCTTCTTCATCATCTTCTTCTTGTCGCCACTCCGATGCGACTTGTTGTGGGAGTGTGACTCTCCCTTTCCTTTGGAGCCGGACTCCCTTTATGGAGCCTTCCCGTGGCTTGTAGCGGGCTTCTCGTCGGTCATGACCTCCTTCTTGGCGTGATCTCCCGACATCACTTCGAGTGGTTAAGCTCTAATGAAGTACCGTGCTCTGATACCAATTGAAAGTCGCCTAGAGGGGGGGTGAATAGGCGAAATCTGAAATTTATAAACTTTAAGCACAACTACAAGTGGGTTAGAGTTAGTAATATAATCGAGTCAGAAAGAGAGTGCGAAAACAAATTACAAGCAAATAATGATGGAAGACACGGTGATTTGTTTTACCGAGGTTCGGTTCTTTCAAACCTACTCCCCGTTGAGGTGGTCACAAAGACCGGGTCTCTTTCAACCCTTTCCCTCTCTCAAACGGTCACCTAGACCGAGTGAGCTTCTCTTCTCAATCAATCGGGACACTAAGTCCCCACAAGGACCACCACACAATTGGTGTCTCTTGCCTTGATTACAATTGAGTTGGGAACAAGAAAGAAAGAAGAAGAAAAGCGATCCAAGCGCAAGAGCTCAAATTAACACGACAAAACTCTCTCTTCTAGTCACTATTGCTTTAAGTGGAATTGGGACTTGGAGAGATTTTGATTCACTTGAATTGTGTCTTAAATTGAATGTTATAGCTCTTGAATTGAATGTGTTGGCTGAAAACTTGGATGCCTTGAAGTATTGGTGGTTGGGGGGTATTTATAGCCCCAACCATCAAAGTGGCCATTGGGAGGGGCTGTTGTCGTATGGCGCACCAGACAGTCCGGTGTGCCATCGGACACTGTTCGGTGCGCCAGCCATGTCACCCAACCGTTAGGGTTCGATCGTTGGAGCTCTAACATGTGGGGCCACCGCACAGTCCGGTGGTGCACCGGACAGTCACTGTTCACTGTCCGGTACACCTTCTGACGCCTGCTCTGACTTCTGTGCGCGCAGGCGCGCACTGTAGCGTTTCACTGTTCATTTGCAGACGACTGTTGGCGCTAGTAGCCGTTGCTCCCGCTGGCACACCGGACAGTCCAGTGCTACACCGGACAGTCTGATGAATTATAGCGAAGCGGCTCCTCGAAAACCCGAAGCTGGCAAGTTCAGAGTTGATCCACCCTGGTGCACCGGACAGTCCGGTGCGCCAGACCACGGCAGCCTTCGGTTGTCTTTTGCTCTTTTTATTTGAACCTTTTTTTAGACTTTTTATTGGTTTGTGTTGAACCTTTGTCACCTATAGAACTCATAATCTAGAGCAAACTAGTTAGTTCAATAATTTGTGTTAGACAATTCAACCACCAAAATCATTTAGGAAAAAAAAGGTTTGACTCAATTTCCCTTTCAGTATTGTAATGTGATTTTTGCAGGAAGAAATCTAATTTACCACCGTCAATTATCACAGTCATCTGATTTTTCTCTCATTTGATTGTTCCATATGATTAAAAATAAGTTTTTAACCCTGTAATTTAGATTATAAATATTTTTTAAAAAATATCTAAAGTAAATTAAATTTAAACATTATTCAAATGTATTTGTACATAAAAATAATGCAATTAAAAATCTAAAACCCTAGTTTAGTCTTGGAAAATTACAAAAAATATTTTAGCTTGAAAAAAATGAAACCTCTTTAAGATTTTCTAAAGTCTCTATGCTATGGTGCCTAGTTTAAAAATATTTGAATCTTGATGGACTTATTTTGGTGCTTATTTGCTAGTAGAAACATGTCTATTATAATAGTTGGTATTAATCATCCAAACTACATAGAAGCACGAATGGAGTATCATTAGATTTAGGACTGTAACGGACATTGATCCTATGCCCAGCTGCATGCATGCACCCTTTGTTTAATATATTTAATAAATTTTTACAAACTAATAAATTTAATTAATTTTAGAGAAATGAATTATGGAGCATAATATGGCAGAAAAATCAAGATACTAGCACACAGATCATGATATTTATAAAAATGAGATCAAGTGACTTGTACAACATATTTCAAGCTAGGCGCCGTAACATAGAGCATGATTTTAGAAAAATCTAAAAGTAGTTTTATAATACTTGGAGCTAAACTCATTTTTCAATGAACTTTCCGATATGAAATCAGGTTTTGGAATAATTAATTATATTATTTTACCACATAAAAATATATCTGATATCTTTTTTGAATTTTTAAATATTTTTTAAAAAATATTTTAGCCCGAGTTACTTTATTAGAACTTTAAATTTAATTTGATTTGCCTACTCTAACATGATACTCCCTCTGTCTCAGAGGTAATCTTTTTTTGTTCTTGTCTCTTTATATACACGTAAATGGATGTAGTGATATATAGAGAATTAAATGTATTTCTTGGTTTTTGAAACAGATGTGATTACGCCTTATATAATGAGACGGATGGAGTATTACATTAGCAAAACCATTATCAAAACCGTTTAAGGTACAAAAGTGATTGGTTTTCAAATGTTTGAGGGAGGTTAAAAACCGAGGAAAATCGAACTGACTGTGATAGTTGAAGGAAAATTGAACTTTTTCCCATTTTTTGAGCGGTTGAGCCCATGCCGGGGCAGTCCTGACCGGCCATATGGTCATCCACAGCAGTCGCTAGCACTAGCACTAGGAATTGTACAAGGCCCAATCACGGGAGGTCGTGCGAGGTTTTTTTTTTTGTTTCATGGGCCATTTGGATTGGGTAGTTTACTTAACGGTGAGTAGAGGAGCAGGATAGGAGGTGAAGCAATCCAGAGACGAACACCGAAGCATTGCCGAAAAGAACTTCGGCGGGTAGAGAAACCTGATTAGTTCATAATGTCAACCTGATTAATTCAATCTCTATTCAGAGTCTTTTTGGTCGCCTAGTCTTCGTCGCCTTTCTTATTTGGATTTTGTTGCCAGGATTCAATTTTTTCCTTGTAAAAAATCAAAAAGGGGCTACAACTTTTCAAAAAAAAAAGAGAGAACTAAGAGCATTTAACTATCTATCTAGTTTAGGTAGTTAGACGTCTAGCCAAGTTTAGTTAGTAACGGTTCTAATTTAGAGAATCAAATAGTAATTTAGAGAGTTAAATAGTTTGACGAGTCTAGTGTGTGAAGAGTTATTTTGTTATTGAATAGCTAAAATTTAGCTTGACGAGTCATTTAACTAGTTTGTTAGAAGTCCCCTTTAGTAAGACCCTCACTCCTCGACATCTTTAAAAAAGATAGAGCCATTTGACAAACAACTTCTCCTATATTTCTTTCGAATGATGTATGAGAAAGATGTAGGAGCCTTCTTTCGAATGATGTACCAAAAAAATGTTGCAGAAGCCACTAGAAACCAAGTTTTTCTTTAAACCATTTGGTAGGGCTTTAGCTGAGCAAGAGCGATGCAAGCAGTAGCACAATGCCATGGGCCATGGCGAGCCCATGTAACTATACACTCCATCGCCAAGATACCTTGTTAGACTTTCAGAAAAGTTGAGACACTGCTGCTAATGATGGCCCTCCGAAAAGGCCGCAAAATGTTCAGAGTTGAGACTCCAGGGTACGCCAGCGCAGCACTAAGCTGCAGCTCTCTTCCTGGTCGCTGCCCTTAGCTGCAAAAGCAAGAGAAAAAAAAATTATAAAACATCTCCAGGCTACAATATCACTAGAGCAAAAAGATTTCAGCGCGGCGTGCACTGACCGACGAGGGGTTGAGATCGGAGCTCCGCAGCACGCGCAGACGCCTGGCGGTGGCGGCGAACATCCTGAAAAGGGGGAAAAACGCAAGAAAGCTTGGTCCGTCAGCAAACAGAGCAAGCGCGCGCGTTGAGAAAACGAGAAGCGATCTGGTGAGGCGCTGCAGAGGGAGCGAACTCACGGCCACGGCACGTCCCCGACCAGCATCTGGTCTCCCTCGTCGTCCTCGTACACCAGCGTGTACTCGCCGCCACCGTTCAGGATCCCCGCGACCGCCTGCCGCTCGCCGCCTGGTCCCGACGTTTGAGCTGGCGTCAAAGGCAGAGGTCGATCGTCAGTTCATATAAAACTCGCGTGGTTGCGTGGTGATGCGCGCGCGCGCACCGGCGAGGAGGCCGCGGAAGAGGTGGTCGACGGCGGCGGTTAGCGTGTCGTAGCCGGCGTGGCCGCCCAGGTCGAGCTTCCGGCCGATGGGCACGCCGTCCATGTTGACCTTGACGAACAGGCCCTTCTTGCCGCCCTCGACGGCCTTGCCGCCGGCGCTCGCGGACTCGTTTCCTCTGTGGCTTGGTGGCGGCTCGCGGGACGGCTTGGAGGACGCCGAGGCGAGGTTCCGCCGGAACGCGCGCACTGGCGGCCATCCCACGACCGGAGCAGCTGCCGCCGGCCTGAGGAGTTGAATTTGAGGTAGTTCAGAGTTCAGATGATGAGGCGCCGTTACAACAGTAACTCTGTTCTGGGTTTCGTTTCAGAAAGAAAAAAGAAAGGAGGAGCAAGCAACCAAAGGCAGGACAAGGAGTAACTGGCGGCGAGAAAGAATGAAAGGTTCATCGGTTACCTGGCCTTGAAGCCATTGCTTCCCTTTGCTCGCGCAGCAGCAGCAGCAGAGGAGCCGCCTGCTTTGTCCTCGAAACCTGAAACCACCAGGCGAACACAGAACACAACGATGGGTTAATTGAAGCCAAGCCATGGAACTAGCTCGTATGTGACCAGGCACATGAAGGACGCGGCGGCACCTGCTGCAGCTTGGGTTGGCGATCCGGAGAAGTAGCCCGGGAGGCTAAGGCTGAGCTCAAGGCCGCTCCCCTCCTCGTCGTCGCCGAAGCGGCCATTCCAAGCCATCTCCGATTCCGATTCTCACACTGCCGAATGTTCTCTGCCTCCCCCTCTCTCTCACACAGCCTCGCCCTCTTGCTGTCTCCTACGCAGTGTACTCCTATCTATCTATATACCCTGTGCACGCAGTCGCAGCACTGCTACCACTCTGAAACGGGTCGCAGTGCGGTGAGCCACTCAGAGAGACACAGGCTGGCCGGCGGCCGCTGTCATAATTGAAGTTATAAGGCTATATCGACCACTCGTTTCACGTTCTATCTCAACTTCTATTTCAAACCCTAATTTATAAACAGTGCAAGACATTCTTATACACGTCTTCATCTACCGTTAAAGCTTCTCAAATTTAATTAGAATTTTAAAAACGTTTTATAATATTTATAATTTTTTTAAAAAATATTATAGAAGCAAATGCAAAACTCTATCTCTCGGTACTAATTATATTTTTTGACCGGAGAACTTCGTTTTCTATTATTTGCATAACAGAAATACAATCGTACGTACCAGTTGCAAAAGCAACCAAGCACCGATATACAAGAAAAGTAAACATAACCGACCTGATTCAGGTCATCGATAGCTACCAAACATTGTGTACCAACATGACATCAAGTAGTAGGATATCACCCAAAGAAAGTAGTCAAATTATTGCAACAAAATGCGACACAGCGCACAGCCAGAAATCAACGTAACAAAGATCGTCCAACCAATGGAGGCTCCTGTCACCAAGCGACCAATCAGCAGTCATCGACCGACGATCACTCCATTTCCAGCGTCTGGTCACCAGCTTCATTGCTCCCTTGCAGCTCTCTTCCTACATTCCTAGCATTCACAGCCTTCAGAAGAAGTTTCACCCCATCATGTAGTACATTCTGCAACTCCTTTTTGCTCAGGCCCCATTTCAAGGAGACACAGTCTCCTTATTCTTAAAACTCGAAAGTCTGGAATTTCTCCATAATTTTATCCCAATTACTTATGTTATCGTCATTCAGCCATCTTCTAAAGTCAACTGGCCATCCCTCTCCCTAATAGTCTGAACGAGAAGATATTTACCATTACACACGTCATACAGGTCTGGTTCAGACATAGCCAGGGGAATTTCGTCGATCCAAGGGTCCTCCCAAAATTTGATTTTATCACCCGATCAAATAATAACCTGTCTCCCAATGGTATAGTACGTTCTGATGTTCAACAGGTCATGCCAAACATGAGAATCAAAAGACTTGGGGCCAACATTCAAAATACTGTCTCCATGAATATAGTTTATGTTCATAATCTCTTGCCAGGTTCCTTTTTCATATTCAAGTTTCCACCACCATTTTCACATTAGACAAATATTTATTACTGTCAAATCTTTAATTCTAAGCCCACCTTTTTTCGTGTTAGCACAAACTCTATCCCACTTAATAAGGTGGTATTTTTTCCTGTCTCCCTCGTCTTGCCAAAGAATTTTTTTCTCTTAATGTCCAATTTTTTGATAGTGGTGTTCAGTGGCGGAGGAGCTATTTTGGCTTGTGACATCGGCTATACCTTACTTTTAAAAGCTCTCATATCTTCTACTATAACAACAAAACAAGACGTGGTGTGGTGGATGTGTTGCCTCTATTCTAGCAGCAGGTCTTAAGTTTGATTAATAATTCTTACAGATTTTATTTTTTAAGCTATACCGTATTTTTTTCTTTGTCTTTGGTGCTAGGAAAGAAGATACATCCACTAAAACTAAGGATTTTAGAGAAATTACGTGGGATGCGCTAGTTGGCCGGACGGGTGACATGAAGCGGCTGCTGCAACTGCAACGAGAAAGCGGAGAGAGAGCACAGAGCACGCAGCAGAGCTCCACTCGAGCACCTGCAGCAGCCGCAGCCGGTCGGCGGTCGCTACGCCCGAGGAGCAGGCGGGGCAGGAGCGCAGAGACCGGTGGAAAGGTCAAGGGAGGGGAAAGCTGCGCGGCTGCGCCGATCTCGCGCGAGATGGGATGGGACAAGGTTTGGAGAGAGAGAGAGAGGAGCGACAGCGATAAAAAGGCGAGAGATTCGCGGGCGCAGCATTTGCTTGTGCTGTTTGCTGCTGTACAGTCAAGTCTCAATCCACACACTCTCTCTCTCTCCTGTTTTTTTTCCCGTTCACTGCAGCAAAGTACATGGGCGAGGTTTGCAGAATGCAGTGCCGGAACGGGGAGGGACAGTCGGACAGAGGCCGGTAACCGGAAAGCTCCAGCCCCATCATGCTCGAGCAGTCAAATCTCCCCAAGTGCACCAGTACCTTGCCGTTTTGCACTTACAACCAAAGTATAGCTGTTTCCTCCGTCCAAAGCTATAACAATCCCTTCACTATCATAAAAAAAATATTTCTTCTAATACTATCAGTTTTAATTTTTAGTACCTTAAATGCTATGCCGTCCATTACCAGTTAAAAAGCTATTGGTTGGTGCTAAAGAAGACTAAAATACTCTAGTATCTTGTATATGAACCCCTTCCGTACCCTTTCATAAACTTATTTTTGAGAACTTTAGAATATAAATATAACTGTGTAACAGTTTTTATAAAATGTTGTTGTCATATTACTGTTACGTATTTATATTGATGTTATGGAGTTTTCAAAGCTAAGCTGCTGAAAGGGCATGGAAGGGGTTCATTGACACAAGGGGTATATTAGTCTTCTCCAACGCCAACTAGTAGCTCTTTGACTGGTTATGAATGATAATGTCATTTAAGAGACTAAAAATTAAAGCCGATGACATTGAAGGGAACATATATTTTTCAATGGTATTGAAAAGATTGTTTTAGTTTTAAATGGTATTGAAGGGATTTTCTCTACGCTTTACGCCCTCCATCTCCCATCCTCTCCAAATCGTTGATTTGTTTATCTTAGTTTTCTTTTTTATCAAAATTTTGCGTTTACAACTTTAAAGAGTTTATTATCATGTTTAAAAATCTAAGATCGATATCGTGACAAAATTACATGAGGGCTATAGACTATCGCACAAAGGTATCACATCACTAGTAGCACATATAATGTTATGACCTTGACGAGACAATATCTCGATATTTAGTACCACAGATTTTGGCAGATTTGTTCGGTTGCCCTGCAGCCACAGCTGCTGTTCGGACTAATGCAACTGCAATCCATAGAGACAATACTGTAGAAGCCGCAGTCGCAGCCGGATTAAAACCACCGCAAGATGTAGCGAACAAGCTTGATACACCCAATTTTCATACCAAGGCGGATACCATTTACTTCTCATCTCTCTCCCTCTACTTAATCCTTCCAATCTTATATAACATGTAAGTTCCATCTTGGAAGCTTGAATTTGATTTATAGATCTTGGAGAATAAGTTATCCCCCTCGCCTCTTTAATTTATATGTGTTGACTTAGTTTATATCATATGAATTTTGTAATTCTAGTTTTCCAGGTAAATATTTGATTGAATAAATTTTGATTTTGTTGTATAAGCAAAGTTATTTAGGTAAATGGTTGCATTTTTAAACATGTGCTTAGGTTCCGCCTTGGAATTATTTGGTAAATATTGATGTATTATATGGTCAGATTATAATGTTAATTGTTATCTTTAAATTTAACTTAGGTTAAATTTTGTTGTTACCTTCATTATGTTGTTTGTAACTTTTAGGGTTTAGGTTTAGTTTTAATTAGTTATTTAGTATGGGTTATATGTCTATATTGATTTAAAATATTTAATTTGTTGCATAAGACAAAGAGACTTGTTTTTTAGAATCCTACATTTTAATAGATGTAGGATATGTGGTGAGAGGAGAAATGACTAAAGCAAGGTTGTTGCAAAAATTTACATATGGATGCATCTTGCAAGGATGCACATGTCCTAGCTCAGCTAACAACACAAAGGAGAAGTTGTAACAGGGAGAGAGGAACACTAGTGACTAAATGTATCAATGTTGACAAAAATACTATGTGATCATTTCTTATTGCCAAAGTTCTACCATCTATAAAAGCAAATTGGCCAAAAATTATATGAAACTAATTTTCACTCCTCGCCCAGTGAGCATGATAGTGCAAGCTAAGTTAGGCAGCAAGCTTTTGTTTCATGGCACTAGGTAGGTGTCTAGGCAACTAGCTTATGTATCATGGCTTTTGGTTACAGGAAATGATCATGCAAATGTAAGCTTGGTGACTGTCGGTACCCTGGATCAGAGGTACCCCTTACTATAGCATGAAGACACGGTGCCCATGCGACTGTCTCTAGTCGCGTGGTGAACAACACCCGACTCCACCACGTGGATGGCTCCATGTGGCCAGAGAAAACAATACACTCCAAGATGCTAACAGTGGGTCCGGACCCCCATGGGAGAGTACCGGACCCCTGTACATTGTAGACTGGACCTCCGGAACAAGGTCCAGGCCCCCTGTGAGTGCAACTCGGGCCTCTGGGTCGGGTCCCGGGACTCTGGGGCGGAGAATGCCCAGGCCTTGCTCAGGCAGGGGTCCGGTGCCGACATGTGTCCAGGCCCAGCCTGGTGCGGACCTATCCACATAACGCTACTGCTCCCTGCCCAGGTGGAGACCCGATGCTGCCACGTGGCGTACCGCGCGTGACGTAAGCCAGCGGGCGGAGCTTGACATAAGGCCTCTAGACCACGCTGCCTCTGTATTTATTGCGGAGAAGACGCGTCGCCTGTCTATCCCGCTGACAGGCGATGTGCCCCTTCATCATTTATTGTGTCCTATCCACTCAGCTAGCAGGCGGCGTCCAAGCCATCCTGCAGGCGGCGTGCCTGTCCATTCCACTACTAAACAGTACGCACGTGGAGCGAAGTGCACTATGCGCATCCATCATCACTCGTACGTTGCCAGGGAAGCTTCCCCTGCACGCCAGTACTACGCAGATCGCGGATATCATGGTGCGAGGAAGATTGCACTGGCAACGAGCATTAGTCGCTCCAAGTATTATATCCGTTATGTCCCTGGGCCCACATGTCAGGGCCTAGCACCCTTGTATGTGCCCCCCTTGGACTATAAAAGGGAGGACACATTGCGTTACAAGGGAGACTTAGACCCACTTAGACTCCCAGACTCAAGTACATTCAAGCTCTCTAGCTCAATACAGCACATAGTGGAGTAGGGTATTACGCTCCGGCATCCCGAACCACTCTAAACCCTTGTGTGTTCTTGTGTGTTCATCCCCCAATCTCGTAACAGGCAAAACGCTTAGGCCCCTCCTCATCTTAGGATTTAGGGCGGGTGCATTCCACCACCCGACCGGAGATTTCCTCTCCGACATTTGGCACGCCAGGTAGGGGGCTTGGCTCTAGGTTTTTGCTTGTTTTCGCGCTCGACACCTGGTGCAGCGGCTGCTGTGCATTCTGCACGGCAGCACACTCCCACGCAAACATCCAGGGCGTCTAGGGCTATGCCTGGGGCGCTGTCAACAGCCAGGGAATTGCTGTGCCACCCTCCTAGCTCCACGGCCTCTCCAGGAGCCATGAAGCAGTGGCGGGACAACGTTGACCGTCTGCTCGACATGGTGCACTCTGGCTCAACCAGACCCAGCCTCGGTCACCCCGGTGTCAACATGAGGCGTCAGCATCTGTGCGCTCACCCTCAATGCGGGCAGCGCCGACTGAGGACCTATGGGCGGAGCTCAACCGTCGGCGTGCGGCGGAGGACACTCCAGTCTCTCGGGAGAGGTCTAATGACCTGCGGGCAGAACTCAACCGCAGGCGTGTGGGCGAAGATGCTCGCGTCTCTCTAGAGAGGGCGCGAGAGCGCCGACAGAACATCGAGGGTCATAACCTCGATCAAGACTTTGCTGCTGTAACACCGCAAACATCAGTGGGCGCCCAGATCCGGGCAGGTGTCCCATTGGCCGGCGTGGGCTACGCCGCTCTCGCGGATCATCTCTACGCGGCGTCCTAGCTATCCAAGTTCCGACCGCACCTGCCGGAGAAGTATGACGGTACGTCAAATCCGTCTGAATTTCTGTAGGTGTACGTCACCGCTATCACAGCAGCAGGTGGAAACACTGTTGTGATGGCGACATATTTTCATGTCGCCTTGTCTAGGACCGCCCGGACTTGGCTCATGAACCTTGCCCCAGGATTGATATGCTCCTGGGAAGAGCTCTGCGTGCGGTTCACAGCGAACTTCGCTAGCGCTTATCAACAACACGGCGTGGAGGCCCACCTCCACGCAGTGAGGCAGGAGCCCGGAGAAACTCTCCGGACGTTTATCTCCCGCTTCACCAAGGTGTGAGGTACTATACCTCGCATCTCTGATGCTTCTATCATCATAGCCTTCCGCTAGGGGGTGCGTGATGAAATGATGTTGGAGAAGTTGGCTACACATGATGTGGAAACTGTCTCCACTCTCTTTGCTCTGGCCGACAAGTGCGTCAGGGCCACCGAGGGCCGTGCGTGGCACTCGGCGCCACAGGCCGGGGCTGCCCAGATAGGTGGCTCCGGTACCGTCGCCCAGGACGGTAAGAGGAAGAAGAAGAACCGCGGTCACGAGAAGCCGCATTCTGCCGCTCTGGTCGTTGCAGCTACGACTGGGGGCCAAGGCGACCGTAACAAATGCCCACGGCCGCAGAGGGGTAACAGCGGCTCATTCCCTGTGCACCCCAACGGTCGCCACAGCGCCGCGGAGTGTCGCGAGATCATCGACCTCGCGAAACGCGTCAACACGCGGCGCGAGCAGTCTTCCGGGGATGGCAACCCACCTCGTCGCCGACCTGGCAAGGAAAGGGTCAACGACGACGAGGTGGCCGCGACTGAACCGGACCTCAGGTATCACTCACTCGAGGGGGTCCTGAAGGATGTTTTCCCCGGAGGCTCCAACTCCGGTGACGACAACTAGGCGGGCCACCAAGGGGCCCCGTACTCCCTGATCTACGGGGCTGAAGCCTATCTTCCCCGGAAACCCTTCTGGACTCCCCACGGGTCCAGTCTTTTGATGAGCCTATGCAGGGGCGGTTACAGCGCAAGGACATGGACTCCATCGACGAATTCAAATGTCAAGCGGCAACCCGAAATGCACTTTGTAACCAGGCGCCCATGCACTACGGCCAACAGTTCGTGCATAGTAGGGAGCCCAGGGTCAGGACCTAGTCCTGCGGCAAGTACCGAACCAAGAAGGGGTCCGCAATCTCTCCCCCAGCTGGGAGGAACCCTTCAAGGTGACGGAAATATGCCAGCCCGGGGAGTGCCCACATTGCTATAACTAAAGGAGTATCTCTTCCTAGCCCCATGAGCATCTCTATAAGTTCAATCCATAGGAGCAAGTCTGAGGGGTTAATTTTTTCTTCTTTTGTAATTAGGTTTCGCATATGTGTACACCAGCCCGGTGAGGTCCGCCCTCATAAACCCGGCCTATTGGTTTACACACATGCATGTCAAGTTATAAAGAGGAGATTTACCCCCTCCAATGTGCTTCTATGATAACTTTATCCTCCTGCTCCACGGATTTATCCTGCAGTTTTCGGATAATACTATTTATCTAACCCACCCGAGTGGTTCCCATCTATCCTGACATGACGACATCCGAATTGAGTAGCCAGGCTTGCAGCATAGGACCCCTCTACGAAAGCAGAGGGGGCCGATAGCCTGGGGGCTGGTTCTAAAGAACGGAAGCTCGTTCCATGGGGTGGTCCAGAGCAGTGTAGCCGCTTAGCCTAGTCCCATACCGTAAGCCTACACAGTCCACCACTCTATGACGAGTACCCTAGTATTTGGAGCTATAGTCATGTGGGTCCGACAACCTGGGGTCCGGCTCTAGAGAATGGACATTTGTCTCCTAGGGTGGTCCGGAGCCGTGTAGCCGCTTAGCCTGGTCCCGTACCGTAAGCCTGCACGCTCCACCACTGTGCGACGGGTGTCCTAGTGTCTAGAACCGTGGCCTAGGGGGTCTGGACACACAACTTGGCTTCCTAGACTAAATCCTGCAAGTCCTGAGCATGTATCAAAGGATGGCTAATGTCAGACGAGGGATCGTATGGGTGTGCTACTAATGCCCCCTAGCCGAAGCTGTGTGCAGGTCTAGGTCCCGGTCGGGGCTACCCCCTGGGGGTCGTTGCCAACTCTTACAAGTATGCTGGTATCCAACCTCGACACATCGAGCGTGCATCCCAGGGGGCCAAGTACCAGGGAGGAGTCGGCAACACCACACGCAATAGGGACAAATAGTATGCAGATAAGTGCTAATACTGCTTGATAAATAGTACTCAAAAAGTACCTTATAAAAGCAAAAGTTATTACATCCGCCTTCAAGCAGAGCCCTAGCTCCATCTCTACAGGTGTAAACTACTCGACGCCAGCGGGGTCGCGCTGGAAGCTCGCGGCCACCGTCCTCGTGGAATCCTCCCGGGCGGCTTGCCAGCAATGGTGGCCACCTCAACGCGGGCGCCAGGGCGAAGAGGCCCTCGCCCCCGTCTTTCTACGGGGGTGACGATGAGGCCATTAAAGCCAAAGAGTTGAATGCACGACGACAGATGGCGCTTGTGGCCTGGCCAGCGCCACGTAGCCGAAGTTCGCCTCCTTCACAATGATGACGAATGTCCTTTCCTCCGAATGCTAGAGGAAGAGGCGGGTCACCAGCTCATGCGGAAGGCAAAACCGTAGCTCAGCTCGCTCTCCACCCCTGCAAGGCTGATGAACATCCTTGAAGCTGAGGACAGGGGAGGCCGCAGCCCGGCTCGCTTCCCACCACCACGAGGCTGGTGATCATCCTTCAAGCTGAGCGCTGGTGGGAGACCGCAACCCGACTCGCTTCCCACCACCGCGAGGCTGATGAACATCCTTGAAACTGAGCACCGGAGGAAGAGCGCCAACCCCCATGAGGTCGCGCTCCTCCAGCAACAGCAAGAAGAAGGCAAGATCGGCAGCGCCATCGCGCAAGAAACGAAGAGCGCGAGCTCCCCGGCGGCGAGATCACCGAGGGGGAAGGCGCTGGCGTGGAACCTTCCACCGAACGCCAGGGCGCTCCATCTAGCGGAGCAAAGCAGAGACCTTGAAGGCGAAGGGGCACAGAGAGCTCGGAGGCGAAAGGGCACAGCGAGTGGGAGAAAAGCGAAGGCACGGCTGCTACTCGACGGATGACTCCCTTTTTAAAGATAGACTCCCCCGCTCGCGCCCCAAAGCGCCACCGGAAGTCTCCCCCGATGCACACCGGTGTACCCAACCTATGCCGCGAGGGCCCGGCCCCACAAGTCATATGGCTGGTGCGCTTGTCTCCTGGTGCACAGAAGGCGAACCGCCACGCGAGGAGCGAATCGCCGCGCCTCCTCATCCCCGCCGAAGGCAGTGGTTCAGCCCTTGACACAGCGGCCCAGGCCCACGAGTCATTCTCCTTGGGCGTCGGTCTCCGTGTGCTAAGAAGGCGAACCGTCACGCAAGGAGCGAATCGCCGCGTCTCTTCATCCCCGTCGAGAGCAGCGGTCCAGTCTCTGGCACGGGGCCCGGGCCCACGAGTCATACTCTTCGAGCGTAGGCCTCCGTGTACGGAGAAAGCAAACCGCCGCGTAAGGAGCACACCACCGTCTGTGGTAGTGTGCCTCTTCACCTCCGCCAAAACCAACAACCCAGTCTCTGACGTGGGGGCCCGGGCCCACGAGTCATCCTCCTTGGGCGCTAGTTTCTAGGTGCAGAGAAGTCGAACTGCCGCTTGCGCCAGTACCGTGCCTCCACGGGGCCGCCGCAGAAGACAAAGAAGGTGAATTTTCAAAACCAAATGCAGCGGTATCGAGGCACCCCGCACATGGCCCAGTAAAGCCATCAAGTGCAGAGACCACGGGTTAGTCAAGCCGCGGGAACAGGCACGACAGTTTATGTGACCGATGGCAGGCTGACAGCGCGAGCACACCGAGTTAATACGACGCGCGCAGAGGTGGCGCCCCAGTCACCGGTCATGCCAAGTTAACGCAAGGAACAAGCTTTGGCCCCACCTGCAGGCTCGTATCCTCCCCTGAGGCGGGCCCGGGGGCCACTATCGGTACCCTAGATCAGGGGTACCCCTTACTATAGCATGAAGATATGGTGCCCACGCGACTGTCTCTAGTCGCGTGGTGAACAACACCCAACTCCACCACGTGGATGGCTCCAGGGTCGCCATGTGGCAAGAGAAAACAATACACTCCAAGATGCTAACAGTGGGTCCGGACCCCCATGGGAGAGTACCAGACCCCTGTACATGTAGACCGGACCTCCGGAACAAGGTCCAGGCCCCCCATGAGTGCAACCCGGGCCTTCGGGTCAGGTCCCGGACCCCTCTACGTGGGGTCCGGACTACCCACAATCGGGTCCCGGGACTCTAGGGTGGAGAATGCCCAGGCCTTGCTCAGGCAGGGGTCCGGTGCCGACATGTGTCTAGGCCCAGCCTAGTGAGGGCCTATCTGCATAACGCTACTGCTCCCTGCCCAGGCGGAGACCCGATGCTGCCACATGGCCTACCGCGCGTGACGTAAGCCAGTGGGCGGAGCCTGACGTAAGGCCTTTGGGCCATGCTGCCTCTGCATTTATTGCGGAGAAGACGCGCCGCCTGTCTATCCCGCTGATAGGCGATGTGCCCCTTCAGCATTTAATGTGTCCTGTCCATTCAGCTGGCAGGCGGCGTCTAGGCCATCCTGCAGGCGGTGTGCCTGTCCATTCCACTGCTAAACAGTACGCCCGTGGAGCGAAGTGCACTGTGCACATCCATCATCACTCGTACGTTGCCACGGAAGCTTCCCCTACATGCTAGTACTATGCAGATCGCGAATATCAGGGTGCGAGGAAGATTGCACTGGCAACGAGCTTTAGTCGCTCCAAGTATTATATCCGTTATGTCCCTGGGCCCACATGTCGGGGCCCAGCACCCTTGTGCTTGCCCCCTTGGACTATAAAAGGGAGGACACACTACGTTACAAGGGAGACTTAGACCCACTTAGACTCCTAGACTCACAAGTTCATTCAAGCTCTCTAGCTCAATACAACACACGGTAGAGTAGGGTATTACGCTCCGGCGGCCCAAACCACTCTAAACCCTTGCGTGTTCTTGTGTGTTCATCCCCCAATCTCGTAACAGGCAAAACGCTTAGGCCCCTTCTCATCTTAGGATTTAGGGTGGGTGCATTCCGCCACCCGGCCGGAGATTTCCTCTCCGACAGTGACGCAACAAGGTTATGTGTCATGTGTTTTGGGTACTCGACTAAACTTTTGTTTCACTATTCTATCAAACCTATGTATATCATGTTCAAGTATTTGTATATTTCGATTCTGGTAATGTGAATTACGCTGAAACAATCCTATATAGTACTCTAGATCTTTGCTTGTCTTATCCTCAATCGCAACATCAGATTTTATAGCAGTGGGTGTTACCTTATGCCACAACTCAACAACACTCTCGTCCTCAATCTCAGCATTAGAATCTACAAATGCTTGCAAGAGCACAAATAACTATGCTTAGAAATTAGAATCATATATTATATCCGCACAACACAAAACCAACATGGGAGGGACACTTAGATACCTGCACATTGATATCATGAGGGGTGATTCCTCTCAAAATCGTGCAGATGGACCTAGGGGATACGTCATGTGCTCCCACCTCCCACATTGATAGTCTGGCGTGCGATTCCAAGCTCCAAATCACTTAGATGGAGGCGTGGGTTGTGCCAACCGCTCCCTACTCCTATATCGCCGATCTTTGGTCTGATTGTGAGTGTGGACACTTCCTGGCTTCCCACAATTTGTTTGGGTGCTACACCAGCAGCTCTCTGCTCCGATCTTGTCATCCGTAGCGGCGTGATATGGAAGACCCCCCCATATGGCATCGTCTGCTACCCATGATGATGACACATGTCGGTTCCAAATATGTTGTCAATAAGAGTTGGAGGAGGGGATGCTGCTAGATCTAGGCATGGTGGGAGATGATCGATGAGGGGAGCTGGAATCTGGGCATGGGTGGAGAGGATAAATGAGGGGAGCTAGATTTGTGGTTGAGAAGGAACCTGTAGTTTCTTTCCCCTTCTCACGGTCATGGTGGAAGGAAGGAGGTTGGGAAGATATTTTTGGGGCCAACACACCAGAACAACGATCTTCATGGGACAAAATCCAAGGCCCAGGACAATCGTCTTTTATGGGACTAAGGGAGTATCAATCTTCTATTACATCGACCTTTATGATTATATTATTGTTTTGTTTACTTGAATACAACGCTTATAAATACTACATCACCACCCTATGAGGGAAACATAGGGATGATGTCAACAAGTTGAGTCAATCATGACTTTTAATGTTCCAAGCAGACACCTAACACACTAGTTTGTGGATATTATGTCTGCGAGGTGCTTCACTATATTGACAGATATATTTCAAATCGTGTCTCATCATTCGAGCAAATACATTAATTGATGTGACTAACATTCAAACTATAGTTATTATATTATCATTGCATCAACACTGCAACGTCAAACAAATGTTGTCAATTTACAGGAAAATGGAAGACACCTGAGTCAAGACAATGGTATTAGATTTCTGTTACTTCATACGAAGTGAAGTTACACACATAAATGGGCTTTTCTTAGACATGCCAGACTATTGAAAAAACATTTAGAACTCACTAACTTTGAGAGACATCACATATGACATTTTTGAAATGTTTGAACCAAATTTGTAAATATTAATGAATGAATGACAATACTATTGTTGTGTATTTGTATATGGATGGATGACATGTATACGGATGAATGATATATTTGGGTTGTATTATGAAAACATTGTTTTGTGAATATGTGTGATTGACACTTTGTATATTGCATCATAATATATTTTGGTTGTGAATGATTTGCATCAAAACCGAATGAAATTTGTGAATTTTGCTATGTGGTTTGTTTTGGCGGCAAAACTGGAATTTAGATTACATTTGAATCTTGTACAACAAATTGTAGGCGGCCAACATAATAAGGCATGTGGCAATAAAAGAGAATGATATAAGTTAATTGCTTGCAAAAACTATCTTTGCAGGTGGTTGGCTTAACTCATCCACTTGTAAAAAGTAATCTTTTCAAGCAGCTAACTTAAGGCAACCACATTTGAAACAAATTATCTTTACAATTGATCGTCTTAAGACAACCACTTGTAATTACTAATCATTGCAAACAATTCTATGTGCTCCGAATGCAAAGATGGTGATTTTTACAACGCCACTTGGATAGATCTCTTTAGGGTCGCTTGTAAAAGCGATTTCTATAGTACTTAGGGATAGCAACGTGGCGGATCAGGGCTAGGGGAGTGCTCCCCATCCCCACCTTGGCTCCAAAATGCTTAACGAGGAGGTTTTACTCCTCGTCCCTATTCCTGTCGGGGACCCGATCCCCACGGGGAACCCAAGGGGATCAGTTGTTGAATATGAATGGTATGATATAAACAAATAAATCATGCTTGTCACGTGCGCGAGCGACAATCGAGTGAAAGAAATTAGGATTGTGATTAGCGAGTAAGGATTTTGCATCTTTATATGATACGATTTGTTGGATTTGACCTTCATATGTCGCGTGAGGGAGGGTCTGTCTTCTAATTTCGGTCTCTATAAGATTCCCTTGGGGGAAATTTATCCCTACCCCGCCCCATTAAGTTTTGTGTCCTTGTCCCGCCATTCCCATGGGGGGAAATTTTAGCCCCATCCCCACCCCATTCGGGTGCCCATGAGGACCCGCCCCCACAGGAAAAATTGTCTTCTTAATAATAGCGCGACAAGATATAGCTTTGTATTCTTTTTATATACAAAAGTGCATTAAAAATAGAGAGATGTTATAATGTCACGTGCAATCCCATTTGGAAACACACATATGGGACCTTATACCTAATTAGTAGATGTAATTATGTATGTGATTGGTTGTTACTCATCACATTAAAGCTAAGTGATCTCCAGTTACAAGATATGTTGCCTAATATTTGGTATACTTTCTGAAATTAAAAAGAAGAAGACCCGCTATCTAGTTATACGTGTTAACATTGCTACATTATGGTTGATGAACCGCTGGTAGAAGCTGTAGAACACTTGATTTCAATCCCCTAAGATATTAAATATCAAGGTAACACTGTTATATCGAGCTTTTTCTTCACCCTATCATTCATTCATTCTCAAAGAGAAGCTAGATTTATAGGGTGAAGTCGAAGGTAAAAACAGATAAATGAAGTTTTTAAGATTAGAGTGGAAATGATGCAAGATGAAGACTCAATGGAAGTTGCACGATTTAAATACAGTAAACATAGTTATGTAAGACTCTCCCCTTTCTTTTATTAACTTAAGAATTTGTACAAGTACCTTGAGTTTTGTAAGATTACAATAGAGGAAGAGAAGGAAATACAACTTCGTGTGAAGATCGATGCACCCTGCTCTGATCGAGAGAGAGAAATTTCCTTACCCTAATGTATGTCATTGTTCATCTATTTATAGGTGTGGAGTACAACTTTAGTGAATTTACAATCATACCCTAGAACCTATGCATTTAAACCAACATACTTGCCGAGGACAAAGTTGTCTTTCCTTCCTATATCCTATTGACTAAGCTTCCAAGGCTTTTTATGGTTTTATTCAGCTTCGTCAAGTTTCTTCATCATGTATGCGCTTATGGTGACTCCTCTAAGCTTCCTTCTTCGGTTCATGTACATCGGTATTCGGTAGTTTCGGTCGAAACTACCTTCGACATTAATCCTAGGTAGAAAAGAGTAATTGAATTAGTGTTTTTAGGACCTTTGGTAGAAGAAGGCTCCCAACAAGAGCAATAAGCCACTAGTAACAATTTCTTGAAGCAATGATAATGGATGGAATCACTTTAGCACACGATCGAGGCAAAAGAATAACGTGACATGTGGGAGGGAGGCATGTGGGGTTGAGAGCAGGGCGAAAGCACGGATGAGATAAGAAGATAAGCGCGCCACTAACACATGCTTTTGGGCTTTACCAAGTGTTTAATCTCTCTGCAACCTAAGTGAAAACATGTCTGTTTGCTAGCTGCAAACTGGAAAAAATAATAGTGCTGCAAATTGAAAATGGGACTGAAGATATCGTCATGCTAGTGCTAGGCTGCTAGGACTTTTGTTCATGGGCGGCTAGACTAGAGTTCGAGAGTGGTGACTGCTGAGTGTCAACAAGAGCACTGAGCCGAGAAAGGGCATCATGAAGGGGCCATTTGTGGAATTGTCACGTGTGACGAATTGTGTGTGGGTCGTAGAAATACTCAAAACTAAAAGTACTCCTCGTTTGGTAGATGGTAGCTGAGTCAGGGGATGGAGGAAGCACATAAAAAAAAACTACTAAAATTTCCAAGGGCTCTCGTGAATCAGATCCGAATTCCCAGCATGCCTATATTTCCGAATTGTCTACAAATTTCATAGCCAAAATAAATGAGCAGGAAGAAAAAAGGATGATCTAGCAAGGAGAATAGCGAGCGCTTGAGATTCAAACGGTTGTCACCAGAAACATTTGAAAACCATCATCCCTTCCCATCCTAAAAATAATAATACTCTCTCCGTTCTTTTTATTTGTCTCGTTTTTAGTACAAAAGTAAACTATCGAACAACAAATGTTTAAGAATGGATGAAGTACCATTCTTGCTCGCTTAGTAGCCAAATAATCTTGAATTTAGTTAAATCTATACAGAAAAGTACTAACAATTACGGTATCAAATACTAAGTTTATTCTATTGATTATAATATTTTATAGATATCTATTAGGAGTCACAAACATTAATTTTTTAAAAGAAAGAAGTTTTTCTTTAATATTTACAGTAGAGATGAAGATACTGAGGCAGGACACGGTAACTTACTATTGAAACAATAACATTTATATCTATATCTCTATTATATAAAGCACCAGTTTTCATGGTTCCACCCTTTCGAACCTTGGTTGTTGGCTCCATATTCATACCCACTTAACCAATAAAAAAATATATATTTATATTTTTATTAAAACAAAGTCTATTGATATATAGAAATTATGTAATGCACAATCATTTGACTAGTAAATCCAAAACGTATGAGTACCCATGTTAAATCGATGGTTCGGGGGGTGTTTGGTATTTCCGATTAAAGTTTAGTTCGTGTCATATCAAATGATTGAATATCAACTAGGAGTATTAAATATGGGCTTGATTTAAATATTTGATGTGTCATGGACTAAACTTTAGTTGAGTGAAACCAAACATTTCTTAAGTCTGAGAAGATATATACTGTTAACTACAACGCAAGGAAAAACCAATGCTGAAACCAGAGCTGAACCAACAGCTTACTAATCTTATCTCATATTTTATCTCATGTTTCAAACTTCACTCTATAAATAATATAGTCTACAATACAAATATTGTTTTACATGACCATATATACGATCTTACGGAGACAACCTTACAGAGAACGATGCTCAATTGTAATAAAGTTTACCCTGTGTCACATCAGATGTTTGAATGTCTATTACGAGTCTTAAATATAGTCTAATTATAAAACTAATTATAGAGCAAAAACTAAACAACGGGATAACTTTTTTAAGCCTAACTAATCTACGATTAACAAATATTAACTGTAGCATCATATGAGCGAAATATAAACTAATTAGACTTAGGGGGTGTTTGGTTTTTATGGACTAATTTTTAGTCCTTCTATTTTATTTTATTTTAGTCCATAAAAACTAAAATAGAGTTTTAGTTTCTGTATTTGTTAATTTATAGACTAAAATAGAATAAAATAAAGAGACTAAAAATTAATCACTAAAAAACAAACAACCCTTAGTAAATTCGTTTTGTCATTTTGTTCTGATCCGTGTGACTGATTTTATAATTAAATTGTCCGATTTGAGGACTAAAGTTTAGCGCCGGAACCAAATGCCCCCGCCGTGCTAATCCGAGCGTTTCTGGCATTGACGACAAAAAGCAGGTAGAAAAAAAGAGGGTCCCATATATACGCTAGTTCTTCGGTGCTGAACATTGTGCCGATAAAATATTCTCGGCATGAGTCACGGTGGTGTGGCTAGTCTTTACACCGGATGTATACAAAATTATATCTACCGGTGCATTACTCCCCTTGTGCTAGACAGGATGGAAATCTCATTTCTTAAAGTCAGCTAAAATGCTGAAACCAGAGCTGAACCAACAGCTTACTAATCTTATCTCATATTTTATCTCATGTTTCGAACTTCACTCTATGAATAATATAGTATACAATATAAAATATTGTTTTGCATGACCATATCTACTGTAGCACCATATGAGCGAAATATAAAATAATTAGACTTAGAGGGTGTTTGGTTTTTATGGACTAATTTTTAGTCTCTCTATTTTATTTTATTTTATTTTAGTTCGTAAAAACTGAAATAGAGTTTTAGTTTCCGTATTTGTTAATTTATAGACTAAAATTGAATAAAATAGAGAGACTGAAAATTAGTTACTAGACAAAAAAAACAGTCCCTTATTAAATCCGTGTGACTAATTTTGTAATTAAATTATCCGATTTGAGGACTAAAGTTTAGCGTCGGAACCAAACGCCCCTGGCGTGCTAATCCGAGCGTTTCTGGCATTGACGACAAGAAGCAGGTAGAAAAAAAGAGGGTCCCGTATATACGCTAGTTCTTCGGTGCTGAACATTGTGCCGATAAAATATTCTCGGCATGAGTCACCGTGTTGTGGCTAGTCTTTACACCGGATGTATACAAAATTATATCTACCGGTGCATTACTCCCCTTGTGCTAGACAGGATGGAAATCTCGTTTCTTAAAGTCAGCTAAAATGTAACAGTATCAGTATTTTTTATTATCTTTAAATAGATTTAATATAAAAAATATATTCAGTTGTTAGTTAAGTGATAATTATTATACATCAGATGTGAGATTCTTTTTTTCTTAAAAAAAAAGGACGGAGTACCCGCTGCCACTCCATATATCGGCACAATGATCTGCTTGTGACCCAAAGTATTTTGAGACGGGACGGAGAGAAGGAGAACACAAACATCTTCTGCCCGCCTTTTCAGCCTGCCAGCCTTGCAGGAACAGCTGTGAAATGTCGGCCAGGAAATGATAGCGCTACCGTTTTCCTTGTGCATCATCTCGTTTGTCCTACTCTTCTGTCTTCTCTACGCAATCTTTGCTTGCTGCAGTGCAGACAGCCAAAATAGCCAGCGAACTAGCTTTCTCCTTTTCACAGCACCTGTCGACCATGTCTGTTCTCCCCGCTCCGGCCTCCCCGTCGTGCTCGTGCAACTCATGCTGGGCGTTCGGTTCGGGTCGAGCTTTTCAGTTTTTTATATTTCGGTTTTTGAACCTATATTTAAACTCGTATCCCTAATTTTAATTTCAGGTACGAGTTCGTATAACAGTAAACTACCTGATATACCCAGCCATACACCGAGCAGAGTAGCTCAGTCCTGCAGCGCACACAATAAGTGAAAATCCAGACCTGCAGCGCCCAACAGAAAGGCACAAACAATACTTAAACAGTGAAACAATATTCTAGTCCAGACGTCACATATATAGCAGAGAGCACATAGTCACTTACTGTCTCACACATAACAGAGAGCAAGAGAGCACACACGTAACAGTGTAAGCCAACTCCAGCAGCACTCCGCATGCGGCTCCGTATCCCTATTTTACGCAGCGAAGCACACTATTCATCAGTCCAGCAGGCTCCGCATCCGTCTCCGTAAAACGCACGGCCTGTACCCGCACTCCCCTTTTCCACGCTTTCTCTCTCCTCTCCGCAGCTCACTGCATGCGCGCGCGGCTGCTCGCGGGCCCCAGGTGTCATAGACTGCATGCGGAGTGCAAATACGGAGTCTGCTGGAAACGGAGACGGATACGGAGAGGAGAGAAACTGTTGGCCGTGCGTTTTAGGGATACGGAGAGGGAGTCTGCTGGAGTTGGTCCACACTAACACAACGGTACACAATACACATTCTCCAGTAGAGCATCGGTACTTGCCTACACCTACACGGCACAACCGCACAACATAGGCGCACGGACACGACACAGTAGTAGACTAGCATGCAGTAGCACAGGCACCCGGCACAGTACAATAGTAGCACAGGCAAGACACAGTACAACATAGCACAATATGAAAATAGCACACATTCCAGCATCAGTTTGCAACACACGCCAAGACACAAATTCTTCTTTTAGTTCTGCAATGTGATGAAGCATTTTCTGGTTAATATTTGTTGATATGCAATGGACCATTGAATAATGATGAAAAAATAAGGAATGTTAGACCTTTTTCTAGCATGGTTAATTCTTTAAGTTTTTCTTCAATATCAATAGGTATTGACCACCTCAACCAATCTTGTGCACATACTAGAGCTTCAACTTCAAGCATCAATGGAGTAAGGGAGCTGCGGAAGTCATCTAAAATGCGCCCACTTGTGCTAAATGCCAACTCTGATGCTACAATTGAGATTGGTATATCAAGCACATCACGGGCCATGCGAGCCAATATTGGAAATCTCTGCTCAGATGCCTTCCACCATACTAGGAGATCAAGCTTCATTTCCGTGTCCTCAGTTTCTTTAGAAAGGTATTTGTCAAGTTCAGACTTAGTGTTGTTGCTTGAACCAATGCCTTTGCCTAGCCTCATCTTCTTGGCAACAATTTCCTTCAGCTTCCCTCCTCTACCTCTACCTTCCTTTGATGTTATTGGGCCACTTACATTTGTTGTATCCTCACCTGAAGAATACATTTTCATATACTCTTCGAACAACTCATGAAGCCAAGTGTTAATTGCTTCCGAAACTATTTGTCCCCTTTCCTCGCCAAATATCTCTTCAACAGTTATCTTGGTATACAAAGATAGCTTGTATCTTGGATCAAGACAACCAGCAATAAAAATTAGTAAATTCAAGTTTCCTCCTTTGCCTTCCCCCTCCCCTTCTCCATCTCCTTGTCATGTTCACTGCTAGAGTTCCAAAGTCCCCAATATTTGTCAAATTTTTCTTTCATTCTGATTCCCATCAGTGTTTGCAAATCATCTGTACTGTCCATCCATGATTGGATCAATGCATGCACTTCTCCAATCTCATGGAAAAATGTATGTGCAGTGACATGGAGAGTAGTAGAGAAACGAACAGTCAGATCATAAAAGTGTTCTAAAAATTTTGCCATCTTCCTCGCGTTTTCCCAATCTATCTCATCTGGATGACCAAAACCACCCCTTCCTTTAGATAGGTCCATAACATAACTCATGTCTTCATATGCTAATTTTGTGAACACCTTCTCATACACAATTGTAGATTTAAGCATAATACACATGGAGTTCCATCTAGTTGGGACATCAACCTTTAGATATAGATTGTTGGTTAGCTTCTCTTCCTCTATAATTTCCTTAAATTTGACCATTCTTGAACCACCATTTCTAATGTACTTCACAGCTGCCCTAACACGCTTCACTGATAGGTCCACTTCTTTTAGGCCATCATGCACAACTAGATTAACGATGTGACCTGCACATCTCATGTGCAAGTACTTGCCACTAGCTAGATTAGTGGTACTCAATTGCCTCCTTAAATAACTAATATCAGTATCATTGGCACTTGCATTATCAATAGTTATTGTCATCACTCTCTCTAAACCCCATTCAACCATGCATCTCAGCACATTTTTCCAATATCATCACCCTCGTGTCCCTTTACTAAGAAGAAACCAATAACATTTTTATGGAACTTCCAATTATCATCAATAAAGCTAACAGTCACAGTCATGTAGCTATCTAGTTGCTTAGAAGTCCAACCATCTGTTGTCAAACAAACCCGTTGATAAGAGTCTTTGAAGAATTTCTTTAGCTTAGCTTTCTCTTACAAGAAACAATGTACTACATCTCTAGTACATGTTCTTCTAGATGGCACTAGAAAGCGAGAGCATGCTTTGGACATAAACTTTCTAAATCTAGGTTTCTCACCAAAGCAAAATGGAAATTCATCCTCTATTACCATCTTGGCAAAAGCAACCCTTAGTGTGTCTTGATCAAACCTCCACGTGCTAACACCTTCATGTTGAGTTGCTTGTAGAGTACCTTAAGATGGATCTTTGTTAAAATTATTTGGAGTGTGATTGCAAGCAACCAAAAGCCTCTTCAATGAAGATGTGCCATGGTGTCCAGACTATGCCTTCATGTTTTGATGGCAATATTTGCACTTAGCATGCCTAACAATGTCTTTATCATCTTTTATCTTAATAAAATGTTGCCATACATCTGACCACGGTGCTATTTCCTTCCTACCCCTATCCTTAGTCAACTCGGGTTCCTCTTGTCTAGCTATTACATCCTGTGACTGAGATGTTGGTGCAACCACATTATGAATATGTGACGTTTTAGTACCAAGTGCAACTTTTTCAACCTCCATATCTGTGTGTTCCTCAATTTCTGGCATCTATATGACAATGCAATCACAAAATACTAGTGCTACACACTTTCTCTATTACCTAATAATCATGTCTACTTCAAAACTACCTTCTAATACACAATAAAAATAATCTACAAAGTACAAGTGAAAGTTGCATAGAGGGGGTGAATAGGCGAAACCTGAAATTTATAACTTTAAACACACACTACAAGCTGAGATTAACGTTAGAATTAAATTCAAGTCCGAAGAGAGGGAAAACAAATCAACCAAGAAATAAGGCGAGTGAACACGATGATTTGTTTTACCGAGGTTCAGTTCCAAAGAACCTAGTCCCCATTGAGGAGGTCACAAAGACCGGGTCTATTTCAACCCTTTCCCTCTCTCAAACAGTCACTTAGACCGAGTGAGCCTTTTCCTTAATCTCCCAGGTCGCTTAGACCCCGCAAGGACCACCACACACTTAGGTGTCTCTTGCTTCGATTACAAATCACTTGAGAAAAGAAATGAGAAAGGAAGAAGGCACTCCAAGCAACAAGAGCGCAAACGAACACAAAATCTCTCTCTCACAAGTCACTAAGTGTTTGAGATGGATTTGGGACTTGGAGAGGATTTGATCTATTGACTTGTGTCTTGGAGTGAATGCTAGAGCTCTTGTATTGAATGAGATGTGCAGAAAACTTGGATGCTTAAAGTTGTGGTGGTTGGGGGTATTTATAGCCCCCAACCATCAAGGTAGCCGTTGGGGAGGCTGCTGGCGAAGGGCGCACCGGACAGTCCGGTGTGCCGCCATGTCACCCAACCGTTAGGGTTCTAGAGCAGTTGACCGTTGACGCCTTTGTCTTCTTGTGGCACCAGACAGTTTGGTGGTGCACCGGACAGTCCGGTGCCCCTCTGACTCGCTGCTCTGACTTCTGCCGCGCACTGTGCTGCATTGTTCCTGCTGTCAGAGTCGATCGTTGCGCGCTGGAGAACCGTTGCCCGCTGGCTTACCGGACAGTCTGGTGACACACCGGACTGTCCGGTGAATTATAGCGGAGCGCGCCCGCGTTTTCCCGAGAGTGGCTGGTTAGAACTGGTACGGCCCTGGTGCACCGGACACTGTCCGGTGGCACACCGGACAGTCCGGTGCGCCAGACCACAGCACACTCAGTTCTTTGCTCCAGTTCAATTTAGTCCCTAACTTGAATCTTTTATTGGTTTGGGTTGAACCTTATGCACCTGTAGTACATGAGTTCTAGAGCAAACTAGTTAGTCCATATGTTTGCGTTGAACATTCAACCACCAAAATTAATTGTAGGGAAAGGTTATTTCCCTTTCAATCTCCTCCTTTTTGGTGATTGATGCCAACACAAACCAAAACAAATATATAAAGTGCAGAAATATACTCCCTCCGTTTCTTTTTAGTTGTCGCTGGATAGTTCAATTTTGCACTTTCCAGTGACAACTAAAACGAAACGAAGGGAGTAACTAGTATGCAATTGAGATGATGGTGCATAGGATACTTGGAATTAAACCAATTTAGAGTCTTACTAAGTATGAATGGATTGCTTTCTTTTATTTGATATTTTGGACCACTTTTGCACCACATGTTTTGTTTTTGCAAGTCATTTCAAAGTCTTTTCAAAATTCTTTTGCAAATAGTCAAAGGTATATGAATAAGATTGTGAGAAGCATTTTTCAAGATTTAAAGTTTCTCCCCCTGTTTCAAATGCTTTTCCTTTGACTAAATAAAAGCTCTCCCTGAATGAAATTCTCCCCTTAGTTTTCAAGAGGTTTTGAAATAGATACCAATTTTGAAAGTTTAATACTCATTTAACAATGCCTTTAATACCAATTGAAAAACAAACATTTTGAAAATTTGAAATGGTGGTGGTGCTGTCCTTTTGCTTTGGGCTAAATATTTTCTCCCCCTTTGGCATTAATCGCCAAAAACGAAGAACTTTGGAGCCCTTTTGTATTTTCTCCCCCTTTGGGGCCTAACATTACCTCCCAAATGGTAAAATAAATGTGAGTGAGGATCATACCATTGAGAGTGTGTGGAGTAGTGGCAAAGGTTAAGTGATACCGTCAAAGTATTGAGTGGAAGCCTTGTCTTCGCGGAATACTCTAATTCCCTTTCAATCTATGACTTAGTATAGAAATACACTTGCAAACATATTAGTCATAGTCTTGGCACAAAAAGAATAAGAAATATGCAATTATACCAAATGAAAGAGATATGATCAAAGGTATATAAATGAGCTATGTGTGCAATGTTTCAATCAAAATTCCGAGAATCAAGAATATTTAGCTCATTCCTAAGTTTACTAAAGGTTTTCTCATCTAGTGGCTTGGTAAAGATATCGGCTAGTTGGTTCTTGGTGTTTACATAAGCTATTTCGATATCCCACTTTTGTTGGTGATCCCTCAGAAAGTGATACCGAATGTCTATGTGCTTAGTGCGGCTGTGTTCAACGGGATTATCCGCCATGCGGATTGCACTCTCATTATCACATAGGAGAGGGACTTTGCTCAATTTGTAGCCATAGTCCCTAAGGGTTTGCCTCATCCAAAGTAATTGCGCACAACAATGACCTGCGGCAATCTTCGGCGGTAGAAAGAGCCACGAAGTTTTGTTTCTTTGAAGCCCAAGACACCACGGATCTCCCCAGAAACTGACAAGTCCCTGATGTGCTCTTCCTATCAATTTTACACCCTGTCCAGTCGGCATCGGAATATCCTATTAAATCAAAAGTGGATCCCTCGGGGTACCAAAGCCCAAACTTAGGAGTGTAAACTAAGTATCTCATGATTCTCTTCATGACCCTAAGGTGAACTTCCTTAGGATTTGCCTGAAATCTTGCACACATCCATATTGAAAGCATAATATCCGGTCGAGATGCACATAAGTAGAGTAAAGATCCTATCATCGACTGGTATGCCTTTTGATCTACAGATTTACCTCCCATGTCGAGGTCGAGATGCCCATTAGTTCCCATGGGTGTCTTGATGGGTTTGCCATCCTTCATCCCAAACTTCTTAAGTATGTCTTGAATGTACTTTGTTTGGCTGATGAAGGTGCCATCTTGGAGTTGCTTGATTTGAAATCCAAGGAAATATTTCAACTCCCCCATCATTGACATCTCGAATTTTTGAATCATGATCCTACTAAACTCTTCACAAGTTGATTTGTTAGTAGACCCAAATATAATATCATCAACATAAATTTGGCATACGAACAAATATTTTGTAACAGTCTTAGTAAAGAGAGTAGGATTGACTTTTCCGACTATGAAGCCATTAGTGACAAGAAAATCTCGTAGGCATTCATACCATGCTCTTGGGGCTTGCTTGAGCTCATAAAGCGCCTTTGAGAGTTTATAAACATGGTTAGGATACTCACTATCTTCAAAGCCAGGAGGTTGCTCAACATAGACCTCTTCCTTGATAGGTCCATTGAGAAAGGCACTTTTCACGTCTATTTGATAAAGCTTAAAGCCATGGTAAGTAGCGTAGGCAAATAATATACGAATTGACTCAAGCCTAGTTATGGGTGCATAAGTTTCATCAAAGTCCAAACCTTCGACCTGTGAATAACCTTTGGCCACAAGTCGAGCTTTGTTTCTTGTCACCACACCATGCTCATATTGCTTGTTGCGGAATATCCACTTGGTACCTACAACATTTTGATTAGGACGTGGAACTAAATGTCATACCTCATTCCTTGTAAAGTTGTTGAGCTCCTCTTGCATAGCCAGCACCCAATCCGAATCTCTTAGTGCATCCTCTACCCTGTATGGCTCAATAGAGGAAACAAAAGAGTAATGTTCACAGAAATGAGCAACTCGAGATCTACTGGTTACCCCCTTATGAATGTCACCAAGGATGGAGTTGACAGGGTGATCTCTTTGAATTGCTTGGTGGACTCTTGGGTGTGGCGGTCTTTGACCCTGAATTTCTTGATCATCTTCCTTGTCTTCGTTATTTTCATCTCCCCCTTGATCATTGTCCTGCTCTTGAGGTGGCTCATCCTCTTGATCTTCATTTCTATCATCTTGAGCCTGATCCTCATCTTGAGTTGGTGGAGATGCTTGGTTGGAAGATGACGGTTGATCTTGTGCTTGTGGAGGCTCTTCGGATTCCTTAGGACACACATCCCCAATGGACATGTTCCTTAGTGCGACGCATGGAGCCTCTTCATCATCTAATTCATCAAGATCAACTTGCTCCACTTGGGATCCATTAGTCTCATCAAACACAATGTCACAAGAAACCTCAACTAATCCAGTGGATTTGTTGAAGACTCTATATGCCCTTGTGTTTGAGTCATAACCTAGTAAAAAGCCTTCTACAGCCTTAGGAGCAAATTTAGATTTTCTACCTCTTTTAACAAGAATAAAGCATTTACTCTCAAAGACTCTAAAATATGAAACATTGGGCTTTTTACCAGCGTGGAGTTCATATGATATCTTTTTGAGGATTCGATGAAGGTAGAGCCAGTTGATGGAGTAGCAGGCGGTGTTAATCGCCTCAACCCAAAACCGGTCCAGAGTCTTGTACTCATCAAGCATGGTCCTTGCCATGTCCAGTAGAGTTCTATTCTTCCTCTCCACTACACCATTTTGTTGAGGTGTGTAGGGAGAAGAGAACTCATGCTTGATGCCCTCCTCATCAAGAAAACCTTCAATTTGTGAATTCTTGAACTCCGTCCCATTGTCGCTTCTTATCTTTTTTATCCTTAAACCGAACTCATTTTAAGCCTGTCTTAAAAATCCTTGTAGGGTCTCTTGGGTTTGTGATTTTTCCTGCAAAAGAACACCCAAGTGAAGCGAGAATAATCATCCACAATAACTAGACAGTACTTACTCCCGTCGATGCTTATGTAAGCAATCGGACCGAATAGATCCATGTGGAGTAGCTCGAGCGGCATGTTAGTCGTCATGATGTTCTTGTGTGGATGATGGGCGCCAACTTGCTTTCCTGCTTGGCATGCGCTACAAACCCTGTCTTTCTCAAAATGAACATTTGTTAGTCCTAAAATGTGTTCTCCCTTTAGAAGTTTGTGGAGATTCTTCATCCCAACATGGGCTAGTCGGCGATGCTAGAGCCAACCCATATTAGTCTTAGCAATTAAGCAAGTGTCTAGTTCAGCTTGATTAAAATCAACTAGGTATAGCTGACCCTCTAGCACTCCCTTAAAAGCTATTGGATCATCACTTCTTCTAAAGACAGTAACACCTATATCAGTAAAAAGACAGTTGTAGCCCATTTTGCATAATTGAGAGACAGAAAGCAAATTGTAATCTAAAGAATCTACAAGAAAAACATTGAAAATAGAATGGTCAGGTGATATAGCAAATTTACCCAAACCTTTGACCAATCCTTGATTTCCATCCCCGAATGTAATAGCTCGTTGGGGATCTTCATTTTTCTCATAGGAGGAGAACATCCTTTTCTCCCCTGTCATGTGGTTTGTGCACCCGCTATCGATTATCCAACTTGAACCACCGGATGCATAAATCTACAAAACAATTTTAGACCTTGTTCTTAGGTACCCACACAGTCTTGGGTCCTTTGACGTTAGAAACAAGCACCTTGGGTACCCAAACACAAGCCTTTGAACTCTTGTGTTTGCCCCAAACATATTTGGCAACTACTTTGCCTGATTTGTTAGTTAAAACATAAGATGCATCAAAAGTCTTAAATGAAACACTATGCTCGTTTGATGCAGCAGGAATTTTCTTTTTAGGCAATTTAACATGAGTGGCATGCCTAGAGCTAGAAGCCTCATTTTTTATACATGAATGCATGGTGAGAAACATTATGAGGTTTCCTAGCATGAATCTTCCTAATTTTGTGTTCGGGATAGTTTACAGGGTATACAATATAGCCTTCATTATCCTGAACCATAGGAGCCTTGCCCTTAACAAAAATTAAACGATCTTTTAGGGGCATTAAGTTTGATATTGCTCCCCTGTTGGAAACCAATGCCATCCTTAATGCCAGGACATCTCCCATTATAAAGCATGCTTCTAGCAAATTTAAACGTTTCATTTTCATGTTCATGCTCATTAATTTTGTAGTTAATTTAGCTATGTGATCATTTTGTTGTTTAATCATCGCAAGGTGATCATCAATAACTTCTACATTAATATCTCTACATCTAGTGCAAATAGAAACATGATCAACAGTAGATGTAGAGGGTTTGCAAACATTTAATTCTTCTATCTTAACATTTAATCTAACATTCTCATCTCTAAGATAGGAAATAGAATCATTGCAAACATTCAACTCATCAATCTTAGCATTTAGACTAGCATTTTCATTTCTAAGACAAGAAATTGAATCATAACAAATGCTAAGCTCCTTAGTTAAGTTTTCACATTTTTCTACTTCCTGAGCATAAGCATTTTCCAATTTAACATGTTTTTTGTTTTCTTTAATAAGGAAGTCTTCTTGGCTATCCAAGAGTTCATCCTTCTCATGAATAGCTTCTATTAATTCATTTAATTTTTTCTTTTGTTCCATGCCGAGGTTGGCAAAAAGAGTAAGTAAATCATCTTCATTTTCACTAGAGCTACCCTCATCACTAGATGTTGTATATTTGGGGGTGGCTCTAGAGTGTACCTTCTTTTTCTTGCCGTCCTTAGCCATAAAACATTTGTGGCCGTGTTGGAGAAGAGGAGGCCCTTGTTGACGGCGATGTTGGCGGCGTCCTCGTCGGAGGAGGAGTCGTTGGAGCTCTCGTCGGAGTCCCATTCCCGACATATGTGGGCATCGCCGCCCTTTTTCTTGTAGTACCTCTTCTTCTCCTTCTTCTTCCCCTACTTCTCGTCGTCCCTATCACTTTCACTTGACATTGGACATTTAGCAATAAAATGACCGGGCTTACCACATTTGTAGCACACCCTTTTGGAGCAGGGTTTGTAGTCCTTCCCCCTCTTTTGTTTAAGGATTTGGCAGAAGCTTTTGATGATGAGCGCCATCTCCTCGTTGTCGAGCTTGGAGGCGTCGATTGGAAGCCTACTTGGTGTAGACTCCCTCTTCTCTTCTTCTGTCGCTTTGAATGCGACGGGTTGCACCTCGGGTGTTGAGGTGGTGCCTTGCTCCAAGTTGAAAATGTGTTTGGAGTCTTTGATCATTAGCTCAAAGCTCATAAACTTGCCAATCACTTTATCGAGAGACATTAGCTTGTATCTAGGATCCCCACATATTAATTGAACTTGAGTAGGATTACAAAATACGAGGGATCTAAGAATAACCTTGACCATTTCATGGTCATCCCATTTTGTGCTCCCGAGGTTGCGCACTTGATTGACCATCGTCTTGAGCCGGTTGTACATAGCTTGGGGCTCTTCCCCTTTGTTGAGGACGAATCGACTGAGTTCTCACTCGATTGTTTCGCGCTTGGTGATCTTGGTCACCTCGTCCCCTTTGTGCGCGGTTTTGAGGACATCCCAAATTTCTTTGGCGTTCTTCAACCCTTGCACCTTGTTATACTCCTCTCGACACAAGGAGGCGAGGAGTATAGACGTGGCTTGGGAGTTGAAGTGCCTAATTTGGGCGGCCTTGTCCAAGTCGTAGTCTTTATCCCCTACCTTTGGTACCTGCGCTCCATACTCAACAATATCCCAAATGCTTTCGTGAAGTGAGGTTAGATGGTGCCTCATTTTATCACTTCACATAGAATAATCTTCACCATCAAAATATGGTGGTTTGCCTAATGGAACGAAAAGTAATGGAGCGCGCTTTGAAATGCGAGGATACCGTAGGGGCATCTTACTATACTTCTTGCGCTCATGGCGCTTAGAAGCGACGGACGAGTCAGAGCTTGATGTGGAGGGTGACAAAGAGTCGGTCTCATAGTATACCACCTTCTTCATCTTCTTCTTCTTGTCACCCTTCTGATGGGACTTGATGGAGGAAGAGGATTCCTCCTTCTGTTTGTTGCCGGACTCCCTTGAGAGAGTCCTCCCTGAGCTCACGGGCTTGTTGCCGGTCACGATCTCCCTCTTGGCGTGTTCTTCAGACATCACTTCGACTTGGTTAGACTCTTAATGAAGCACTGGCTCTGATACCAATTGAAAGTTGCCTAGAGGGGGGGGGGGTGAATAGGCGAAACCTGAAATTTATAACTTTAAACACACACTACAAGCCGGGGTTAGCGTTAGAATTAAATTCAAGTCCGAAGAGAGGGAAAACAAATCAACCAAGAAATAAGGCGAGTGAACATGATGATTTGTTTTACCGAGGTTTGGTTCCAAAGAATCTAGTCCCCGTTGAGAAGGTCACAAAGACCAGGTCTATTTCAACCCTTTTCCTCTCTCAAACGGTCACTTAGATCGAGTGAGCCTTTTCCTTAATTTCCCAGGTCACTTAGACCCCGCAAGGGCCACCACACACTTAGGTGTCTCTTTCTTCGATTACAAATCACTTGAGAAAAGAAATGAGAAAGGAAGAAGGCAATCCAAGCAACAAGAGCGCAAATGAACACAAAATCTCTCTCTCACAAGTCACTAAGTGTTTGAGATGGATTTGGGACTTGGAGAGGATTTGATCTACTGAATTATGTCTTGGAGTGAATGCTAGAGCTCTTGTATTGAAAGAGATGTGCAGAAAACTTGGATGCTTGATGTTGTGGTGGTTGGGGGGTATTTATAGCCCCCAACCACCAAGGTAGCCGTTGGCGAGGCTGCTGGCGAAGGGCGCACCGGACAGCCCGTGCGCCACCAGACATGCATTGTTCCATGTCCGGTGTGCCACCACATCACCCAACCGTTAGGGTTCTGGAGCAGTTGACCGTTGGCGCCTTTGTCTTCTTGTGGCACCGGACAGTCTGGTGGTGCACTAGATAGTCTGGTGCTCCTCTGACTTCTTCCGCGCACTGTGCTGCATTGTTCCCGCTGTTAGAGTCGACTGTTGCGCGCTGGAGAGCCGTTGCTCGCTGGCTCACCGGATAGTCTGGTGGCACACCGGACAGTCCGGTGAATTATAGCGAAGCGCGCCCGCGTTTTCCCGAGAGTGGCTGGTTGGAACTGGTATGGCCCTGGTGCACCGGACACTGTCCGGTGGCACACCGAACAATCCGGTGCGCCAGACCACAGCACACTCAGTTCTTTGCTCCGGTTCAATTTAGTCCATAACTTGAATCTTTTATTGGTTTGTGTTGAACCTTATGCACCTGTAGTACATGAGTTCTAGAGCAAAATAGTTAGTCCATATGTTTGTGTTGGACATTCAACCACCAAAATTAATTGTAGGGAAAGTTAACTGAGAGCACCTAGAGGGGGGGGGGGGGTGAATAGGTGATCCTGTAAGATCAAATACTAAATAGCCACAAAACTTAGTTATGAAAGAGTTAGTGCGACTAAGTAGCTTTGAGGCGAGTTCTTGTGAACAAAACAATCACAGAGAAAGCAACACAAGAGACACGCGATTTTTATCCCATCGTTCGGCCAAGTAACACTTGCCTACTTCCACGTTGTGGCGTCCCAATGGATGAGGGTTGCACTCAACCCCTTTCAAGTGATCCAATGATCAACTTGAATACCACGACTTTCTTCCTTATAGTCTTCTTCCCGTTTGCGAGGAATCTCCACAAGTTGGAGCCTCTCGCCCTTACAATATTGATCACAAGGAACACACAAGAGTAAGGTTGGGAGAGCAAGACACAAAAGACTCAAATACAAAGCACAATCATGCACACAAGTCACGACTTGAGCTCGAAACACAACACACGGAGTTCACAACTCAAATGGAGCTCAAATAACAAACACAGAGAATCAAATGCGTGGAGTTGGAGTCCTTGAGTCTTAGGATTCTTAGTGAATGCTTGGGTTACTCCTCCATGCGCCTAGGGACCCCTTTTATAGCCCCAAGGCAGCTAGGAGCCGTTGGAGATAATCTTGGAAGGCAATTCCTGCCTTCTGTCGAGTGGCGCTCCGGACAGTCCGGTGCGCCACCGGACAGCTACTGTAGCCTGCCCGATGCGCGATTTCCTTCCAAAATGGGCACAGTCGACCATTGTAGCTCCGGCCCCGTTGGCGCATCGGACACTGTCCGGTACACACAAGACAGTCCGGTGCCTCCTTCCGACCGTTGGAGCTGCCACGCGTCGCCCGTAGATTTCGCGGCCGACCGTTGGCACTGGCGACCGTTGGCTCACCAGACAGTCCGGTGCACCACCGGACAGTCCCGTGAATTATAGCCACGTCGCCTTTCTTCATTCCCGAGAGCAACGAGTTCATCGCAGATGACTCACCGGACAGTCCGGTGATTTTTAGCCGTACGCCATCGTTGAGTCCCGAGAGCGGCAAATTCACGCGGACCAGCCTGGCACACCGGACACTGTCCGGTGCACCACCGAACAGTCCGGTGTGCCAGGCCGAACTGGAGTTTGGCTGCACCCAGCCAAGTCTTTTGCAATACGATTCTCTTTTCTTCGGCACTGTTTTTAGCACTTAGATAACCTCATTAGTATACAAAAACAAATGTACTAAGTCTAGAAACATACCTCATGTCTTGATTTGCACTTTTCAATCTTTGGCACATTAGGACGTAAAGAATATGTGTTGGGCATTTAATCACCAAAATACTTATAGAAATTGCCCAAGGGCATATTTCCCTTTCAATCTCCCCCTTTTTGGTGATTTATGCCAACACATCAAAAAGCAACAAAAAAAACGTGCAACATCAATTCAATTTGACTATAATTTGGCATATTCGAATCACTCTTTGCTACCACTTGGTTTGTTTTTGCTAATCAAATTCTTTTTCCTATCTCTAAGTCAAACACACTTGTTTGGGCAATTCGATATATATTCCAAGAGAATTATTGATCAAGTGCCAAAAACTCCCCCTTTTCCCATAATCAAAATTCTCCCCCATAAGAGACCAAATGTTGCAATAAGAGTATTTTAGACAAATCAAAAGTTCTAACTCTATTGTTTTCAAAATTCACAAGTGGTAGCTGATCCATTTGCTTTGGCCTTAATTTCTCACAAGTGGTAGCTGATCCATTTGCTTTGGCCTTAATTTCTCCCCCTTTGGCATTAAGCACCAAAACAGGATCATTTTTGGCCCTTTAACCCCATTGCCTCACCAAAAATGTCAACTAAGGGCAAAAGGCAAATAGAGCATGAACTTGGAATTAAATACACCAATACCGGAGTGCAGTGGGAGTCTTTGCATCGTCCAAGTCCATTTTCCCTTTCAATGCACCTTTGAGACTACATCAAGAGTACTCAAACAAACATGTTAGTCTCAAAGGGTCAAGTTGTAGCACATCTCCCCCTTAATATGTGCATCATTCGCATAAGGTCTTGTGAGGTTTGGGGATCACTTGTACAACTTGAGCACCATAAATAACAATACTTGATTGAAATGCATAAAGTAACATGATCAAAGGCATAGAGCACATGTATGCTATAGATCAATCCAAGTTACGCGAATCTAAGACATTTAGCTCACTACACAACCTGCAAAACCTTTTCTCATCTAAAGGCTTAGTGAAGATATCGGCTAGCTGGTTCTCGATGTTAATATGGTACACCTCGATATCTCCCTTTTGCTGGTCGTCTCTCAAGAAGAGATGCCGGATGTCTATGTGCTTAGTGCGGCTGTGTTCAACAGGATTTTCTGCCATGCGGATTACACTCTCATTGTCACATAGGAGTGGGACCTTGATTAGATTGTAGCCAAAGTCCTGGAGGGTTTGCCTCATCCAAAGTAGTTGCACGCAACACAGTCCTGCGACAACATACTCGGCCTCAGCGGTGGATAGGGCAACAGATGTTTGTTTCTTTGAACTCTAGGACACCAGGGACCTTCCTAGAAATTGGCATGTCCCCGATGTGCTCTTCCTATCAACCTTGCATCTGGCATAATCGGAGTCTGAGTATCCAATCAAGTCAAAGGTAGACCCCTTTGGATACCAGATCCCGAAGCAAGGCGTAGAAACTAAATATCTAAGAATTCGCTTAACGGCCACAAGGTGACATTCCTTGGGGTCGGATTGATATCTAGCACACATGCATACACTAAGCATAATGTTCGGTCTACTAGCACATAAATAAAGCAATGAACCTATCATGGACCGTTATGCCTTTTGATCAACGGACTTACCTCCTTTGTTGAGGTCAACATGCCCATCGGTTCCCATCGGTGTCTTCGCGGGCTTGGCGTCCTTCATCCCAAACCGCTTGAGAAGATCTTGTGTGTACTTTGTTTGGGAGATGAAGGTGCCATCTTTGAGTTGCTTCACTTGGAACCAAAGAAAGTAGGTCAACTCGCCCATCATCGACATCTCGAACTTTTGAGTCATCAACCTGCTAAACTCCTCACAAGACTTTTGATTAGTAGAACCAAATATTATGTCATCGACATAAATTTGGCACACAAAGAGGTCACCATCACAAGTCTTTGTAAACAGAGTGGGATCAACTTTCCCAACCTTGAAAGAATTAGCAATTAATACCAGGCTCTTGGGGCTTGCTTAAGTCCATAAAGCGCCTTAGAAAGCTTAAACACGTGGTCAGGCTACCTGTCATCCTCAAAGCCAGGGGGTTGTTCCACGTACACCTCCTCCTTGATTGGCCCATTAAGGAAAGCGCTCTTCACATCCATTTGAAACAGCCTAAAAGAGTGGTGAGCGGCATAGGCTAATAATATTCGAATAGACTCTAACCTAGCCACAGGAGCAGAAGTCTCCTCGAAATCCAAACCTGCGACTTGGGCATAACCTTTTGCCACAAGTCGAGCCTTGTTTCGTGTCACCACCCCATGCTCGTCTTGCTTGTTGCGGAACACCCACTTGGTTCCCACAACATTTTGCTTTGGACGTGGCACCAGGCTCCAAACTTCATTTCTCTTGAAGTTGTTGAGCTCTTCCTGCATGGCCAACATCCAGTCCGGATCCTGCAAGGCCTCTTCTACCCTGAAAGGCTCAATAGAAGAGACAAACGAGTAATGCTCACAAAAATTAGCTAAACGTGAACGAGTAGTTACTGAAAGAGAAATGTGCCCTTGGGCCATTTCTATAAGATTTTGGTGATTAAGTGCTCCACACAAGTGCTTTGAGTGATATTTGTGCCAAAGACTAAAGAAGTGCAAATCAAGATTAAAAGGTATGTTTCTAGACTTAGTACGTTGTTTTGAGGACTAATTTATTATGTCTAAGTGCTAGAAACAGGAGAAATCGTTTTGGAGAAAAGTTGGCTATATACAGCCAAAAGGCTGCTCGGTCTGGGTGCACCGGACTGTTCGGTGGTGCACCAGACAGTGTCCGGTGTGCCAGGACCAGTCCCGATGAATAGCCTACTCTCGGGTCTCGACGGCGGCGTACGGCTATAAATCACCGGGCTGTCCGGTGATGCACCGGACTGTCCGGTGAATCGTCTGCGGCGAAGTCGCCGCTCTTGGGAAACAGTCAACAGCGTACGGCTAAAAATCACCGGACTGTCCAGTGGTGCACCGGACTGTCCGGTGAGCCAATGGTCGGCCGAGCCAACGGTCGGCCGCGCAATCCACGCGTGACGCGTGGGCGCGCCAACGGTCTGATGGGGGCACCGGACTGTCCGGTGTGCACCGGACAGTGTCCGGTGCGCCAACGGCTCCAAATCTTCAACGGTCGGCTGCGCCAATTTAGCAAAGCAATCTGCACCGGGACAGTGAACTGTGGATGTCCGGTGGTGCACCGGACTGTCCAGTGCGCCACCCGACAGAAGGCAAGAATTGCCTTCCTAGATTGCTTCCAACGGCTCCTAGCTACCTTGGGGCTATAAAAGGGACCCCTAGGCGCATGGAGGAGCTATCCAAGCATACCTTGAACATTCTAGGACTCCCACACTCCATCTTCACACATTCGATTGACATTCTTAGTGATTTGAGCTCCGTTCTAGTGGTGAACTTGTTGCGTTTCATTTGAGCTCAAGTCTTGGCATGTGTGTGTGTATTGCTGGGATTTGTGTGTGTTGCTTCCCTCCCTTACTCTAGTGCTTTCACTTTGATCCTTATTGTAAGGGCGAGAGACTCCAAGTTGTGGAGATTCCTCGCAAACGGGAAAGGGTAAAGAAAGAAGAACACTGTGGTATTCAAGTTGGTCATTGGATCACTTGAGAGGAGTTGAGTGCAACTCTCGTCCGTTGGGACGCCACAACGTGGAGTAGGCAAGTGTTATACTTGGCTGAACCACGGGATAAACCATCGTGTCTCTTGTGCTTGTTCTCACTGTGACTATTGTTTTTCACAAGAGCTTGGTCCTTAGCCACCTGATTTTATTGTGCTAACCCTTAATCAAGTTTTGTGACTTTAAGTTTTAAGTTTTTACAGGATCACCTATTCACCCCCCTCTAGGTGCTCTCAATTGGTATCGGAGCCGTTCTATTCAAGAAAGGGACTAATCGCCCGAAGGGATGGATCCTAAGGGAAAGGGGATGGTGATCAACGACAAGGAGAAGGAGTCCTTCCTCAATGAGCCAAAAGACGACAAGCCCACTGACTCGGGCTCAAGTCACAAGAAGGACGGGAAGAAGAAGAGACGCATTAAGAAGATAGTCTACTACGACAGTGACGAGTCCTCTTCTTCCCAAAGAGACGACGACTACGATGAGAAAAAGAAAACGGTCAACTCAAACTTTTCTTTTGATTATTCTCGAATTCCGCAAAATTCCAATTCTCATTTGCTTTCCATTCCTCTTGGTAAACCTCCACACTTTGATGGAGAGGACTACGGATTTTGGAGTCACAAAATGCATAGTCACTTGTTCTCTCTTCATCCAAGTATATGGGAGATAGTAGAAAATGGAATGCAATTTGATAGTATGGATAATCCCATGTTTATCAATGAACAAATTCACAAAAATGCACAAGCTACCACTGTTCTTTTAGCATCCTTGTGCAGGGAAGAGTATCATAAGGTGAGCGGCTTGGATAACGCTAAGCAGATTTGGGACACCCTCAAGATCTCGCATGAGGGGAACGATGTCACTATGATCACCAAGATGGAGTTGGTGGAGGGCGAACTAGGAAGGTTCACAATGATCAGGAGGGAGGAGCTTACCAAACGTACAACAGGCTCAAGACCCTGGTCAACAAAATAAGGAGCTATGGAAGCACGAGATGGACGGACCATGACGTCGTCCGGCTTATGCTAAGGTCCTTCACTGTCCTTGATCCTCATCTTATAAACTCTATTCGTGAAAATCCTAGGTACACCAAGATGACGCCCAAGGAAATACTCGGAAAGTTTGTAAGCGGGCGAATGATGATCAAGGAGGCAAGATATGTTGATGAGTCGTTGAATGGCCCAATGCCTATCCACGAGCCTCAAACCGTTGCTCTCAAAGCAACAAGTAGCAGGGAGGCGCTACCTAGCAAGGTGGCGCAAGTTGAGGCGGCCGAGCTTAACGAAGAAGAAATGGCCCTCATCATCAAGCATTTTAAGATGGCTCTTAAAGGAAGAAAGGAGCATCCAAACAAGAGCAAAGCAAAGGGAAAACACTCCTACTTTAAATGTGGTAAGTATGGTCATTTTATAGCAAATTGTCCCGACAATACTAATGACCAGGAACAAGAGAAAGGCGGGAAGAGGGAAAAGAAGAAGGCCTACAAGAAGGCGAAGGGCGAGGCACACCTCGGCAAAGAGTGGGACTCGGATTGTTCATCGTCCGACTCCGACGATGAAGGACTCGCCGCCTCTGCCTTCAACAAGTCGTCGCTCTTCCCCAACGAGCGCCACACTTGCCTAATGGCAAAGGAGAAGAAGGTAAACGCTCGTGACACTCCCAAGTACTCTACTTCTAGTGATGAGTACTCTAGTGATGATGAAGTAGACTACACTAGCTTGTTCAAAGGATTAGATAGAGCTAAGGTAGAAAAGATTAATGAGCTAATTGATGCATTGAATGAAAAAGATAGACTTTTAGAAAAGCAAGAGGATATTTTATATGAAGAGCATGATAAATTTGTAAGTGTGCAAAAGTCTCTTGCTTTAGAAGTTAAAAGGAATGAAATGCTTTCTTGTGAATTATCTACTTGTCATGAGACTGTGGCTAGCTTAAGAAGTATTAATGATGATTTGAATGCTAAGCTAGAAGTAGCAAATAAATCTAGTTCTTGTGTAGAGCATGTTGTGATCTGCAATAGGTGTACGGATTTTAATGTTGATGCTTGTAGTGAACATTTAATTTCCATAACTAGATTAAATGATGAAGTGGCTAGTCTTAATGCCCAACTTAAGACTAGCAAAGATAACTTTGATAAACTAAAATTTGCAAGGGATGCCTACACTGTTGGTAGACATCCCTCGATTAAGGATGGGCTTGGCTTTCGAAGGGAAGCCAAGAACTTAACAAGTCAAAGGGCTTCCATCTTCGCCAAGGACAAAGGGAAGGCACCTATGGCTAGTAGTTGTCAAAAGAATCATGCATTTATTTATGATAGAAAATTTCCTAGGAATGCTCATCATAATAGAAGTTTTAATGCTTATGATTCACATGCCATGTTTGGTTCAAGTTCTTCCTTTGTGCATGGTAGAAATAGGCCTAGGAGGAATTTTGTGTCTCATGCTCCTAGGAAAGTGTATATTGGATCTACCACTGTTTTTCATGCCTGCAACACTGATTTTGTACTTTCATGTAAAAATAAGAAAGTGGTTGCTAGGAAATTAGGGGCAAAATGCAAGGGAGATAAAACTTGCATTTGGGTCCCTAAGGCTATTATAACTAACCTTGTAGGACCCAACAAGAGTTGGGTACCTAAAACCCAAGCCTAATTTGCCTTGCAGGTTTATGCATCTGGGGGGTCAAGCTGGATTATCGACAGCGGATGCACAAACCACATGACGGGGGAGAAGAAGATGTTCACCTCCTACGTCAAGAACAAAGATTCCCAAGATTCAATCATATTCGGTGACGGGAATCAAGGCAAGGTTAAAGGACTAGGAAAGATAGCTATTTCATCCGAGCATTCCATATCCAATGTGTTTTTAGTAGAATCGCTCGGGTATAACTTGTTGTCCGTTAGTCAATTATGTAATATGGGTTACAATTGCTTATTTACCAATGTAGATGTGTCTGTCTTTAGAAGGAGTGATGGTTCATTAGCTTTTAAGGGTGTACTAAACGGCAAACTCTATTTAGTTGATTTTTCAAAGGAGGAGGCCGGTCTAGATGCATGCTTAATTGCTAAGACTAGCATGGGCTGGCTGTGGCATCGTCGTCTAGCACATGTTGGGATGAAGAACCTTCACAAACTTCTGAATGGAGAACATGTGTTAGGTCTAACAAATGTGTTTTTCGAAAAAGATAGACCTTGTGCAGCTTGTCAAGCAGGTAAACAGGTGGGAAACGCTCATCACAACAAGAATGTGATGACTACATCGAGACCTCTGGAGCTACTGCATATGGACCTCTTCGGACCCATCGCCTACCTTAGCATCGGGGGAAGTAAGTATGGTCTTGTTGTTGTTGATGATTTTTCCCGCTTCACTTGGGTATTCTTTTTGCAGGATAAATCAGAAACCCAAGGGACCCTCAAGCGGTTTCTAAGGCGAGCTCAAAACGAATTTGAGCTCAAGGTGAAAAAGATTAGAAGCGACAACGGGTCCGAATTCAAGAATCTTCAAGTAGAGGAGTTCCTTGAGGAGGAAGGAATCAAGCACGAGTTCTCCGCTCCCTACACACCACAGCAAAATGGTGTGGTAGAGAGGAAGAACAGGACACTCATAGACATGGCAAGGACGATGCTTGGAGAATTCAAGACGCCCGAGCGGTTTTGGTCAGAAGCTGTGAACACAGCTTGCCACGCCATAAACCGGGTCTACCTTCATCGCCTCCTCAAGAAGACGTCATATGAGCTTCTAACCGGTAACAAACCCAACGTTTCATATTTTCGTGTATTTGGGAGTAAATGCTACATTCTAGTGAAGAAAGGTAGTGTCGGCGTTCCGAGACCGGGGGGGTCCCTGAGCCGACGAGTGAATGTCGCCGCGTGCCCCAGCCCAGTTGGGTCGAGCGCGAGGGCGAGCGCGAAGGGGGGAGAGCGAGGCGGCCGGAGACCGGCGTGAGAGAGGTGGGAATCCCGCGGCCTTCGTGTTCGTCCCACGCCCAGGTCGGGTGCGCTTGCAGTAGGGGGTTACAAGCGTCCACGCGGGAGAGGGAGTGAGCGGCTCCAAGCGAGCGCGTGTCTCGTCCTCGTCCCCGCGCGACCAACCCTCTCTAAGAGGGCCCTGGTCCTCCCTTTTATAGGCACAAGGAGAGGATCTAGGTGTACAATGGGGGGTGTAGCAGAGTGCTACGTGTCTAGCGGAGGAGAGCTAGCGCCCTGAGTACATGCCGTTGTGGCAGCCGGAGAGATTTTGGCACCCAACTGGTGTGATGTCGTGGCCGTCGGAGGAGCGATGGAGCCTGGCGGAGGGACAGCTGTCGGAGCGGTTGAATCCTTGCTGACGTCCTCTTGCTTCCGTAAGGGGGCTGAGAGCCGCCGTCGTCACAGAGTATGCAGGGCGCCATCATTGCCTATCTGGCGGAGCGAGCCAGATGGGACGCCGGTCTTGTTCCCTGCGGCCCGAGTCAGCTTGGGGTAGGGTGATGATGGCGCCTCCTGTTGACGTGGCTGGTCTACGCCCTAGGTTGGGTGATGTGGAAGCTCCTCCAAAGCCGAGGTCGAGTCCGTCTTCCGTGGCCGAGGTCGGGTCCGAGCCCCTGGTTCGGGCGAGGCGGAGATCGCCGGCTGGTGCCGGGGCGGAGTCCGAGCCCTGGGGTCGGGCGAAGTGGAGTTCGTCGACTTCTGGGGTCGAGCCCAAGTCCGAGCCCTGGGTCGGGCGAGGCGGAGATCGTCGTCTTCTGGGACTTGGCCCGAGTCCGAGCCCTAGGTCGGGCGGAGTTCGCCGTCTTCCGGGACTTAGCCCGAGTCCGAGCCCTGGGTCGGGCGGAGTTCGCCGTCTTCTGGGACTTAGCCCGAGTCCGAGCCCTGGGTCGGGCGGAGTTTGCCGTCTTTCGGGACTTAGGCTGAGTCCGAGCCATAGGTCGGGCGGAGTTCGCCGTCTTCCGGGACTTAGCCCGAGTCCGAGCCCTGGGTCGGGCGGAGTTCGCCGTCTTTCGGGACTTAGCCCGAGTCCGAGCCCTGGGTCGGGCGGAGCAGAGCTTCCTATGGTGCCTTTGGCCGGGCCTGACTGCCTGTCAGTCTCACTCTGTCAAGTGGCACCGCAGTCGGGGTGGCGCAGGCGGCACTGTCCTTCTGTCAGGCCGGTCAGTGGAGCGGCAAAGTGACGGCGGTCACTTCGGCTCTGCCGGCTGGGGGGCGTGCGTCAGGATAAAGGTGTCAGGCCACCTTTGCATTAAATGCTCCTGCGATTTGGTCGGTCGATGCGGCGATTTGGTTAGGGTTGCTTCTTGGCGAAGGCAGGGCCTCGGGCGAGCCGGAAACATGTTCGCCGCTGAAGGGGGGCCTCGGGCGAGACGGAAATCCTCCGGGGTCGGCTGCCCTTGTCCGAGGCTAGGCTCGGGTGAGGCGTGATCGAGTCCCTTGAATGGACTGGTCCCTGACTTAATCGCACCCATTAGGCCTTTGCAGCTTTGTGCTGATGGGGGTTACCAGCTGAGAATTAGGAGCCTTGAGGGTACCCCTAATTATGGTCCCTGACAGTAGCCCCCGAGCCTCGAAGGGAGTGTTTGCACTCGCTTGGAGGCTTTCGTCGCACTTTTTTGCAAGGGGACCAGCCTTTCTCGGTTGCGCTTTTGTTCCGGTGGGTGCGCGCGAGCGCACCCGCCGGGTGTAGCCCCCGAGGCCTCGAAGGAGTGGTTTCACTCCTTCGAGGTCTTACTGCCTCACGTAGTGCTTCGGCTGGTCTGGTCGTTCCCTCATGCGAGCTGGCCGTAGACCAGGTGTACGGTCGGGTCCCAAGTTCTCGGGCTGGTATGTTGACGCTGTCAACGGTTCGGCCGGAGCCGGGTTTGCGAGAGCAGCCCCCGAGCCTCTGCACAGAGCGAGAGGGCGGTCAGGGGTAGACTCGGCTTTTTTACATACGCCCCTGCATCGCCTTTTCGCAAGGAGGAGGGGGGAAAGCGCCATGTTGCCCTCGGTGGGCGCCGAACATGGTGTCTCCGATGAGCTGCAAGCGGGTAATCCGAGTGGACGTCCAAGCCCCGTTCGTTAGGGGTCGGCTAGGGGCCCAGAGGCACGCCCAAAAGTACCTACGGGTGATCTGCCAGACCCGGTCCCCTGGCGACGGGGTCCGAGGGCTCGATGCCTCCCTCTGATGGGATTCTGTTACAAGATCGTTCCCGCTGGTCTCGGAAATGTCCTAGGGTACCTCGGAAGCGCAGCCCGAGCCTTGGTTATGTATCGAACGTACCCATGGTCATCCCTCGCTCGGCGTCTGAGGCGGCTGTGAACCCTTCGGGGGCCAGCCTTCGAACCCCTGATCAGTAATGGGCACGGAGCCCGAGTAGCCTAAGGCGGCCGTGGAACCCTTTCGAGGGGCCGGCCTTCGAACCTCTGACCAGTAGTGGGTGCAGGGCCCACGCGATCTGAGGCGGCTGTTGAACCCTTCCGGGGGGCCAGCCTTCGAACCTCTAATCAGTAGGGGGGCTCGGAGCCTGGTTCCTTCTCGGGGAAGGATCCTTTTCGGGGTATCCCCCTTTCCCGGTCCCTGTTGCAAGAGAGAGAAAGAGGAAAAACGGAAAAGGATACGAAATCGAACGATGCGGCGTACCTTTTTTGACGCGGTCATTACGGCGAAGGCGAAGTGTCGCTCGCTTCTCCTGCCAGAGGCGCCGCGTGTCCCGCCACGGAGTTGATGCGACAGGGCGAGTGGTTCGCAGGGTAGCCGTTGCGCGTGCGTGAGCCGTTCAAGGAACGGGTCATGGGCGCGTTGCCTTCACGCCGTGAGAGAGGGTTCTCTCGCTGCCCCCGGATGGGACGTAAGCTTGGCTGACGACGTGACCGCTGCACCTGCCCGCCTGCCACCGCCATTACTGCCGGCCCGTCTTCGGCCGTATTGACCGTCGCGCCAGGCTGGAGCCGCTGGGTCGTGCGCTGGGTGGCCTCGAATCGCGGTATTGGTTCCGTAGTCGAGGAGGCGCGATGGTGGCGCAGGTGGCGATGCAGTTACTCACACGTAGCAACCGGCGCACCGGTTGCATGACGCGTGGGCCTGGGCCTCCGTGCTGGGCGTGTTGGGAGTCGGAGAAGTGCGCCCACTTGGTGCGGTTGCATGCCACCTGCACGGCTGCCCGCCCTTTCGCCCGTTGGTCTGGGCAAAAGTGGAGAGTCGCTTGTAACCGCTGGGCGGTTGTACGCACCGCGCACGGCGGTTTGGCCTCTTCTGCTCTGAGTCGGCTTGCATGACGTGTGGGACCCAGCCCCCACGCCGTAGGGGAGGACCTTGGAGTGTGTTGGAGAAGACTCAGCCCGTGACGGCTGGGGACGCAAGTAGGGAGATCCGCCTTTAAAAGGAGGGTGACCCCCTTGGAAGGAGACCATGTCTTCGCACTCCCTTATGCATCGTGTCTTTCCACCTTCCAAGCCCCCGGATGGGGGAGATCCGCCATCTTTCCGCCTCGTCGTTGGGGGAACACAACTCCGTGGGAGTTGGCACCTTTCAGCCATCGTTCGGCTTCAAGGATTTTCATCATGTAGCCCGGCTGCACCCCTCCACTGGCGGTCACCCAAGATGGTGACCTCCAGTTTGATGGTGGGGGGAAGCGAGCCGGGCCGCGGCCTCTGCCCCTCCCTCAGCCTCAAGGATTTTCATCACCAGGGCTGGGGAGGGGAGTGTGCCGAGTCGGGAGGCCGCCTCCGCGTGGGTCGGTAACCCTTTTCTTCCCCCAGCGTCTGGGGGAGAAAGGCATCTACCAGCTCCGCGGAGGCTACCCCAGGCATGCCGGGGTAGGCGGACCGCCGCTGCTCAGCCAGGGTGCAGCATTCCGTCCTCCGTCCGGCCGTGTCCAGGCCTTCCTCGCGCCGACAGCCGCATCAGTGGTTCGCCCAGCATGTCGCATGCCACGAGGGCGGCGCTCATGTTCTGGGTGGCTCCGGCGAGGGCGAGGACCTGTCGGCGTGCTTCGAGGCGTCTGGCGCCCGCTGGCGCGGTGCTGAGGTGGTGGCAGCCGGAGAAGGCTTCTCTGTCAATGAGATTGCCAACTCCGGCCGCACCCCTGGGCCTCCATCTTCCGGCCTGAATGGCTGGTTCTCGTCCTCGGTGAACGAGAGCCCCCATGCCGTAGCGCCCGCCCGGAAGCCGCTGCTGAAGCTGCTTCGCCGCCCGGGGCGGAGGTCACCGTTGTTGTTGCCAGAACGGGCGACGGAGAGCCACCCGTCGGCCTTCTGTTGCTCCGCAGGCCCCCCAATCGCGTGAGGTTGCTCGTACCTGCGGAGGTGGAACCGGAGTTCCGTTTGTAATGGCACCTCGAATGCCAGTGTTTTTGTTCATTGTGGTTGTCGGGGCCTGAACATGTATGTACTTTCGGCACGGAGCCGTGTTTTTTCCTCATTTTCGAGCACTAAGACTCGCCTGTTGGTTGTCTGAACCGCTTCACCAAGCGTGAGTCGCCCCGTGTAAAGGTGACGAGTGAGGTATCCGTATCCCGGAGGCGTAGGAGTCCCTCGGCTCAGTCGGCCTTGTTGTCCGAGGCTTCTCTAGCTTAATTAAAGGAACCCCTCAGCTGCTCTTCGATGAGCCGAGGCCAGGGGTAGCAGCGTCAACATGAACAGAGGCAGAGTTGGCTCGAAAAGAAAACCTGGTTGGCCGGAGCCTGGCCGGGTCGTCCGTTAGTGGGACCGACGCCGGAATTGACCAGCCGAGGCCTCGGGTCGGGCTGACGTCCTTGGAGGACAGCTGGCCGAGGCCCCGGTGTGACCGGCCGAGCCGCCTGCTCGGGCCGGATTCCCGAGAAGACCCTGGTAGCGATGGCCCGGGCATGGCGATGACGTCATCCTTCAGAGTGGAGATCTTCGGACCGCGTCGCCGTCCGAGGCTAGGTCGGACCTCGCCGAAGGTGTCGTCGATGCCGAGGGTGCTGCTGCTCCCTTCAGCCATCAAGATCCGAGCCTGTAGGATCGGATTGTCTTGTAGCGTGTGTTCCCTACGGCCGCCGAGGCCAAAACACACCCTCGGCCCCTCGCCGTGTTGTAAAGCCGCGTCTCCTTTACTCTTGTTTCGAGTATCTGGACCCTTTTGTTGGTAACAGAAATGTTTGTGCGAGCGAGAGTTGCTTCTCGCGGAAGGTGACGAGTGAGGTATCCGTATCCCGGAGGCGTAGGAGTCCCTCAGCTCGGTCAGCCTTGCCGCTTACGTGCACTCTTACCCATCCATGGGGCTCTGTTCCCGACGCAGTCAAGAAGGCTCGAGAAATCGCTTCGGCAGAAGAGCTTCCGAACGTGAAGACTTGTTCGGTCCGCGGGATCACTTATCTGAACGTGAGTTACTTATCGCAGAAGGTGATGAGTGAGGTATCCGTATCCCGGAGGCGTAGGAGTCCCTCGGCTCGGTCAGCCTTGGCTGCTTATGTGTACTCCGTCGTTTTCAGGATCCACTTTCGAAGTAGTCAAACAGCCCGAAAGACCTTCTGGCAGAAAAGATCTTTTTTCGAGGAAAATTTCGACGCAGAGGGGGTTCCCCCCTTTTAGCCCCCGAGGGAGGGTCGGGCTTTGCCGAGGCGAGGCCGACCCTTCCTTGACGACTAAACTTTTGCTGGGCGCGAGATATATGAACAACTTGAAAACATCTTAAGGGTAGAAGCGACGTAGCTGTTGGATGTTCCAAGCGTTGCCATAGATCTCGCCTTGACTGTTGGCCAGCTTGTACGTTCCGGGCTTCAGAACTTTGGCGATGACGAACGGCCCCTCCCAGGGGGCGTGAGCTTGTGCCGCCCTCGGGCGTCCTGTCGCAAGCCGAAGCACCAGGTCGCCCACCTGGAGGTCTCGGGACCGGACCCCTCGGGCGTGGTAGCGTCGCAGGGACTGCTGGTACCGCGCCGAGTGTAGTAAGGCCCTGTCCCGAGCCTCCTCCAGCTGGTCCAGCGAGTCTTCTCGGCTAGTTTGGTTGCTTTGGTCGGTGTAGGCCCTCGCCCTCGGGGAGCCGTATTCCAGGTCTGTGGGCAAGACGGCCTCGGCCCCGTAGACTAGGAAGAACGGCGTGAAGCCCGTGGCTCGGCTTGGCGTTGTCCTCAGACTCCAGACCACCGAGGGGAGTTCCTTCATCCATCGCTTGCCGAACTTGTTGAGGTCGTTGTAGATCCGAGGCTTGAGCCCTTGTAGAATCATGCCGTTGGCACGCTCTACTTGCCCATTTGACATGGGGTGAGCCACGGCGGCCCAATCCACCCGGATGTGATGATCCTCGCAGAAGTCCAGGAACTTTTTGCCGGTGAACTGGGTGCCGTTGTCGGTGATGATGGAGTTCGGGACCCCGAAGCGATGGATGATGTTGGTGAAGAACGCCACCGCCTGCTTGGACCTGATGCTGTTCAGGGGTCGGACCTCGATCCACTTGGAGAATTTGTCGATGGCGACCAGCAGGTGCGTGTAGCCCCCGGGTGCCTTCTGCAAGGGGCCGACGAGGTCCAGACCCCACACAGCAAAAGGCTAGGTGATGGGTATCGTCTGCAGAGCCTGAGCGGGCAGGTGGGTCTGCCTTGCGTAGAACTGGCACCCTTCGCAGGTGCGGACAATTCTAGTGGCGTCGGCCACCGCCGTCGGCCAGTAGAAGCCTTGCCGGAAAGCATTCCCGACAAGGGCTCGAGGCGCTGCGTGATGGCCGCAAGCCCCCGAGTGTATCTCTCGCAGGAGTTCCTGACCTTCGGCGATGGAGATGCATCGCTGGAGGATGCCGGAGGGGCTGCGGTGGTAGAGCTCCTTCTCATCACCCAGCAAGACGAATGACTTGGCGCGCCGTGCCACCCGCCGAGCTTCGGCTCGGTCAGAGGGTAGTTCTCCTCGGTGGAGATATTTCAGGTACGGGGTCCGCCAGTTCTGATCAGGCGTGACCCCGCTTTGCTCCCCCTCGACGTGCAGCGCCTCGCCCTCGGGGGCCGAGGGCACCTCGGGTTGAGTCGAGGATGCCTCGGACCGAGCCGAGGGTGCCTCGGGATGATCCGAGGGTGCCTCGGGCTGGGCCGAGGGTGCCTCGGGCTCGGGTGTGTCGTCGATCTTGATGGAGGGTTGATGTAGATCCCGGGAGAAGACGTCCGGGGGAACCGTCGTTCGCCCCGAGGCTATTTTAGCCAGTTTGTCCGCAGTCTCGTTGTAGCGCCGAGCGATGTGGTTGAGCTCGAGCCCGTAGAACTTGTCTTCCAGGCGCCGAACTTCATCGCAGTAGGCCTCCATCTTCGGGTCGCGGCAGTGGGAGTTCTTCATGACTTGGTCGATGACGAGCTGCGAGTCACCGCGAGCGTCGAGGCGTCGGACCCCTAGCTCGATGGCGATCCGCAACCCGTTGACTAGAGCTTCGTACTCAGCCACATTGTTGGATGCCGGGAAATGGAGGCGTAGCACGTAGCGTAGGTGCTTCCCGAGGGGCGAGACAAAGAGTAGGCCTGCGCCGGCTCCTGTCTTCATCAGCGACCCGTCGAAGAACATGGTCCAGAGCTCCGGTTGGATCGGAGCCGTCGGTAGCTGAGTGTCGACCCATTCAGCTACGAAGTCCGCCAAGACCTGGGACTTGATGGCCTTCCGAGGAGCGAACGAGATCGTCTCGCCCATGATTTCCACCGCCCACTTTGCAATCCTACCCGAGGCCTCTCGGCACTGGATGATCTCCCCCAGGGGGAAGGATGACACCACAATTACCGGATGAGACTCGAAGTAGTGTCGCAGCTTCCGCCGCGTTAGGATCACCGCGTATAGCAGCTTCTGAACTTGTGGGTAGCGGATCTTGGTTTCGGACAGTACCTCGCTGACGAAGTAGACTGGCCTCTGAACGGGCAACACATGCCCCTCTTCTCGCCTCTCGACCACAATCGCGACGCTAACCACCTGAGTGGTCGCGGCGACGTAGACCAGGAGGGCTTCTCCGGCAGCTGGGGGCACCAAGATAGGCGCCTTTGTGAGGAGCGCCTTCAGGTTCCCGAGGGCTTCCTGGGCCTCAGGGGTCCAAGTGAAGCACTCGGCCTTCCTTAAGAGGCGGTACAGAGGTAGTCCTCTTCCGCCGAGGCGTGAGATGAAGCGGCTCAGAGCCGCGAGGCATCCCATGACCCTCTGTACGCCTTTCAAGTCCTTGATGGGCCCCATGCTGGTGATAGCTGCGATCTTCTCTGGGTTGGCTTCGATGCCCCGCTCGGAGATGATGAACCCCAAGAGCATGCCTCGGGGTACTCCGAAAACACACTTTTCGGGATTGAGCTTGACGCCTTTCGCCTTGAGACATCGGAATGTCGTTTCAAGGTCAGAAAGGAGGTCGGAGGCTTTCCTCGTCTTAACTACGATGTCATCGACGTAGGCCTCGACCGTGCGGCCAATGTGTTCGCTGAACACACGGTTCATGCACTGCTGGTACGTCTCGCCCGCATTCCTCAAGCCGAACGACATGGTGACATAGCAGTACATGCCGAAGGGTGTGATGAAAGAAGTCGCGAGCTGGTCGGACTCTTTCATCCTGATTTGATGATACCCTGAGTAGGCATCGAGGAAAGATAGGGTTTCGCACCCAGCAGTGGAATCCACGATTTGGTCGATGCGAGGCAGAGGGTAGGGAACCTTCGGACATGCTTTGTTGAGACCATTGTAGTCTACACACATCCGCCATTTCCCCCCTTTCTTTCTCACAAGCACAGGGTTGGCAAGCCATTCGGGATGGAATACCTCTTTGATGAACCCCGCCGCCATTAGCTTGTGGATCTCCTCGCCTATGGCTCTGCGCTTCTCCTCGTCGAATCGGCGCAGCGGCTGCTTGACGGGTCGGGCTCCGGCTCGGATGTCCAGCGAGTGCTCGGCGACATCCCTCGATATGCCAGGCATGTCCGAGGGACTCCACGCGAAGACGTCGGCGTTCGCGTGGAGAAAGTCGACGAGCACTGCTTCCTATTTGGGATCGAACCCGGAGTCGATCCGGATCTGCTTGGAGGTGTCGCCGCTGGGGTCGAGGGGGACGGACTTAACCGTCTCCGCTGGCTCAAAGTTGCCGGCATGACGCTTCATGTCTGGCACCTCTTTAGAGAGGCTCTCCAGGTCGGCAATGAGGGCCTCGGACTCGGCGAGGGCCTCGGCGTACTCCACGCACTCCACGTCGCATTCGAATGCGTGTTTGTGCGTAGGGCCGACAGTGATGACCCCCGTTGGGGCCCGGCATCTTGAGCTTCAGGTAGGTGTAGTTGGGGACGACCATGAACTTCGCGTAGCATGGCCTCCCCAGTACCGCGTGGTAGGTTCCTCGGAACCCGACCACCTCGAACGTCAGGGTCTCCCTTCGGAAGTTGGAGGGTGTTCCGAAGCAGACGGGAAGGTCGAGCTGTCCGAGGGGTTGGACGCGCTTCCCGGGAATGATCCCATGGAAGGGCACAGCGCCTACCCGGACAGAGGACAGATCGATACGCAGAAGCCCGAGGGTCTTGGCGTAGATGATGTTGAGGCTGCTGCCTCCGTCCATGAGGACCTTGGTGAGCCTGACGTCGCCGATGACGGGGTCGACGACGAGCGGGTATTTCCCCAGGCTCGGCATATGGTCGGGGTGATCGTCTCGGTCGAAGGTGATGGGCTTGTCGGACCAGTCTAGATAGACTGGCGCCGCCACATTGACCGAGCAGACCTCCCGGCGCTCTTGCTTGCGGTGCCGAGCCGAGGCGTTCGCCGCTTGCCCACCATAGATCATGAAGCAGTCGCGGACCTCGGGGAACTCTCCTGCCTGGTGATCTTCCTTCTTGTCGTCGTCGCGGGCCTTGCCACCCTCCGCGGGTGGCCCGGCCCTGTGGAAGTGGCGCCGAAGCATGACGCACTCCTCAAGGGTGTGCCTGACGGGTCCCTGGTGATAGGGGCACGGCTCCTTGAGCATCTTGTCGAAGAGGTTGGCACCTCTAGGGGCTTCCGAGGGTTCTTGTACTCGGTGGCGGCGACAAGGTCCATGTCGGCGGCGTCGCGTTTCGCTTGCGACTTCTTCTTGCCCTTCTTCTTGGCGTCGCGCTGAGTTGACGCCTCGGGAGTATCTTCCGATGGGCGGCCCTGGGGCTGCTTGTCCTTTCGGAAGATAGCCTCGACCGCCTCCTGGCCGGAGGCGAACTTGGTGGCGATGTCCATCAGCTCGCTCGCCCTGGTGGGGGTCTTGCGGCCTAGCTTGCTCACCAGGTCACGGCAGGTGGTGCCAGCGAGGAACGCGCTGATAACATCCGAGTCGGTGATGTTGGGCAGCTCGGTGCGCTGCTTCGAGAATCGCCGGATGTAGTCCCGGAGAGACTCTCCCGGCTGCTGTCGGTAGCTTCGGAGGTCCCAGGAATTCCCGGGGCGCACATACGTGCCCTGGAAATTGCCGGCGAAAGCTTGGACTAGGTCGTCCCAGTTGGAGATCTGCCCCGGAGGCAGGTGCTCCAACCAGGCGCGAGCGGAGTCGGAGAGGAACAGGGGGAGGTTGCGGATGATGAGGTCGTCATCGTCCGTTCCACCCAGTTGGCAGGCCAGACGGTAGTCCGTGAGCCACAGTTCCGGTCTCGTCTCCCTCGAGTACTTTGTGATAGTAGTCGGGGGTCGGAACCGGGTCGGGAACGGCGCCCGTCGGATGGCTCGGCTGAAGGCTTGCGGACCAGGTGGTTCGGGCGAGGGACTTCGATCCTCCCTGCTGTCATAGCGTCCCCCACGCCTGGGGTGGTAGCCTCGGCGCACCCTCTCGTCGAGGTGGGCCCGTCGGTCGCGATGACGGTGCTCGTTGCCAAGGCGACCCGGGGCCGCAGGCGCTGTGTTGCGCGTGCGCCCGGTGTAGACCGAGGCTTCCCGCATGAATCGGGAAGTCGCAGCATGAGGTTCCGAGGGGTACCCCTGCCTTCGGGAGGCGGAGCTCTCGGCCCGTCGGACCGCGACGCCTTCCAGGAGATTCTTGAGCTCTCCCTGGATTCGCCGCCCTTCGGTGGTTGATGGCTCCGGCATCGCGCGAAGAAGCATTGCTGCTGCCACCAGGTTCTGGCCGACCCCACTGGAAGCGGGTGGTGGCCTGACCCTGACGTCGTCGGTGATGCGATGCTGGAAGCCCTGGGGTAGATGACGTATTTCTCCGGCCGGAGGTTGGCCCGCCCATGCCTGCCCGACGTCCCGACGGATCGGCTCAAGCGCTCCTGCTCCCTCGTCGAGCCTGGCCTGCACCCCGCGGATTTGCTCGAGCTGTGGGTCATGACCCCCCGCCTGAACGGGGACCACAGCTAGCTCCCGTGGGATGTCAACGCGAGGCACCGGCCTAGGGAGGTCACCGTCCTCCGGCATGCCGAGATGGTTGCCTTCGGGGGGACCCCCTAGATCGACGTGGAAGCATTCGCGACTTGGGGCCAAGGTCCTCGTCGCCGAGGCTACGGCTACCGTCGGAACAGTCGGAAAGGCAGTAGTCGCATGCGGTCATGAAGTCCCGCATGGCACCGGGGTTGCCAAGTCCAGAGAAATCCCAACAGGTGCTGGGCTCGTCGTCTTCCTCGGACCCAGAGGGCCCGTAGGTCGAGACGTCCGTCAGCCGGTCCCAAGGTGACCGCATACGAAACCCCAGAGGGTCTGGACTTGCCTCTACGAGAGCGCCCGCCAAAGTGAAGTCGCTAGACGGGTTGAGGCTGAATCCGAAAGACGTGGGATGGGAATCGATCGGTACCTTTTGGTCGATGGGCGGTGATAAGGTCACGTCGGGGACTGACTGCGCCGTCGTCTCAGGTACGAGGGTGACGTCCAGCAAGCTTTTCGAGAGTGTGCTGGCGTCGTCCGCTTGCTCGGGATTGGCGTGTCGCGGGGGAGACGGCGCTCGCCTTCGTCTCAAACGCGAGGTCGACGCCCGGTGCGCCCCCTGTTGGGGCGCTGGGGCCGTCGACTCGCTCGACAGCCGACGAGGCGCTGTCTCCTGCTTGGCCTTGGTTCCCCCGCCTCCTCCTCCGCCGGCGGGGGAGAGGACGGGGTGAGCTCGAAGGTTGTTCTTCCACCATGCGGGAAAGACGTCGCCGATTCCGCCACCGGCGGGCGGGTTGTCGGCCGCCACTATTGTTGTCGCACGGCGGTGGAAGGAGTATCATGTCGTAGCCGCCGTCGAGGGACATGAACTCAAGACTCCTGAAACGGAGCACCGTCCCGGGTTGGAGAGGTTGCTGGAGACTGCCCATCTGGAGCTTGACGGGAAGCTGTTCGTCAACACGCAGCAGGCCCCTACCTAGCGCGCCAACTATCGGCGTTCCGAGACCGGGGGGTCCCTGAGCCGACGAGTGAATGTCGCCGCGTGCCCCAGCCCAGATGGGTCGAGCGCGAGGGCGAGCGCGAAGGGGGGAGAGCGAGGCGGCCGGAGACCGGCGTGAGAGAGGTGGGAATCCCTCGGCCTTCGTGTTCGTCCCGCGCCCTGGTCGGGTGCGCTTGCAGTAGGGGGTTACAAGCGTCCACGCGGGAGAGGGAGCGAGCGGCTCCAAGCGAGCGCGTATCTCGTCCTCGTCCCCGCGCGGCCAACCCTCTCTAAGAGGGCCCTGGTCCTCCCTTTTATAGGCGCAAGGAGAGGATCCAGGTGTACAATGGGGGGTGTAGCAGAGTGCTACGTGTCTAGCGGAGGAGAGCTAGCGCCCTGAGTACATGCCGTTGTGGCAGCCGGAGAGATTTTGGCACCCAGCTGGTGTGATGTCGTGGCCGTCGGAGGAGCGATGGAGCCTGGCGGAGGGACAGCTGTCGGAGCGGTTGAATCCTTGCTGACGTCCTCTTGCTTCTGTAAGGGGGCTGAGAGCCGCCGTCGTCACAGAGTATGCAGGGCGCCATCATTGCCTATCTGGCGGGGCGAGCCAGATGGGACACCGGTCTTGTTCCCTGCGGCCCGAGTCAGCTCGGGGTAGGGTGATGATGGCGCCTCCTGTTGACGTGGCTGGTCTACGCCCTAGGTTGGGCGATGTGGAAGCTCCTCTGAAGCCGAGGTCGAGTCCGTCTTCCGTGGCCGAGGTCGGTCCGAGCCCCTGGTTTGGGCGAGGCGGAGATCGCCGGCTGGTGCCGGGGTGGAGTCCGAGCCCTGGGGTCGGGCGAAGTGGAGTTCGTCGTCTTCTGGGGCCGAACCCAAGTCCGAGCCCTGGGTCGGGCGAGGCGGAGATCGTCGTCTTCTGGGACTTGGCCCGAGTCTGAGCCCTGGGTCGGGCGGAGTTCGCCGTCTTCCGGGACTTAGCCCGAGTCCGAGCCCTGGGTCGGGCGGAGTTCACCATCTTCCGGGACTTAGCCCGAGTCCGAGCCCTGGGTCGGGCGGAGTTTGCCGTCTTCCAGGACTTAGCCCGAGTCCGAACCCTGGGTCGGGCGGAGTTCGCTGTCTTCCGGGACTTAGCCCGAGTCCGAGCCCTGGGTCGGGCGGAGTTCGCCGTCTTCCGGGACTTAGCCCGAGTCCGAGCCCTGGGTCAGGCGGAGCGGAGCTTCCTATGGTGCCTTTGGCCGGGCCTGACTGCCTGTCAGTCTCACTCTGTCAAGTGGCACCGCAGTCGGGGTGGCGCAGGCGGCGCTGTCCTTCTGTCAGGCCGGTCAATGGAGCGGCGAAGTGACGGCGGTCACTTCGGCTCTACCGGCTGGGGGGCGTGCGTCAGGATAAAGGTGTCAGGCCACCTTTGCATTAAATGCTCCTGCGATTTGGTCGGTCGGTGCGGCGATTTGGTTAGGGTTGCTTCTTGGCGAAGGCAGGGTGTCGGGCGAGCCGGAAACATGTTCGCCGCTGAAGGGGGGCCTCGGGCGAGACGGAAATCCTCCGGGGTCGGCTGCCCTTGTTCGAGGCTAGGCTCGGGTGAGGCGTGATCGAGTCCCTTGAATGGACTGGTCCCTGACTTAATCGCACCCATCAGGCCTTTGCAGCTTTGTGCTGATGGGGGTTACCAGCTGAGAATTAGGAGCCTTGAGGGTACCCCTAATTATGGTCCCCGACAGGTAGGAATTCAAAATTTGCTCCCAAAGCTGTAGAAGGGTTTTTACTAGGTTATGACTCAAATACAAAGGCGTATAGGGTCTTCAACAAATCATCAGGTTTAGTTGAAGTCTCTAGCGACGTTGTATTTGATGAAACTAATAGCTCTCCGAGAGAGCAAGTTGATCTTGATGATGTAGATGAGGATGATGTTCCAACGGACGCAATATGCACCATGGCAATTGGAGATGTGCGACCACAGGAACACCAGGAGCAAGATCAACCTTCTTCCTCAACAATGGTGCTCCCCCCAACTCAACATGATGAACAGGTTCCTCAAGAAGAGGCGTGTGATCAAGGGAGAGTACAATAAGACCAAGTTGAGGAGGAATAAGTACCACAGGCCCCTCGAACTCAAGTTCGAGCGACGATTCAAAGGAATCATCCCGTCGACCAGATATTGGGGGATATTAGCAAGGGAGTAACCACTCGCTCTAGATTAGCTAATTTTTGTGAGCATTACTCTTTTGTCTCTTCTATTGAGCCTTTCAGGGTAGAAGAGGCCTTGCTAGATCCGGACTGGGTGTTGGCCATGCAGGAAGAGCTCAACAACTTCAAGCGAAATGAAGTTTGGACACTGGTGCCACATCCCAAGCAAAACGTTGTGGGAACCAAGTGGGTGTTCCGCAACAAACAGGACGAGCACGGGGTGGTGACAAGGAACAAGGCTCGACTTGTGGCAAAAGATTATGCCCAAGTCGCAGGTTTGGACTTTGAGGAGACTTTTGCTCCTATGGCTAGGCTAGAGTCGATTCGTATTTTGTTAGCCTATGCCGCTCACCATTCTTTCAAGTTGTTTCAAATGGACGTGAAGAGCGCTTTCCTCAACGGGCCAATCAAGGAGGAGGTATACGTGGAGCAACCCCCTGGCTTTGAGGATGAACGGTTCCCCGACCACGTGTGTAAGCTCTCTAAGGCGCTCTATGGACTTAAGCAAGCCCCAAGAGCATGGTATGAATGTCTTAGAGATTTTTTAATTGCTAATGCTTTCAAGGTTGGGAAAGCCGATCCAACTCTTTTTACTAAGACTTGTGATGGTGACCTATTTGTATGCCAAATTTATGTCGATGACATAATATTTGGTTCTACTAACCAAAAGTCTTGTGAAGAGTTTAGCAGGGTGATGACACAGAAATCCGAGATGTCAATGATGGGCGAGTTGAACTACTTCCTTGGGTTCCAAGTGAAGCAAATCAAGGACGGCACCTTCATCTCTCAAACGAAGTACACGCAAGACTTGCTCAAGCGGTTTGGGATGAAGGACGCCAAGCCCGCAAAGACTCCAATGGGAACCGACGGACATGTCGACCTCAACAAAGGAGGTAAGTTTGTTGATCAAAAGGCATACCGGTCTATGATAGGGTCTTTACTTTATTTATGTGCTAGTAGACCGGATATTATGCTTAGCGTATGCATGTGTGCTAGATTTCAATCCGACCCAAGGGAGTGTCACCTTGTGGCCGTTAAGCGAATTCTTAGATATTTAATTGCTACGCCTTGCTTCGGGATCTGGTATCCAAAGGGGTCTACCTTAAATTTAATTGGATATTCAGACTCCGATTATGCTGGATGTAAGGTCGATAGGAAGAGTACATCAGGGACGTGCCAATTCCTAGGAAGGTCCTTGGTGTCGTGGAGTTCTAAGAAACAAACTTCCGTTGCCCTATCCACCACTGAGGCCGAGTATGTTGTCGCAGGACAGTGTTGCGCGCAACTACTTTGGATGAGGCAAACCCTCCGAGACTTTGGCTACAATCTGAGCAAAGTCCCACTCCTATGTGACAATGAGAGTGCTATCCGCATGGCGGACAATCCCGTTGAACACAGCCGCACAAAGCACATAGACATCCAGCATCACTGTTGGAACTCACGTTCCCGGTCAGGTTGTTTCCAACACGGGGTTGAGTGAGGTGGGAATACGGTTTTTCTGGAGGCAACAATTGCTCTGTTAATCTAGTCCCTCAAGGGCACTGTACGAGGGTATTTATAGGCGTCTGAGCGCCCAGCGTCTCGGTTTAAGGACGCATGTGCCCTCAAGCGCCTAGGTCATTCCCGGAATATTCCCATAAAGCGGGGTTACAGACCGTCATTACATAAAAGCATTTACAAATCAGGCCCGTAATACAACCAGCCGCGCAGGGCCTGTTACAATGGGCTGAATTCCTCGTGGGCCTTCGTGTTCGACGAGGACGCGGGGCGGGGCGACCTCGTCGTGGGCCTTCGTCTTGCAACGTGTTCGACGAAGGGTGGGAGCTGCCAGTCGTTTTGCCTCTGTTGAAGCAGCGAAGACTGGTGAAGGCATCGAGCGAGGGGTTGATGCGGCGAGACTGGCGAAGGCATCGAGCGAGGGGTAGTGTCTTCGCCTTCTCCCCAACATTTGCCCTCCGAGGGACCAGTTCGACTGAGTCATCTGGTGCCGAAGACGTCGCTAGATGGTGGAGACGCTACCCTCGCTCGAAGTGGTTCCGCGGGGGTTTTTTATGTGACCGATGATGGACGCGGTATTGTTGGACTGCAGGTTTCCCGAAGCGTCATGTCCTGTGTATAAAAGGGGGCGGGGCGGCGCAGGTCAGGTACTCTTTCTGCCCACCGCCGCCGCCGATACGTAGCTATGCCATCCTCTTCTTCATCTGCTGCCGATACACCGTCGGTCAACGCATCGTCCGAGGATACTTTGAGCAATGTGGCGGCGGAGGAGTTGCATCCTGGTGATACAGTGGAGTTTGGCGTGTCGCGGATTTCCCCGGTCCGTGTTCAGGACATGCAGCAGCTTGGATATTTTGGCAGCGGAGTAGGGCGTGTCCCGGGGGCGGAGGAGATCCCCGAGCCAGAACGCGAGTTGGTCGTTTTTGAGGCTTTTTTCACTGCTGGCCTTCGTCTGCCTGCACATCGGTTTGTGGCGGAGGTCCTTCGGAAGTTCGAGGTCCAAATCCACCAGCTGACGCCGAATGCTGTGGTGGCCCTAGCGAAGTACGTTTGGGCGACGACTTCGTATGGTGGCCAGCCTTCGGTGGAAGTCTTCGCAAAACATTACTGTCTGCACTGGCAAAAAAAGGAAAATTGGAGATGAGATTGCACAGTTTGGATCATGCACATTCACGCCGAAGTCCGGGAAGACTTCGATGGAGGTTGTGGAGTTGGTTCCCTGCACCCACAATAAGTGGGGTAACTGGTGGGATTTCTCGTTTTACGTTTCAGAGGGCGCAGTCGAAGACCACCCAGGCTCCCCGTGGCCGTCATTTGCTCCCATCACTATGTAGCATACCCGCAATTTGAGGTAGCGGAGGATGACGAAGACGAAGGAGCCCTTCGATGCGCTGCCCGCATGAGTAGCAGGCGCGATTTGGTTGAGGAATTTGTTGGGTATGGGGTGTGGCCCTTGGCGCATGGCTAGGCGTTGGGCGAAGTATGCCCTCACGAGATGCCCTCCCGTGGCGGGTAGCTGGTGCGAAGTCCTGCCTTCGCGCTGGATTTGCGTGGCCGAGATCCTGCCGCGTTCGTGCGTGAAGCGGAAGATGGGGCGGCAAGGATTGTGGGGCACTACGTGCCAAAGACCGAGGGTCTGCGGAGCTAGGATATCTGTGGGTCCAACGACAGATTGAACCGGGTTTTTGACCTGAACCGCTTGCCGTACAGTGATTATCCCGGTGTGGACGCCGCCGACCGCCGCGGGAAGAAATCGATGGGCAGAACCGAGGAAGGGCCTTCGCAGGAGGCTTGCCCCAGCTACTAAGAAGAGGAAATTAGGTACTATAGTGGGAGGAATGGGGGTGTCTGATAATTTTGCTGTGGAGTTGATGGGGACATGCGTGGCCCCCGGGGGAAGGATGTCTTCGCCCGAGCTCCGGGAGTCTTCGGCGCGAATGCTGGAGGTTACCGGGGGTCGATGGCCAAAGAATCTTCCAATCCCCTGGGCGGAAGGTGAAGACATGTCTACGTCTCATATAGCTCGTGGCTTGAAGATTTTCCCTTACGGACGGAATATTGCTGCTGTTGTGTCGGCAGTGATGACTAAGGACCGTCAAGACGCTGTGCAGAAGCGCCGGGCGGTTATCAGGATGGCGGACCCGAGGCGTGAGGCGAAGAGAGCACGGGGGGAGCGCGAAGGCTGCTGCCTCCGACGACAGCCAGCCGGTGCCGGCTGCGAAACCGGCCGCGCCTGGGTCCAGCAAGCCGTCGGCAGGCGCGAAGACAGCTGCCGCTGGCGTGACCATGTCTCCCCCGGTCGAAGCTGCGAAGGGACGGGAGCTGCCCTCGCCGAGAAACGTGTTACCGACTTCAGCAACGAACATCAGCGTGGAGGACTATTTGTCGGTAGGTTTTTTTGGAGCCCTCTGACCGGTGATATGTTGCATTACAGGGTCCGGCGAGGGACAGATGGTTGTTGTCCCGCCTTCGGTGGCAACCGCTTTGCCATCGGCGGAAGTAAGGGCGAGGGGGACCGCGCAGGACCCGTGGGCCGCCTTCTGCGCGAGCGGCGAGATTCTGACAGCCGCTACCGCCAAGGACGTGGTGGGCACCATGTCCCAGCGGCTGAGGGAGGCATCGCAGCGGCTGTCGCAGCAGCTAAGTCAAGTAAGTTGAGTTGGACTTCGGTGTTTGTTGTTTCCATGAAGATTTGGGTCTCATGTGTTTTTGTCAGGCGGCTGACTTCGCCGACCGCGTTGCGTCTGGCGTCCTGATTGCGGACGTGGCTGCCGAAGTCGAGAGACTTCGGGCACAGCACGCGGATGCTGTCCGGGAGAAGTCGACCGTGGAGAGCAAAAGCCGCCGGTTGGCGGAGAAGGTGACCGCCTTGGAGGCCGAGAAGACAGACCTTCGGCGCCAGCTGGCAGAAGAGAGGAGGGAGGTGAACCAGGCCGTTGCCGAGGCACAGGCTGCGCAGGCTGAGGCCAAGGTGGCGCGGGCGGAGGGAAGTCTCGCCAGCCAACGCGCCGAGGAGTGGGAGGCTAGGTTCAACGCCTTGCGCGGCCGCGTGGATAACGCCGAGGCCTCCACGTGCTCTGAGGTTAAGCGGACGCTCGCACAGTTCGTGAGTTCGTATCGCGAGCTGGGCCGCGCGTACTGCTGACTTCGAAGTGCCCGACCGGGAGGCGGGCCTTCGCTTCCTCGAATGGTTGCAGGAGGAGTTGCTGGTACTCCCAACCATCATGGAAGGTTTTATGTCTTTTGCCTCCCTCGTCACCTGCGAGGGGGCCATGAATGCATTGTCCCGCGAGGGCTGCAGACACTATGAGGTTTTCGACCAGGCAGACGAGAGCTTTGAGCGTGAGATTTTCAAGGCCGAAGACCCCATTGTGAAGCAGTCAGCGGGGGGCCCTTTTTGATAGGATGTGGGGGGCACATGGTCGGGAGGCTGTCAGGGAGCGATCCGACCGGGGGCGAGGGAGCAGGTAAAGGTTATTATTTTTGTGTGGTTGGTTGTGTGTGGATATTTATAGTTTTTGCTGAGTGAATGTGCTGTTGCTGCAGATGGAGCGTGCTGAGGACGTTGAAGACTTTGGAAGTCTGGTCGGCGCGCTGCCAGAGGTTGCGGAGGCCAAACCGGTGCTGCCCTTGGACGCCGGCGAAGGGCCCCCTCGGCCATGGCCGTTCCTGCCATGACCGGCGGCGAAGACCCTCTGTCGGCCCCTGCGCCGACAATCGAAGGTGCCCTGGAGGTGGCGGATGAGCCGCCAACCGAAGACCCCACGGCCGCGGCCGGGCCCTCGCAGGTGGCTAAGTAGCTAAATAGGTGCGGGGGAGTGTGTAAGTTTTGTCTGCGTGTTACTAAACCTCGGTTGCTGCGCAGGTTCAGGGTTTTGGGCCTGCGCACGCAACCGCTACTGACACTACTAATTTTGTGGCGGCTTCAACCGTGGTTGCTGAAGATGTTTCAGATAATTCTGTGTCTAAGTTTTTTTGAGTCTGGTGATTCTGGGGGTTCGGTTGTGTGGACGGAGGAGTCTTCGGATGAGGACTTGGATTATTTTGCGGCGCTAGATGTGGCTACGGTGGAAGCTTCTCCACGCGTGGTAGGTGCTGAAGTTATTCCTAGTGCGAGTGCTGGGCGTAGGTGGCGAAGGGCGGTCGCGAAGCGGAGGGTTAGTGAAGTGGAGGGAAGTCGTCTTCGTGTGGACGGGGCTGGCAAACGAGAACTGTTGTCCTCGCCGGCTGGGACGAGTATAGGTGAGGGGGAGTTGCAGAATCTTTTTGAGGGTGAGGAGCTGAGGATAATGCTGTTCAACTACAGGGAGATAGGCATTATCCCTAAGGTTGAGCCAATGTAACGTGTGATGCCCTCGCTGTATGCTTGTACCCGTGATTTGTATGAGGCTATGTGTTTTCCGTTGATCCGGTCGGTGCCCGTAGATGACTTGTGCGTGGGGAACCTTTTGGGAAATGCTTTCGGTTTTGTGCACTTGCTGTGCTAGTCCGGCTGCACGCGTGGGTGCCTTTTGCGCGGAGAGTCCTTTGGAGAGGACTTCCGATTTTGGGCACTTACTGTGCTGGTCCGGCTGCACCCGTAGGCGACTTTTGCACGGAGAGTCCTTTGGAGAGGACTTCGATTTTGCGCACTTATTGTGTTAGTCCCAGCTGCACCCGTATGCGACTTTTGCGCGGAGAGTCCCGGCTGCACCCTTAGGCGACTTTTGCACGGCGAGTCCTTTGGAGAGGACTTCGATTTTGTGCACTTATTGTGCTAGTCCGGCTGCACCCGTAGGCGACTTTTGCGAGGAGAGGTCCTTTGGAGAGGACTTCGATTTTGCGCACATTATTGTGCTAGTCCGGCTGCACCCGTAGGCGACTTTTGCGCGGAGGAGTCCTTTGGAGAGGACTTCGATTTTGCGCACGTATTGTGCTTAGTCCGGCTGCACCCGTAGGCGACTTTTTGCGCGGAGTGTCGCACGCGAGGGTAGCCAGCGCTGTCCCTTGCGGTGACTTTGGTGTAGTCGAATGCAGAAGACCGTTGATGCGTCTTTTCGACATTGGCTTAGTTTTTGCGGGGGATTTTTGCTTGTATATTACATGGCTGCGCCTCATTAAAAACCTCACCCCCTAGGAGGAAAAGAGTGCGGGCCGGAAAAATAATGTTTGACGAATTACAAGGGCGTGATGGCCCTGAGGGTTCAAACAAAAAATTTGCGAAGACTGTATATTTCTAGAAATGTTCCAGGTCTTCGCCAGATGAGTTGTTAATCTGTACGCGCTAAGAGATGACTTCGTCTTGACGATAAATGGTCCTTCCCACTTTGGTTCCAGCTTACCCCGTGACTCTGTCCGGGTTGTCTGGACGAGTACGAGGTCCCCTTCGTTGAATTCTCTTGGGACGACCGTGGTCGCGCCAGGCCTTCGTTTGGGCTTGATATTTGTTGAGGCCTGCAGGGCGAAGACGCGGTCTCCGTCGATGAGGTCTTTGGAAGTCGGCTCGTCGACGTCGGGTACTGCTAAAGCGGTTGTCCATGGGGACCCATGTTTGATTTCTTGCGGGTCATGGCTCCGATCCGTATAGCAGGCGAAAAGGAGTGAATCTGTCGCCCGACATTCGGTTGTGTTCAGTGCCCAGACTGCTTCAGGTAGTAGGTCGGCCCACTTGCCCTTGTCATCAAGGAGCATTTTCTTGATCGCCGTGAAAATCTTGCCGTTGGCGCGCTCCATGACGCCGTTGGATTGTGGGTGGTAGACTGAGGCGAAGGCGAGCTTGGTGCCAATGGAGAAGCAGAAATCCTGAAGTCTTGGCTGTCGAATTGCTTGCCATTGTCGACTGTGAGCTCGGACGGGACTCCGAATCGGCAAACAATGTTTTGCCAGAAGAATTTCTGGGCAGTCTTCGATGTTATTGTGGATACCGCCCTCGCCTCGATCCACTTGGTAAATACTCGACGGCGACGAAGGTGAACTTGAGATTCCCTTGGGCCGTGGGTAGTGGCCCGACAATGTCCATGCCCCAGCGCTGAAGGGGCCACGTGTGTGCGATTAACTTTTTGAATTGCGAAGGGCTTCCTGAGCGTGGAGAAAACTTCTGGCAGGCTTCACATGACCTTGTGACCCGATTTACGGCGCAGATCATGGCGGGCCAGTAGAAACCTTTATGGATCACCTTGGCAGCTAGGGCCCTAGGCCTTGCGTGAGAGCCGCAAGTCCCACTGTGGACTTCGCGCAGGATTTGGACGCCTTCGGTTTCGGTGACACATTTGAGCATGGGTTGGCTGACCCCTTTCTTGTAAAGCTGGCCTTTGATGAGAGCGAAGTCCCTTCTTCGGTGTTTGAGGCGCTTGGCCTCGTTGACATCAGCTGGATGGTAGTATCCTTGTAGGAACAGGGTTATTGGTGCTCGCCAATCTTCGGTCATAATGAGGTTGACTATACGGTGGCCTTCGCTGTCGTTGGTTATTTGTAGGCCCTCTGGCTGCGGACGGCTGGTGTGCCGATGACATGGTAGAATACGTCCGAGGGTAGGGCCTCGCCCCTGGCGGCTGCTTTGGCCAACGCGTCGGCCTCCTCATTCTTGGCGCGGTCTACATGCTGCAAGGTGAAGCCTTTGAATTGTCTCTCGAGACTGCGGATAGCTGCGAGGTACTGCATAAGTGCGGGGTCCTTCGCTGTGTAATCTTTCTCGATTTGGCCGGCAACTACCTTGGAGTCTGTTCTGACTATGCAGGTAGTGACGCCAAGTGCCCTTAGCTTGCGAAGGCCGAGGATGACAGCTTCGTACTCTGCTATATTGTTGGTGCACTTGTCAGACTCCAAAGCAAAGCTGAGGCGTGCGGCATATTTGTGCTTGACCCCTACGGGTGAGGTGATGACTGCAGCGACGCCTGCCCCGCATGACACCATGCGCCGTCGCAATGGATGGTCCACACCGTTTCTGTAGACGTGTCCGGTTGCGTTATTGGCCCGATCCAGTCGACGATGAAGTCTGCCAGGACTTGTGACTTAATGGCTGTCCGGGGCTCGAAGGTGACATGGTAGCCGGAAAGCTCGGCTGCCCATTTGGTGATCCGAACTAATGCCTCCGGATTTCTGAATAATTCGCCGAGTCCCCTGTCCGAGGTGACCCGCACCTTGAATGCTTCAAAATAATGGCGCAATTTGCGCGAAGCCATGACTACTGTAGGCAATTTTTTCCAGTTCTGTCATATTGCATTTGGATGCTGTGAGTACTTCGGAGACGTAGTAAACTGGACATTGCCTGGTCGTGCCTTCTCTCCTGCTCCTGAACCAGCGCTGCGCTGACCACGTGCGGCGAAGTTGCGATGTAGAGCAACAAGGGCAGCGAGGGGTTGGGGCTTGAAAGAATTGCCTGTTCTGACAGATGCTGCTTTAGTGAAGCGAAGGCCGCCGCTTGCTCTAGTCCCCATGCGAAGTTTTTTGTGCGCGTAGCGTTTTGAGGAAAGGTAGGCTTCGCTCTGCGGATTTGGAGATGAATCTGTTGAGGGCGGCCAATCTGCCGGTCAGTCGTTGGACATCTCTGGCTGACTGCGGGGCGTCATGTTGATGATGGCCTGTATTTTTGTCGGGTTGGCTTCGATTCCGCGGTGCGACACCAGGAATCCCGTATCTTCCCCTGGCGAACGCCGAAGACGCACTTTTCGGGGTTTAGGCGAAGTCATGCGTCTCGCATGTTCGCGAATGTTTCTGCGAGGTCAGCCAGATGGTCTTCTTTTCTTTTGCTGGCAACGACGATATCGTCCACATACGTAAATATGTTTCTGCCGAATTGGCTCTCGAGCACCGTTCTGGTGAGACGAGAGAATGTGAACCCAGCGTTCTTGAGTCCCTCCGACATTCTAATGAAGCAGAACGTGTCGAAGGGTGTTATGAAGCTGGTGCTGGCCTTGTCTTCCTCCTTCATATAAATTTGGTGGTAGCCGGAGAAGCAGTCAAGGAGTGACATGACTTCGCAGCCTGCCGCACTATCGACGATCTTATCGATCCGAGGCAGCGGGAAATTATCCTTGGGGCAGGCTTTGTTGAGGCTGGTGAAATCGATGCACATTCGCCATTTGCCGTTCTTCTTCTGCACCATGACTACGTTGGCGAGGCATGTAGGGTAGGTGACTGGCTCGATGAACTTGGCCTCAAGCAGGCGGTGTACCTCGGCCTTGGTGGCTTCTATCTTCTCATTAGATATCTTGCCCAGCCGTTGCTTCTTCGGTCTCACCGAAGGGTCAATTCCCAAGTTGTGCTTGATGATAGAGCGACTGACTCCAACCAGGTCGAGGGCGGACCAGGCGAAGACGTCTTTATTTTGGACAAACAGGAGGGGAGTCTCTCCTCGTCGTGCGAGGTAAGGTCTTCGCTTATGATGACCATTTGCTTGGGCGTGACTGGTCAAGGGGGACAGTCTTGGTCCCATCGTTGCTCTGCAGCTGTGCCTTTTCATGTTCTTTGGCGATCGGGCTGGTTGACTCGGGGCCTCGCGCTGTGCCGTGAGGCAATGTACATTCCTTTGCCCTGGAACGAAGTCTCTTTCTATGTTGCGCGCGACCTGCTGGTTGCCGTAAATTGTGATTGCGCCTTGTGGACCAAGGATCTTCATGCATAGATAAAGTCTGTGAATGGCTGCTTCAAACTTGTTGATGGAGCCACGACCCATGATGGCGTTGTACGGGTACACCATGTTGACAATGTCAAAAGTAATTTGCTCACTTCAGGCATTGGGTGCTATGCCGAAGGAGAGGGGTAGTTCTATTTTGCCGACAGGAAAGGTCCCTTGCCGCCGAAGCCATACAACGGGTTGTCCGAAGGCTTGAGCAAGCTGTGGCTGATGCCCATGCGGTCGAAGGCGTGGAGGAAAATGATATCCGCCTGGCTGCCGTTGTCCACTAAGACTTTGTGCAGGTCCCAGCCTGCCACGCTGCAGTTGATTACCATGGCGTCGTTGTGGGGTGCGCTGCAGGTCGACGTCTCTAGCGTCGAAGGTCAACGACACATGGGACCACTTCGTCTACATGACTGGGCCGGTGACGGCGACGTGGTTGACGCTGTGGTAGTGGTCCCTCTTCTGCCGCTTTGTGTCGAAGTTGGCGTGGATCCCCAGTGATCATGTGAATGACTCCGCGATACGGCTGATCAGCGAAGTCTTCTTGTTTTGGTGCGTGGCGGTGATGGATGTTTGGTTGTTGCAGGTGCGGAGGTGGGGGTGGGGGAGGCACGATTTGTACCTCCTGATGTTGGTATGCATGGTTGGGTGGGTGCTAGCGGGGCCATGGTTGTATGGTGGTGGAGTTGTTGATATGTGTGTGCGACAACTCTTGGGTTGCAGGCTGGTTGCGCCCGAGACATCCTGTCTCTGGTGGCCTTCGTCTCCGGGCAGTCCCTTGTTGGGTGCGCGCAGTCTTCGCCGTGGAACAAGCAGTAAAATCTGCGTGGTTGCTGCGCCCGTCCTCGGCCTCGACCGCGGGTCCCTCCGCCGCGGCCCTGGGGGGGATAATCTTGACGGCGAGGGGCCTCACCAGCGGGGTGCTGGTTGGCGATGTTGTGTACCTGCTGCTGGCTGCGGCCGTCCCGACCGGATTCTGTCTGCGAAGGCCTTGTCCACGTGCGGCTGGACTGCGGGGTCTTTGGGTTTCCTCTAGGACTCGACCTTGCGCTGGTGGAGCTCTTCGGATCTGGCGTACTTCTCGAACAGCTGATACAGCTCTTGGAGGTCTTGGGCGGATCTCTGATGCAGTGGCTATAAAGGACGCCAGCCCGAAGGCCACTGATGGCATAGTGAATGGCTATTTGGTCATTGACCGAAGGCAGTTGTGACTTGAGGGTCAGGAACTTGCGGTAGTACTCCCGCAGAGTCTCTCTTTCCAGTTGCTTGCAGAGTGACAGTTCGGCGAACGCGTCGGTGTCTGGCGGTACCCTTGGAAGTTGAGCAGAAATTTGTCCCGAAGACTTCTCTAGGAGTCGATGGACAGCAGGGGCAGTCTGGTGTACCAAGTGAGAGTCGGCCCTCGAGGGCGATGATGAATGACTTGGCCATTGTGGCGTCGTCCCCTCCGGCTGATGCAACGGCCACTTGATAGCTCATGATATGCTGTGCCGGGTCAGTGCTGCCGTTGTACTTGGGGTAGGTCCCTGCCCTGAAGTTGGCGGGCCATGGTGACACTTGCAGCTGCGGCGCCAGGGGGCTTCGCTCGTCTAGGTAATTGATGCCTTGGAAAGCTGCGACGTGCGGGATGAAGGGCCCGGTGAGGGACAAATAGGTCTTCGACCGGCGCGCGCTGCTGGAGGGGCGAGTCGTGCTGCTGCAGATCGTGCTCGTCTTCACGCTGTAAGAGCGCAATCTCTTGCTCAAGCTCCTGGCCCTCTGCTCTTCGTCTCGTATCATTTGGCGCAGCATGCCCTGCATAGTGACGCGTTGTCGTTTGGCCTCGAGGATTTCTTTCTGCTTCTGAAGATTGCGGTTTCTGAGGCGCAGGGCCCATAGCTGTAGCTGCTCTTCTGCGGAGACACCGAGGACCTCGCTGTCCTCTGCTGCGTCCTCGCCCGCTGGTGGTGCGAAGCCTAGGGGTGGCACTTGTGGCTGCCCTTCGGAGCTGCAGGTGCGAAGGGTGCCTTCTAGGTGTGTTGGTCATTGCGCTGTCTCTTGCTGCGTGCTTCATCTTCACCAGCTCCTTGGTGGGTTGTCGGCGAGGGCCTTTCCCTTTTTCTCAGCTAGCAGGACTGCCTTTGCTGCTTCGTCGACGGATGGGGCTGCCTTCGAGTTAGCTCTTTTGGGTGCCATCGCGGGTGATTTTTCGTAGCACACGAACGGTGGGCAAAAATGTTGGAACTCGCGTTCCCGGTCAGGTTGTTTCCAACAGGGGGTTGAGTGAGGTGGAACACGGTTTTTCTGGAGGCAACAATTGCTCTGTTAATCTAGTCCCTCAAGGGCACTATAGGGGGTATTTATAGGCGCCTGAGCGTCCTGCGTCTCGGTTTAAGGACGCATGTGCCCTTAAGCGCCTAGGTCATTCCTGGAATATTCCCATAAAGCGGGTTACAGACCGTCATTACATAAAAGCATTTACAAATCGGGCCCGTAATACAACCGGCCGTGCGGGGCTGTTACAATGGGCCGAATTCCTCGTGGGCCTTCGTGTTCGACGAGGACGTGGGGCGGGGCGACCTCGTCGTGGGCCTTTGTCTTGCAACGTGTTCGACGAAGGATGGGAGCTGCCAGTCGTTTTGCCTCCGTTGAAGCAGCGAAGACTGGCGAAGGCATCGAGCGAGGGGTTGATGCGGCGAGACTGGCAAAGGCATCGAGCGAGGGGTAGTGTCTTCGCCTTCGCCCCAACAATCACTTTTTGAGAGACCACCAGCAAAAGGGAGATATCGAAGTGTTTTATGTTAGCACCGAGAACCAGCTAGCCAATATCTTTACCAAGCCTTTAGATGAGAAGACCTTTTGCAGGCTATGTAGTGAGCTAAATGTCTTAGATTCGCGGAACTTGGATTGATCTATAGCATACATGTGTTTTATGCTTTTGATCATGTTTCTTTATGCATTTTATTGCTTATTTATGGTGCTCAAGTTGTGCAAGGGATCCCCGGACCTCACAAGTCCATGTGTGAATGATGCACATACTTAGGGGAGAAATGCTACAACTTGATCCCTTGAGACTAACCATGTGCTTGAGTGTTCTAAATTTAGTCTCAAAGGAGGATTGAAAGGGAAAAGGTGAACTTGGACCATGCAAGACTTCCACCGCACTCCGATGAGAGGGTAATTTACTCCAAGTTCATCTCCATGCCCTTATTGCCTTTTACTCTTAATTGAAGATTTTGGTGAGGCAATGGGGTTTTTGGGCCAAGAATGATCCCGTTTTGGTGCTTGATGCCAAAGGGGGAGAAATTAAGGCCAAAGCAAGAAATGAGCTACACTT